>VWPW01020859.1:80607-375559 GCA_013389825.1 Crypturellus undulatus
GATGCGGCCGGCGGGGCGCGGGCCGCCCGCCTCCTCCTGGCTGCTCGTGCTGGGCGCCGCCGCGCCCGCCCTCTGGCTGCGCTGCGTCCTCGCCGACTTCACCGTGGACAACGAGGTGCACTCGAGCTTCATCCACCGGCGGCTGCGCGGCGCCGAGCGCCGCGAGATGCAGCGGGAGATCCTCTCCATCCTCGGCCTGCCGCACCGCCCGCGCCCGCACCTCCACGGCAAGCACAACTCGGCGCCCATGTTCATGCTGGACCTCTACAACGCCATGTCGGTGGAGGAGGGGGCGGCGGGGGCGGCCGCCGAGGAGGGCGAGGGCTTCTCCTACCCCTACAAGCCCCTCTTCAGCACGCAGGGGCCGCCGCTCGCCAGCCTGCAGGACAGCAACTTCCTCACCGACGCGGACATGGTCATGAGCTTCGTCAACCTGGGTGAGCCGCGAGGGGCGGTGGGACGGGACGGCTGCAGCGGGACCCTGTCAGGGGGACAGGGTGGGAGGTGGTGACCCGGGGAGCCACCTGCGAGGAGGATGAGCTGCCCAGGTGCAGAGGAAGGGCCAGGGCTGGCCCTGGAAAAGGCGTCGTGTTTGCCAGGCAGTAGCCAAGAGGCAGCAAGGTGCAGAGTTGGAGGTGGCGAGCGTGTGCCGCGCTCCTCGCCACTGCGCTCATGTCTTGTCGCCTTCCCCCTGCGGTGGTTACACACTGCCTCAGGAGTTGCGCTTGTGGGGACGGGTTGATGGGGAAAACTAGTGGGATTGTGCCACCACGGAGGACGCGCCAGTGGTGCCAACACTGTGGGGCGCCAACACGGGTAGTTCCCGCGGCACGGGGAGCACAGGGCTCACGTGCGCGGCCAAGCAACGGTGCCTGTTTCCCTCCCGACTCGAGGGGCATTCCCAGCACATCCCTGGCTGGTCCTGCTGTTCCGGCTGGTGATTCCCACCTCGACAGCGAGCTCGGCCCTTGGCACAGTGCAGCTGGCCGAGTGAATGCAGATGATGCAAATGCCAGCGTGCTCCGTACCAGGCCGCTCCGATGGGATGTGCAGCCCGGCCCGGTGGCTCCGTGCTCGCTGCAGACTGCACGCTCGTTCAGGCTAACTGGGCTGGATTTGAGTAAAACACTGTGAGGACGAGCAGGCTATTTTAGATGCGTAATTACAGACCCTGCTTCGCTCCGTTCATTTTTAGACCCCGTCACGTGCAGCTTCGAAACCACCAGCCGTACAGATTCAGTGCCTGCAAGTTCAAGGCAAAATCTGGGTAGCGCTTCCAAACCGAGAGCTGCCGTGAGTGCCGCCCAGGCCGAGCAGGGAGCGAGGGGAGCGCACGTGGCAGTGCCCACGGGGACCCCCGGCCCTACAGACCCCGCAGCGCTCCGGGGATGCTGCAGCCGTGCACAGCCGACGCTCTGCAGAGCCCATGGGCAGAGCACTCGCGTCCGACCCCCGCACATAATGAGCTGCAAAATGTCGGTAGCTGCGTGGGCTCTGGGACACGCGTTAGTGATTACGACATCTGGGGTCCATGCCGGCACGGTCACCGCACGGTGCTGAGACCCGGGACGCTGTGCTAGAGCCGCAGTCTGCAGGAGCTGCACCTTCTTATTAAACACCGTAAGCTCCCCAGCAGGCTCCCAGCAATTACATTTGGCCTTGGGGCTGCGCTAATGCTTTCCATTTACACTTACAGTGTTTGTCTAATCGCTGCTAGATGCTTAAGCCGATCAGCAATGATACATGTAAAATCAAATATTTGAGCAGCCAAAAGTGCCTCTGCTGGTCAAATATTTGCCCCTGGCGATACGAGCGGTGCTGCTGACATTGTTCCTGGTGGCACTCGGGAGCCGCGCGACGTGCAGCCCCAGCGCCCGCAGAGCCGCTCACGCGACGCGAGGGATGGGAGCAGCTACAGCAGAGCTCACACCTCTGCTCTCCTTGCAGCAAAGTGGAACCTTTAGGAAAAACAAGCGAGCAGTGAAGTTTATTTTGGGGAAGCAAGTGGTGCTCCTGTTGCTTGTGGCTGTCTACTGCAAACCTCTGCATCCACATGCTCCAGCCCTGCTTCCCATGCAAGGAAAGGCCCTCTCTGCAGCGCCCGGGGAAGGAATAGAAGCAGTTAAAGCTCAGGGCCCTAATGCTTTTGGATGCAGCTGTTTTGTGATCAGAGTGGAATTAACCACTAAATTGAAAAAAAAAGATTACCTTGTGGATATATCTACTTATAAGTGAAAACTTCTTTAATGAAGCAGCTTACATATTAACTATATATACTCACAGTATCGTTTTACTTAATTGCTGTCAGCATGGTCAGTGAGGAGGAAGAGGGCAGGAAAAATCCAAAGGTTTTGAAAAAGACAGGTGGAATTATTAGCAGCAGGGCACATTTCAGAGGTTTATCTGCACTGTTTTGTTCCCTTGTCAACAGTGCCTGCCAGGACGAGTTTAAAAAGGACACAGATCTATAATAGCTTTCTTCATCACTGTGCACACCTTTCATCCCATTATAGTCATCGGTCTTTCATCTTTATAGGACAAAGACAGGCTTGTTTATGGACGTTTTAATGAATTAGGCCAGCCACTCACTCACGTATATAGTCAAACACAACACCTGCTTTGATATGTACAGTTTTCTATGACATTCAGGGAAAATTAGAAGATCTATTGTATAACTGATATTTTTGGGGAGACTTGCTACAATGATCCCTTTTAAACTAGAGCTGAATTGCTAAAGGCAGACTGTAGTAAACTGTGTCCTAGTTTGGTAAGAGATACCCTGTGAGCATTGCGTTTCACAGGTAGGCTTTTATTACTACACTAGAGCCATCACAATGAGGAAGTGTCAGAGTGTCATAAAGCTTCATCCGAGGAATGGAGGAAGTAAAAGTGAGTAAAGAAGAAATACCTTTAAATTTCAATAAGCAAGTTGTCCTGATCCGGGTTTCCAAATACTAATCTGTGAATTCACCTTCTTTTCCTTTATTACTGGTTCTTCCATCTATCTAGTCATGTAACTTCACAGAAAACTAGGAAAAGTAAAGATTTAGATTGGAGTAAGTAAGAGCCCACGTGGTGAAAATAAAGTAAAACAAACCACATCACCGATTTCTATGGAGATGACCTGCATGTTTAATCCTAAGAATTTATACTGGGTATTGCTAGGGAGGAACCCGAATACAGGTGCTCCATTTTGGAACTGCGTTGCAGAGAGCTTTCAACTTAGTGTGTAATGTTACTGTAAAATCTTGACAATTAATTAGGGTTAGATTTATAACCACTTAATTCACAGGCTACGTTTTGACTTACCCTACACCTGTGCTAGGATGAATGGGGAATGGATCTGTGTCAAGAATGAAGTTACATGTATATTAAAAGAGAATTTGGCCAGAGTGGCCTGACAAAGTTGGCCAGTTAGTTAGTGACTAATCTTACAAAATTTATTGCTACAATTTAATTAGCTGGAATTTCGTTTCAGACCATGTACAAATCAAGTTTACAAACTGGTCCATTTTAAGAACTTCTGAAAAAATTCAAAGCATTTTCTGCACCAGTTGAATTTCAAGATTGTAAACAGTAAGTACCGAGTAAATATCCTCTAGATCACTTTGAGCCACTTTTCTAAAAATAATTGAGCTGCCCTTATGTGGGTAATCTTGACTCGGTAAACAGACTTGCTCAGAATACTTTTAAAAGAGCTGGTGCAAGTGATAGGCAATTTGCTAATTTGTCTCATGGTTGATTATAGAATGAACAACATTGTTTAATCCTGGCAAAAAATAAAGAGGGGGGGGGGATTAGTCATCTTGGAGCACATGAAAGTGGCTTTTGTTAATGTAAATCAAGAAGCTGAAGAGCCCCCAAGTTTCCTTTTATTTCATACCATCTGGCTGTCCGTTTTGTTGACAAGTGTTTGGCGTGGTGAACCATCTCTTTGCCCTTTAATAACAAGCTTTAACACTGTAGGGTATTAGAAAAAGATTCTATAACAGTTAAAAAATTTCCTTCGGGGAATACTTTATAAAGTGAGCACGGGCTGCAGGCATTTGCAGCTGTAACCTGGCTTGTGTTAAAATTTGGAAGGGGCTGCCTTGCATTCCAGCTCACTACAGGCCGTCATTGGTGTACAGCCAAAGGTTAATATAGATGTCACACAGTTTTTCTTTGGAGAGCCTCAGATATAAGAGTGCGCGTACAGCTGTGTTTTTAGTAACCCTTTCATAATCACTTCTTTTAAACTTCATTTTCCTGCTTATATAAATCAAAGATTTTCAAGGATATTTGACCTGTGTTTGAACTTATTTGATCTTCACATATTTCCCACTTGAAACAAAGCAGATTAAATGTTAGCCCCGAGTGCCTGCCCGCGATCACACGGCTCTGTCCATACATCAGGCCAGGCCCTCAGCCATTTCTTCCTCCTTCTCCACATCACACTGCTGGAAGCTCGTAAGCCCCAACAGGTACATCCCGAAACCATTCCGGACGGGATGGGGATACGCATCCCGGGTATATACCTGGGTGGGCACACGCAGCGCTCGGTGCTACAGCACTACCCTAGGAAGCTTGGAGCAGAATGAACTTGTGAAATACCCCGGCTCCCACACTGCAGACACGAGCAGTCATCCCTTGAGCAAACAGACCATTTCTAGGGGAAATTTCGTTCATTTTCAGACTGCCGGGTGCAGAACAGCCCACGAGCCCAGCCCGCATCCCCGGGCAGGCAGCACAAGGCCACACTTTCCCTTTCCCCCCATGGATACACTTGAAACGCTTTTTCTGGCGGGACAGGGGCGGGATGTGTGCGGGAACGTTGCAAAAGTGGTTGGAAACATTAATTAAAAAAAAGATTATAACTCTTAAAGCCCAGTCGTGGCTGTTGACAGGCTCCTTTTAAATAGGACACTGCTATGTTTTAGTTTAATACATTCTGGCAGTGTCACCGGGGTTAAGGCTAATACTGGGATGTGTGGATCCTGTCATGTTATTGTCAGGAGGAATGCAGGGATTAGGTTTAAAAGTGGCGGTGGGTGAGCGGCGCAGCTGTGTACACTTATTATAAAAGATTTAAGTCCCACTGGTAAAATCAATATATTAAATTGCAAGAGCCTCTGTTTTTAATTAGTTTAAATCAAATATACTGTTAGTGCCGTAATGGCTTCTATCCCTGGACCAAGTGAGGAAATGCTAATATTTATATAGAAACTGTTAATTTGTGGTTAAAATGATAACACATTTAGTTTTACACACCTAAATTGTTCTAACTTGATGAATACCAGTGAGAAGTTGCAATGATGGATGAAGTCATCTGAGCAGAAGCATAAGTAAGGAAATTTTGATAGTAGGCCAGATAAAGAGACTACCTGCTCACATACAGCATTAAGACACTCTGCCATCCTAAGGCCTTTCCAGTGCTAGAGTCGTCTTCTCTGAGATCTGCATCAAAATGTCCTCTTGAATTAATTACATATATAAATACATTATGTGCATACATCTATACATCTGTTATTCTATACATGTATATACATATATATTTCTTTTCTAAAGGGAAGGAGCTTCTAAAGAGTTGAGTGAGCTGTTTGAATTGGTGTCAGGACTGAGATCCTTCTTCTACAAATGTTTGCAGTAAAAACGACTACTCACTAGGACTAATCACATGGATAAAGTTATGCACACAGGTTATGTTTGGAAAATGGAAACCCCAGAGAAAATTATTGGCTAGGTCTTCATTTAGTGTAAATTGTCACAGTTCTACCGGAGCTAGCCCTATGGTCTCATTTATACAACTGTACGTCCAAAGTAATTCCAACAAACTCCCTCTGGGTTTACACTAGCACAGTTGAGAGCAGAATCGGGCCAAAGAAATGCCCCTGTGTTGAAATAATGAGCATGTAGTAGTTCCTGCTAGAGCTTCAAACAGTTTTCTCCCCTAATCTTGAAATTGTTTTTGAGGGAGGTTTCCTTTACTGCAAGTAATCAAAACATGAACTAGCTCCTATTAGTCACTGCTTATCATTATTAGCCGAGTCCATGTTGTTGAACTACAGCTGAATTCCCGTCTTTGCAACAAACAGCATTTAACAAATAGTGTCTGACAAAAACGCGAAACTGATATTTCTTAATACAAGACGTATTTCATATGGAGAAACTGCAGCGATGAAAGATTCCTGGTATCAGAATATCTGAATCACAGTACAAATAAACAGTGTGTTGTGAGGGCGGCGGGGCCGAGCTCCGCGCTGGCGCGCTGCCGCGGGCCGTGGAGCAGCGCCAGCAGATAAACTGCCATCTGCCCTGCCCGGCGCGCGCGGGGAGCCACGAGCGCGGGACGTCCTGCGCGCACACGGCTTCGCCACGCGCCGCCTGGCATGTGGGTGGCTTGAAGCAACACTAAGTCACGTCGCTCTTCCCAAAGTCCGGACTTCTCTGAAAGGAACTGGGACCAAAATTAATGGGTATAGAGCACATAGTTCCACTATTTATACGTAGTCCTCACTTAAGGGTAGATGTTGTGCCAGGCACATGGCAACGGGCCGTCCGCATTCCCATGCGCGTTTGTGCTGACTGCACATTGGAGGCAGTGAAAATCTTCCAGTGATCCAGATTGAGTGGATTGAATTAATGGCAACTTTGAGACTACAAGTTTTAGTGTAATTGCTTTATTGTTTTGGAACCGAGATGCTTACAATCCAGTTCCTGTGCAAACATGTTTAACGTGTGTTAATGTGTTTCAAAACCAGACCCTCTCCGCAAAATCCTGCTTTTCATTAATTGACATCAGTAGCATGGTACAGTATTTCAAAGCGCTGGCCAAATATAAACTGTGTTTCTAATTTCCTTACTTTCCTGTGTTTGGAATGCCAATGTTAATTTGTTCCCATGGAAGAGTGAGAGCTGCCAACCACAGTTTTATATAAATGGCTTTACAGCGCAGGGCTGCCAGCATTAAATGATATTTAGGAATTTTCATGACATTTTGTATTTAATTCTTGTGTGCGTATGTGTGAAAGAAATAGGGAAATATTGGGGGTGTTGAACAACAGCACAGCCGCTGATGATCAAAGCAAATGCTTAAAGTAATTTATCCTTTGTTTAGCTATTACTTAATGCTTCTTGTCATTTAAGTTTTTTTTAAGTAATCTATCAGACATTCTGGGGCATATTACTTGTGCCCCAACTAACTACTCTGCAGTGAATTTTGTTGCTAACTATCCAAATAATTCTGCAGTTCTCCCCACACCAACAAATTGAGTTATTTACTCACAGTTTAGCAAAAGGATGTGTATTTTTAAGGTTGTTGTTCTCATCATTGTGGACTAGATTCTAAGAATAAGATGTTACTCAGCATGAGAAAAGGTAAAATTGAAAAAGTCCCCACAACTACATATTCACCCATTAAATCAGATTAACTGGTTTTGATTAAATCTGCCAACGGAGAATTTTTGTGTAGAACACTAGGAACAGCTAGAAAAAATCATTTGCTTTCACAAAGAGGTTCAAGAGTGATCATACTGCCTTTAGTCGTATATGTTGTCTGCGGATGGAACATACCCAAAGTTCTGTTTAATCAAATTTATTTTAGACGGATGATGATGTGTTCTCCCTTTTACTCCTGGAAGCCGCTCAGAACATGACCCGCTGGCGTTTCGGCAGAGCCCGTGCGCGAGCGCTCTGCTTTATCTCTCCATTTCCCCTTTCCTTGGAGCAGGTGCAGTGGCCCCCATCAGTGCCAGTGCCGGCCCGTACCAACACACCGAGCGCTGTTTGGGTTCTCAGGATTTAAAAGTCTCCTGAGAGTAAAGAAATGAAAGAGAAAGAATTTAGAAAGTGCCTCGTGAAGGAAAGGCACTTCAAGCGATGGGCTTTGTCACTCAAGCCTTCCCCTGAATTACCTTAAACTATTTCTAAACCGCTGGAAAAATGTTACCCGCAGAGTATTAAGTTTCTGTTGCATCGCGGGGTCACGTGCTGTGCGTTATTGACTTTATCTTTCTGCAAAAGCTTCCAAGTTAGGCTCTCCTGTTGTCAGGTTGAATTAAATTTTACAGGGGTAAAACTTACTGGGGTAACTTTAAAGTCGGAGGATCGTACACTTTCAGCATCTGCCTGGTTTAAAAGCTCCTGCAAATATTCCTGGAGGTTGAAAGAAGATTGTTTTGTAATTAGGCGTCCAAACTCCTAATGAGCTAAGGCCTAAAACAACAGCCTCCGCTACCCTTTCAGGTTCATTCTGACAGTATCTGGAAAGGCTTACGGCTCAAGTGCCTCGGGGGGACGGGAGTTTTCGGCTTGCAGCCGGTGCTATCAGGTCCACCTGGCCTGGAAAATATGCAGCTTTGTAGCAGGGGAAATCCTTTAGCTTAGATCTTCATGGCAAGCGCTTAAAAGCTACCTTGCTTGAAAGGACAGGGGGAGAAGGGAAGGCATTACATCCCTCCAAATGAGAATTAACATGACTTTTTTAGATGTTTTGGACGAGAATGGGTGGTGAAAAGGAGCAAGGGGCTTCCTTGCCTTGGCCCATGGTCTTCCCACCTCTGTGGCTGCAGCCACAGGGCCAAATCCTGCCTGGCTCCTCGGGATTTACCCGCTGTTATTTCCACAGTGCAGCGGCAGTAAAACTTTTTAAAAGAAGCCAAAAGAACCCTGGGAGAACTACTAAAAAATGCCCATAAAATAATACAGCATCAGCAGTTGGGCGCTGTGATGCCGGTGGAGGGACACGGTTCTGGTGGAGGAAGGGCTGGGAGCGGGGCTGGCAGGAGCCCACGGCTCCAAAATCCCCGCTCTGTTTGGTTCCCCAAAGGAAAGCAAGTTCAGTATTATCATTTCAACGAAAGATGAAAAGTTACTATAAATCAGGAATTCTGATGCTTACAATTTAGTAGTGTATGAATAATTTTCCATCATTTTTGTAACAATAATTCACATCTGCCAAGAACGTGTTGCACCATAAATGCTAATCATTTACCGCTGTTGGGAACCACTATCTGGCCTTGCTTGCTGGAAGCCCGTGACCTGCCCCTCTCCTGGTTTTAAAGTTTAAAAGTAATTGCTTCTATCATTCAAAATATTCTGAACATTTTAATCTTGCTGCTTTTATTTGTTTATTACTGTGCAGTAATTATAATCCCACAGGGACTTTTTAGATGTTAATAAAGAGCACTGCACATCGCTATTCCTGAAGCTTGTGTGGCACTATAAACATCATGCTGAGTTTAAGTTCCCCCTTCTGACCGTAGCCTTAAAAAATCCAGTATTTATTAAGAGAAAGGAGTTTTTTTCTCTTTAACCAAAAGAATAGGAAAAAAAAAAGTAACTTTAGCCTCACAATCTGCTAGCTACATAAAGCAGCAAATGTTTAGTTGAGACAAGGAAAAAACAGAACTGCTGGAGATTGGTTGTTTCCTTTTGGAGGAAACAATAAATGTGCCCGCTTGTATTTTAACAACATTATTACTGGGCCCCCTAATTACACAAATATACTTGTAATAAACTGCAGAAGAGAAGAGCTGAAAAAGAATCAATCTGCACGGATCTTGTTCTGCAGTGCAAAAGAAGAAAGCAGCTTTTGAGCGACCAGTCTTTCAACCCTAGGACCAAATGAGAAGATTGGGGTATTTCAGCGCTGACCTCTCTGTGATGGATCATTTGGGGACAGGTGAAAAGGGACAGCTAATCAGACATGGGGTGTAAAACCTTTCTCATTGGTGTGAATACAGCTTTGACCTCCAAATAACAAGAGTTTCTGCAGCTCTGTCATGCATTTTAATCAAGTTACAAGAATATTGGGTTTTGTATCCACAGAAGTCTCCGAGTGTTATGCCATATTACAGCCTAACTCAGTGAATGCTGAAAACAGGAAAGAGTCCATAATGATGCAGAAACAGGTTTAAGTTGGTCCCATATATGACTTTACAAAAGCGCTAGCTTTCATTTTGCTCCTTAACCCAGAAGCATCACATGAGAGCAGCTTCCCTGCAAGTATTCCAGAATAAGGAAAAAGGAATAAATCAGGGTGTTGCACACAGGGCTTCCTGCCATGCTGGGCCCGGCGAGACAGTGGTGACGGGTGGGCAAGGGACAAGTCTGGCTGGGGAGGCTGTGCTCGTCACCACGAGGGACCTTGTGTAGGGGCTGTCCTCTCCTTTCTGTGCTGTTTTGGATCCCAGCACTTGCATTGCACCCGGCCGAGTGTGCTACACAGAGCCTGGGCTGCTGGTGTCCCCGGTGGTGCTGGCTTGTAAAAAAAGCCTTATTTTCTCTAGTATAACATTGTAGGTGGAATTAAGCTGCCACTAAAACTTTTCCAACCTTTCACGTGATTTTATGCCTGAAGAATTGGTCACCAACCTTTAAATAGGAAAGGGGACACATGTATTTACACTCTCCACACACATTTATATATAAAATACATATAAGAATGTATAACTGTGACCTCCTGAGGATGCTTCTGCAATAATAACTTAGGCTTGCAATCCCTCTAGACCACTAGGACTTTACATCTACCAACAGAAGTATTGCATATGGATGTAATCAGTGTACAATTCTTTAATATTCACAGTCTTTAGGCCCTTACACAAAATTATTAAAATAGTAAACAGTCCCCTGCCTATTTCTCCAGGAAAACAAATGTTTTCCAGAGCAAACATTCCTAGAAAGCAGTAAGGCTGTATGCAGATGCTGCAGGGTCCATCATGGGCAAAAGACAGAGCGTAGCTGTGTCTGCAGGGTTGAGGATCACACTTGGGCAACAACGTAGTTGCAGTTCCCAGGTTTCCAAACTAGGAGCCGTGCCTTTTTGTGCCCTATCTCACCAGAACCATCTTAGCAGTGCTAAAGAAACCCTGATAATCCCAAAGGAAAACATGAAATAGGTGATGAAGCCTTGCATAAAAAAAGGGTGCTGTGCTCAGCTCAGCTTAAGCAGTCATTGATGTCTCTAATCATTATTTTTCCAAAACGCTTCCTCCCACACCACATTTCCATGTAATAAACCTGGCTCAGCAAACAACCTTTAACACCCCTGGACCTACCACAGATAGGACACCTGAAAAATTCACAGTTGATGTAACAGCACAGAGGCAAACGAGAGCTCTGCCCATGCAGCATTCCCACCTCCGCACACACGGCCCTTCCCCTGGGAGAGCTGTTGGCCCCGAGGCAGCCGCAGCACCAGCCGTCCCAGCCGGTCTGGCCTGGAAAGTGCAGAAGTTTGTCACTGCATGGACACGCTCGAAAGCGCCAGTTCATTGCAGCCTCGCTTGGTATCTCCTGGTTGTTTTGTAATACCCACAAAATGCTTTCTCAACACAAACACATTCTGGGATTTAAGGTACTAA
The DNA here is from genome assembly GCA_013389825.1 of Crypturellus undulatus. Classification (NCBI taxonomy): domain Eukaryota; kingdom Metazoa; phylum Chordata; class Aves; order Tinamiformes; family Tinamidae; genus Crypturellus; species Crypturellus undulatus. The sequence continues at coordinate 91,950 of VWPW01020859.1, forward strand.
ATCCAGCAAGTTGCACGTTTTTGAACTTGGAAAACAGGTTCTGGGATTATTTCCTTTCTTCACCATAAATCACGAGAAAGGTTTGGTTCCCAGGGCGGGCAGCTCCTGCCGTGTTCCTCCCGGAGACCCTGCGCAGGTGCCCAAGTGCTGGAACAGATTGGGGGATGCCGGAATTGCTGTGGTGATACAATACTAAAGAAGGATTAATTAGATTTGTATCATCTATTTGGGCAGCTGTTCTGTAGATGAAAGGGAGGCTAATGCAAATTAAATGCAGAAGCATAAAGAGGCCAATTGCTCCTCCACTGAGTCCCTGCCAGCACAGGAATGGGCCCATTCCAGTGGCAAAAATAAGGCCCTTGGGGACGCCATCAGCTGGGCTATCTCATTGCCCTGCTGCCAGTAGATGCACAATATATACATGTGCTTTTAGAAGACTTTTATTTTGAACTCAAGACGTGAATCTATGGTATTAAGGAAAGCAGAACACAATCCTTTATTTAGCTGCACCTGCACCTTAATGCCTAATGAGTTTAGTCTGATGGAATCCAGACCTCAGGAAGGATTATAAATTCTCATTTGATTTCATTTACTTCTAAAATACCTTAAACCAGCTGTACCAGTCTAGAATCCAGTCCTTTCTGTATCAGTTTTGCAAATGTCGCTGAATATTTAGCTGCACTAAGTAACTCTATGCTGTATAATAATCCACCAATAGTAATAAAGAACAGAAGGCAACTTGAAAAAAAAAACATGTAGTCGAAAGATAATTAGCAGCATATAAGCCTGAAAAGCATCTGCTTAGGAGCAAGCTTTTTATGAAGTTTTTCATGATCTGGAAGCAAAAAAGAAACAGAAACTGCATTAGTTGGCAGTATCTTCTCTGGCCTGGAGTAAGACTGAAGGGTCCAGCCTTGGAGGCGGTGGCTGAGCGCTGTCTTCGGGGCACGAGCGGTACCTTCAGACAGTGCCGTCTGCTTTGTATAAACACACCAGAGACGCTTGGGCAATGCCCGTCCCAGGATCACTGGCTCAAGCTGATTATTATGGACAATATCTAATTTATCAAACACACTCGAAGCGGCCTTAGATTGCCCTGCAGTAGTTACTGGAAGGCATGAGCATAATTTGATGCTGTTGCATCTCTGCATGATCAAATCATTGCATCAGAGTAGTTGCACCACGTGCTTTTTCAGTCTTTGCTTGTCCTCTGCACATGCAGCTGCAGCTGCCGCTGCTGCCGGCTCCAGCATCCCGCAGGGATGTTCGCGCTTCCCGGGTGAGCGTGTGGGTGCTAACGGAGTGGCCGTGCAAGAGCAGGGAGGCTTCCAGCATTGGTACCCTCCTCCGGTGCCGATGAACGCACGGGCAGCCACCAGTCACGACTGAAAGGTCTTCCTCACCTGAAATGAGATTAGAGCTGGCTTAAAACATTTTAGGGAAACATTTTTCCCTTTTCCCTGGAATTTGGCCAAAGTTGAAGAACATCTTTCCATTTCAAAGTTCCCAATTTATCCCAAATCGCCCATTTTAGGTTTCCCGGCATGCTGCCTCTTCTCTCCCCTGGCTGAACACATATTATTTCCGACGGAGTCTGTTCAGCCTGGGCCTGGGGTTTGTTTCCCTTTGCTGCGTGCACAGGCAAGGGGGCAGCTGGCTGGGTTTTGCATCACTGGTTTTTGAGAGGCTCCAGTCTCAGAGCAAATTACAGGAAGCTCCTTGAGCCCCGTTTGTCTGGTGGCTCAGCTGGTGGGTTACGGTTCTCAGTGAACCTCATTGCCAGCCTTGCTCCTCGCTTGTGCTCCGCAGCCTCCTGCCCCATCAGACCCCATCACTCTGCTCTCCTCTGCCACGGCAGCTCCATCTCCTCGGCCTCCCTTTCCATGCTGCCGCTGCCCCGACCCATTCCCGCGCTCCCTCCTCCTCCTTCCAACTCTCGGCTGCTTCTGTCTCCTTGACCTCTTAATAAGCACTGCCAAAACGTGTGGGTTTGAGCTCACTCCTCATGCTGTCACCTCCTCTCAGCACAGGCAGCCTCCTCGAATGGGAGCAGCAGTGTAACCCACTGACTTCACAGCCCCGCGAAACTAGCCTAGCTGTACCCTGAAGTACAAAAAGTGGGAGGGAGCAAGGTGCCATGCGGCAAGATGTCACCTCTGTTTCAAAGAGGAAATGAAAAACACAATCCTGCATCTTGCCACAGCTGCATTCAGTGGTCAAGATTTAGGGGATGCATTACTGCCTCTGTGGCTGCATTCGTGCATGGCCACATTGCGGTGAAAACAGAGAAGAGAGCCAGGGTCGTGGTGTCCAGCCTTTCCTTTTGCTCACTGCTTAGTTTGGCTACAAGGACGTTTCTAAAGGACGGTGCAGGGAAGCGCTGAGGTTGTTTCTGGGAGGCAGGAAGCTCTGCAGCGGCTCGGACGGACTTGTGCCATGCGGAGTAACTGCGAGGGGCCACGCTGCTCCTCTGCAGGGACAGCATCTGCATGCGCAGAGAGGGGAGCAGGGGCTGGCCACGCTGCGGGCTGCGTGGATCCTGCGTGGATCCTGCATGAATCCCAGCACCTGCGCGGGAGCTGGAGGCGATTTGGGACGGCCCCAATGGATGGCAATTCGGGAGGCACAGAGAAGAGCCCTGTAACTAGTTACACTGAGCTGCCCATTGCTCCAGCAGCAGCTTCACCAGAGACCACAGCTTGTCTGTCTGTCTATCTGGAAAATTGAGGGGCCAGGAGAGGAGAATGGCAGCGACCCCGTGCAGCACTGTCCTGGATCCGTGCTTCCCAGTAAAAGGAGGGGAGAAAAAGCAAGGAGTTTTGGAAGAGCAATGAGGAAAGCTCTGCTAAGGAAATATTCTGATAGTGGATTCCTAGAGGATGAGGGCAGCACTAATGGGAGGCTGTCTCAAGAACACCTTTGCTCCCATTTATTTAACTTTCTTTCCCCTGGCCTCCCGCCTTTCCTCCATCCCCTCACACCCCAAATCCTGCAGAAATACTCAGTGCTTTGCAGCAGTGCCTGATTGATGGCAGCCCCGGGTGGCTAAGGAAATATTCTGACAGTGGATTCCTAGAGGATGAGGGCAGCACTAGTGGGAGGCTGTCTCAAGAACACCTTTGCTCCCATTTATTTAACTTTCTTTCCCCTGGCCTCCCGCCTTTCCTCCATCCCCTCACACCCCAAATCCTGCAGAAATACTCAGTGCTTTGCAGCAGTGCCTGATTGATGGCAGCCCCGGGTGCCGCTAAGGTTGCAAGTAAGCCACCCTGAAGAAACACAATTCTTCCCTAACTTTGCTTTCCCCCACATTCATGCACGCTCACTGCAAACTCAGCATTGGGATTTGTGCTGTGCTTGGTTGGGTTACAATTAAGCGAGTTTCGTGCTCATGGAGCAATCCCACGTGTAAATTTTTCACAGCACCTTTCATCTAGTCTGGCCCTGATTGCGGCAGAGAAACCTCAGGATAAAGGAGAACTGCAGAGTCTGCAAGGGAAACGCGTTACCTGTGCACAACCTGCCCTCATATTTCATGCATGCCCTTTAAGGAGAAATTACTTAACCGTCCAGCACTTAAAGTAGCTACAATGAGATTCCAATGGAAGGAATCCCTAAAGCTCTTTGTCCATGCCCTCCAGATTATTACAGCTTCCATTTGCCACGCACCATCCCCAGGAATTTGAAATCTGGGGCCTCCTGGGTCGCACATGGGCCGCCAGGATGTGGCGGCTGCTGCCTGCACAGCCCGTCGCGCTCGGCTGCTCGCAGGTGGCTCCGCATCCTCCTCCGAAGCGCGGCCTGAAGTGATTACGACACCAGCCCCGACTTTGGAAGCACATCAGAACGGGCCCGGGCGCTCTGTAACCTCCGCAGCGCGCAGGCCTCGCGCGCTGAAGCCCCGCGTCTGCAGGAAGAACTTGCTGCCGCTGCGGAGATAATTAAACCCATCTTCCCCCGGCCCGCTGCTTGCACACGCACAATGATACCATTGTTCCGAGTCATGCAACACATAGGCTGACATTAAAGTGTTTAATCTTGTAGTACAGTATGCCATTATTTTTTGGACATCTGTACATGATAGAAAGGGTATGTATTAAGGGATTTGTTGACAAAGAAATGGCTAATGCTGATGCATGTGTGGACTGAAAGGATCTTTCCAAGCTGCGTTCAGCAAGAGGCAGCCTGCGCCCTCGCTGGCCCGCGCCCTGGCACAGATGGGATATGCACTGCTGCTATTACCACTTTTGAATTTATAACAAGGAGACTGTGTTTAGAAGAATTTTGGAAGCTCCCTGCTGGTTTGTGGCTAGGTGGTCTTGCTGGCAACACCACCTTCGTGCTGAAAGCTGAAAAAATGAAGTGATGGTAAAGGAAGAATATTAACTCCAGAGGACTTTTTTTTTTCCTCTCTCTCCCTTCCAGAACAAAAATGCTTACGTGGGATCGCTTTGCAGCCGTGAGCACTGAAGTATTTTTACCCCGCCCCCCCCTTTATAAACTCTTGGGGTCGGTGATCAGCGTTTTTCGAGCCTGGTTTGGATCTCATTTGGAGTTAATGTATTCGCCCGATTTACAGCAGGAGCCGGGGCAGGGCTGAGCCCGGCCGCACACTGAGGTTACGGAGCACCCGACAGCCCGACACCTCCGCCTCCCCTGCCCAGCCACAGGGCTCCGGGTTCGGCCACGAGCTCCCCGGCGGCTCCCCGCACCGCGCTGGCTCCGAGGGGACGGAGACCGCAGAGACCATATCTATCCAGTGTGGAAGAGCCCCCCGAACGCTGCCCTAGCCCTCCTGCTGAAACCAAAGCTTTCGCTGCAGTTACGCACTGCCCAGGACATTTGCTCTACACCATTTGCAGGACTCCCAATTTATATTCTTTAACTATTTCTTCAAGCATTTCTTTAGCTGCTGCTCTAGCTCCCTGATGTCAGCATGTAAATCTTTTAGCCAAGAGGATGAAGCAAATGAAAACCAATCACAGCACCTCGCATTCCCAAATTCCTGCCATTATAAATTTACTGCAACTGCTCCTGTAACTTTTGCTGTCAGGCACAACGAGGAGGGAAACATGCGCCTTAGCAGACTGTGGCTTGGCATGACATTACTGCAATCTTTAATGTACTCCTTCTTTTCCTTAGAAAAATACAAAGACTGACCATTTCTTGTGCCGTCAGTATTCCCACCAGGCCCAAAAGGCTTTTTCAGCTACAGACCCCTCTAAATCCCACCCCACATTGGCTTCCTCCTCCTTGAAGCTCACTAAAGAAGGAAAAAAGGCCTATATTTCCTAAGCGACATGATTTTATCCATCAATTTAGAGACAAAGAAATGCAATTTATAGAGGGAACACTTAATCACTGTTAATTAGAACCCCATCAAGAAGTCTCATATTTGGCATCCCAAAAATTTGCAGCGCAGTTTCATAACCATCGCAAACCCGAAGCTCAGGGGTGGCCCTGTTGTCCCTCCTGCTGCGACTGCAGGGTCCCCCCTTCCTTCTGCTGGGACCTGTGGCCATGCCCTGAGCCAGGGTATGGCCGTGATCCTGCTGAGACTCCCCTGGGCACAGGAAAGGTATTTGTCACAGCATCCCTTCCCAAGGGAGGCGGCAGGAGTGACAGCAGTGGAAAGCAGCCTGCAGTTACGAGGACTGAAGACGGTCATGGCTCATGGGCTGAGCTGGAGAGAATTAAAACTAGTTTTTCTATGAAAATTCAAGCAAGATTTTTGCACTGCTGAATGACAGCAGTGCAGCTCAGAGGCTGGTTTGCCCAGTGAGGCTCAAAGCCATGAGCTCGCTGGACCAGCGTGGCAGCCCTCCAGGATCCCTGTTTGTTTTCTCTGTATCTGCAGCGATCAGGGGAAGAAGAGATAGGGATTTCCTGCTCTCTCAGCTCGCCCCTGTTGTTCCTTCCCTCCCCGGCGCTGGGCGGGATGAGGCAGGTAGACGCGCGCCAGGTTTTCCCGCGGCTTCCAGCTCTCCGGCGGCTCTCGCCGGCAGCGCTGCTGCTGCCTCTGAAGTTGCGCCTCTCGCAGCGCTCGGAGGCCGAGCGAGGGGGTGTTGTCTTTTGGAATCTATTTTCCTTTGACTTATCTTTCAGTCTCAGGAATTCAGGACCTTTAATCTATTTGAGATTAAAGTCCTTTACAAATCCCTTCTGGCCTTTTTTGGGAGTAAAGAAGTTACAGACACCCAAGCACACATTCCTTTTGGTGCTTTTTTTCCCCTTCATTGTAAATTAGAAGCAAGTAGCTTTCTAATTTTTCAATGTGATAATAATGTAATTATTCCATTTGTGAGCGCTACAATAAATGAGATAATTATTCTTAAAGTATGTTATAAAAATTAACATATTATCAGGTAAAAACACTAGCAGGAGAATGTAAATGTTTACACTTTAAATATTCAAAATACATTCCAAGTGCATCATCCAAATGTTCCAGGGAAAAGAAGGTTGGGATCACTGAAGTTTTTAGTCCAGCAGCCTGAACCTAGAATCTATTCCTATCATGTTTGCTCTGTGAAGAACAACATTTTTTTCTCTCTCGTCAGAAAACAGGAACATAAAAATATGTACGTGAGTAGATTCTTGCATGGCAGAAGTGGACACCCTTGAAATTGGTGGAAATATTTCGCTTGACTTCTCTGGAGCTTCGATTAACTCTTTATCAGTTCTGTAAAAATTATTTTAACACAATCATACGAAAGAAATTACTTCTGTGATATTTTTGGTCCTTTGTTTAATGCGGAGCATTAATGAATGACAAACTGCTACTGTGCTTTGTACAAAAGCTGCCGTTTTATGGTTTGCTCGGGCTGTCCAGACAGGAATAATGTAGGTATTGCTGTGCCTAGATCTGAATCTTGCCCGTCATAGCATGAGCCTTGACGGCCAGCAGTCCGTTTTACAAAACCGGTGGTCTGACCAATACCTACAGAATTAGCTCAGATCAGCTTTTAATTTACCAGGAGCTTAATTTACAATTATAATTGTAATTTACAATTACAATTTAAATTACAAAGGAGCTTAAAATAGTGGGGGCCCAAATTTCTGGTAATAACATACTTTAATGCAAAAATGATGAAACATGGTTTTTCTGCCTTGTCCTCCTTTCTGGTCCTGCCATCAGCTGTATTGCCATCAGTTCTAAATTTCAACTGCTTTAAGTTTTCCTTCTTATAAAAAAAAGAGTACACTTCAGAGCATGTTAAAACAAGTACCATAGTTTCTCAGGCATTTTATCTTTTCCCATAATTTTGGATCTGATCCTTGGCTTCCTCACACCTCAGCACATGTATCCATCATGTTTTCTTTCAAGTGTCACTGTTGTTGCATAGCTATGCCATATTGCCTCAGCTTGCATCACTGCAAAGCCACAACAGAGTAGGTTGGGAAGAACAAAAGACTCCAGAGAGATCAGAAGCCCTGTCTGTATCAGATGGGTAACTGCAGCTTGCGCAGTGCTCAGATTGTGGACAGATAGCCAAGGCCAGACTTTCAAAGACGATAAATGTACCTGTATATTTGCAACAAAGGTAGGGCAAATTTACTGATAACCTAAGACTACGTGCTTGCTTTGTTTTGATCTTTTTAGTGGTCCTGCGCACTATTTTATTGGAATTTTCTTGTGAATCTGTTGTCCATCTCTGTGGTACAGCTCTAGGTTCTCACCTTTTTAGCCTGTCCTTGACTAAAAAGCCAATAGCAAAAGAAGTGCCTGATCACAACCTCGCATAGCCACAAATCACTACCATGTTTGGCATGCCTGTAGCACCCCTGCAGATTTTAAATCCCTATGTTAAGTTAGATCATAATTTGTATGCAGAGGTTATGGCCCCAAAACGCACAACCACTGCGAGAAATGGAGAGGTGCCTTTACTTTAGGTAGTTTCTTTCAGTGGAAGAAATCCAAAGTTTTCCTACAGCGAAGACACACTGTCTGTTTCATAGCAGAGTTATTTTTCAAGGGTGTTCTTCCTTCTCTTATTTTTCATCCTTTCATGCCACATCCAAAGCTTTGGCTTCCTCTCCAAGCAGCTGCCTTGCCAAGGCTTTTGAATTGTGACACTTGCTGAGCTACAATTTCCAATGTTTGAAAACAGGAGCCTCCCCGGTAGGAACTGGACGAAAACCACTAGCCAAAACCACAGGGTGGTAATGCTTTGCAGGAACTGTGAACCTAGAACAAAGATATTTGGGCAAACACACCATTAACTACATCCAGCAAATTTTCATATTCTGTGATAACTTCTAATGGTGCTTTTCAAACATCTGATGAACTGAAATTACTTCTTTAAGGATGACCAAAAGTTTCTTATTACAGTATATTGTGTCAATAGGGATCACTTATTTTGTAGACCTAATGGAGAAACTAACCATATTCAAAGAGCTGTAGCAATTCTCTTGGCTCGAGTGAACACTTAAAATACCATTGCATTGCTCTCCCTTTTTTTTTTCTTTTTTTTAAACACTCTTCTCAGACTCCTCAGGTAATTAATTGGAAACAACCCCGTTGCAGTATTGTCAAAGGTCTGACTAACACCCATCAAACCCAGGAAACTCCAACTTCTTGAGCACTCCCCTGCTTGCCTCATGCTGTTGTGCTTAAGGTATTACTGGGGTCTACACAAAGTGCATGATCATATATACTGTACCATATGTTCACAAATACCAAAGCACAGCAGCATGAATTAGGGATAGGATTTCAGCCTTCATAATGAAGAGTCTTACTTTTATGAGTTCAAGTCAGACCCTTAACGATATTTTAACATAGATTTTGGTGTTTAATTATGTAATAAGATTTACTGCAGTCATCTAACAGATGTTGATTCAGGGTCAGTGTTTCTCATAAATTAGTTCTGAAAGGATTTGTTACTTCTGGGTCAGCAGATAGGTCCGGAGTGCAAAGAAAAAAGGGGAAAAACAATAAACACTGGGTTGAAGGGTTTCTTGGGATTCTTTCTTCAGTTACATATCCACATATTTTCATGATCTTAATGACTATAGCCACAGGAATGTTTGCTTTAACACTAAAGATGGCTCAACCCAAAACCCTATATCCAAACATCTGCAAAGCATGGGAAAGTTCAGACTTTGGGGATCTTTATTTTATGACCCTGACCCATTAATTTTTCCTACTAATATGACACATTTTTCTAGGGCTCTAGAATGGAAGTCACTGTGGGCTCTAGCAGCACCTGAGAAAGTTTTATCTTCATGCATCTGTTGTCAGGTTACGTGTACAAAGTACACCTGGAGCCTGGTGTGGGCCAAGAGAGTTATCTCACATGGGTGCACTGCAAAGCTGCACCCACTTTTCTTTGAAAACTCACCCATCCCAGGGTTCTGAAGCAAATCACGTTTGTACATCCTACCGTTAGAGCTCTCTGAAACACACCGTGCTGGTGATGTTATCCATAATATAATTAAAAACACCCAACATGTTCGTTCTGCTATAGTTGTGGTTAAAGGAGCTGCTCTGTACTAAAATATTTCTTATTCCCCTCTATAATTTAGGCACAAACAAATTCCTCCGGGACTGAAATCATACTCTTTGTATCTTATTCTGCTGGGAATATCTGGGAAGAAAGGGGTTGAGGCACATTTAGTAGCACTGCTAACACTCTCAGGGCAGTTTTAGCTTGCCAAGTCTTTTCCCAACACGGACAAATATTCACAGGATGCCCCACTTGAGGGTCTGCGGAACTAAGTGATCTTCCTAAGGCTGGGCTGGATGCTGGAACCTGTAAAAGCATTTGCTGAACACAGTTGCCTCTATCTTGGAAAGTTTAGGGGTTTAATGCCTAAAACACTCCTCCCAGATGAATCGCAGCTACTAGCACGGGCTTTGAAGTATTTCTTTCCCCGAGCAGCTATCAGACAGCAGCCGGTGGAAAGCCCTGACTCCCAGCAGCACTAACATGCGGGATGGAGGAGAACCCTGGCCAGCTGCTGAGCCTCGGCCAGTAAAACCGTGTGGAACCTGCTCGGGGGCCTTGGGGCGCTCGGCGGTTCCCGGGGACTCTTCACGCTCCGTCCTGCCTTGTGTGTGCCTAATCACGGCTGCTAATGCACATTAGTGCGCTGTAGCACTAAATTTAAATCGCACTTCACAGAGTCAGGCTTGAAACTCCACTTTTTTTCCAGGAGTAATTCCATTTAAGTCAATGGATTTACACAATGGATTTACTGCTGCCAGAAGAGAATAAGGCCTGTAGAAAGATGCACATTCTTTGCCAAGAAATCCTCAGAGCTAACTACTCGAATTGTGCACTCGAGCTGCAGGGAGGTCAAGTGGACAGCGGACAGGACGGGGATGCTGGGGAAGCCCCGCTTCAAACCTCAGCCCTCACAAGGCCACGCTGCGTGACCTCGGCCGAGGTGCTTCATCCCCTCATACCTCCGTTTCCCCCTTTCCCTTTGTCTGACTTGTCTGTTTAATTTGGGATTTCTTCAAAGAAGGGTGCTCTGCTTTTATGTGCGCTGGACGGGGCGCTGACACTTCTCCTCCCCTTTGCCGGCAGGAAGCTGGTGGGAAGGCCGGTCTTCAAAACTTTGTTTCCTCACCAGGCAGCCCTCTGCTTTGCCGCGTTACACAGGGTGACCGGTTGTGTGTCAGCGTGACGGGCACAGCTATCACTCACTGCATAGGGGGTTGCCCCAACACATACGTGGAGGAATCTGGCAGCTCTTGCTACTGCAAAGTCACTGTTGGGGGTTCTTAGTGAACTAAAGACGTTTCTTGTTTACTACTTCGTAGTGATTTTCTTTGAACATTTACTTACTAATTGTGCGAGATGCTTTCTGAGGAATACTTCAGCCCCGTGAAGCAGCTCTCTGCTTCCCGCTGCCTCCGGGTGTGGGTCATGAGCATGGAAAGAGGCTCAAGGACTGGGATTTGTATATGTGTATGTGTGTGTTTAATTTTCATAAGCAGAATTAGGCCAAGAAGCAGCACTTCTGGACAGGACCATCTGTTTGGGATCCTTCACGCAGCAGTTGGGCCGTTATCGGTGGCAAGGGTCCAGAGTCAGTTCTCAGTACGAAGCTGCCAAGATCATTAAAAGACAACAGTCATCCACACCCTATACCAAATAGTTGCAAAACCGCTTCAAAGAGAGTCTAGTAAATATGCATATAGTTATAGTAACTCCTACAGAGTCATGTATTTCGTAGGTGCCGAAGAGCAAAGTGAGATGGTGCAGTCAGATATTGCTGCCCGCTCTGCGGGGCTCCTCGCAGCGGGTTGATGGCTGGAGAGAGGAGGGTGCAGGTGGCTAATGGGCTGCTTTTCTGTTGCAGTGGAGCATGACCGCGAGTTTCACCATCAGCGCTGCCACTACCGCGAGTTCAGGTTCGATCTCTCCAGAATCCCGGAGGGGGAAGCGGTGACTGCTGCCGAGTTCAGGATATATAAGGATTACATCCCCGAGCGCTTTGATAACGAGACCTTCCAGATTAGCGTCTACCAGGTACTCCAGGAGCACCCAGGAAGGTGAGTGATGGATAAGGGTATATGGACGATACAAAAAGGGGAGCACATTCCTTCAAAGAGTTATGTCCAATATGCTTAGAAATGCTGGTGCCAGAGCATCAGCAAGAGCGTTTTAGGAAATGCTTTAAGTGTCCAGTGTTATACAGTGGAGTCTCAGTAAACATTAAGGGAGCCACCCCTTATGGCATAGGCGCTCGACCACCAGCCAGCCTGAGCACGGTCCTCCCACAGCAGCTGGGAGCAAGCACTGTGCATCGGAACATATGTCTATGCCGAGAACATCATAGACCCAAAGGATCTCATGATTTCAGGAAGACCTACCCTCTTCCTCCCACTGCTTATGGACCCTGAGGTGGCAAAACCACATCTAAGTGCTTCCTTTCTAATTGTGTCTTAATTACTAGCCTTTACTATGAAAGGCATTTGAGATCCCTAATTAACAAAGACAGATGACACCATGCTCTTTATATTGACTGATCGTTTTGTGTGTGCAAAACTACAAGATGAGCTATTAAATCCATTCCAAGCAATGATTAACGTATGTCAAACTCCCTGACAAATCCTCCGGGGAGCCTGAATAAGAACATATGTTTAATATTCTCATCTGTTTTTAGTTCCGATTAATCAGCAATCCCAAACTGTTTATCAAAGGCACTTAGTTGAGGTTGTACATTTCTTTTAAATATAAGTCCTACCAAAAATGAGAGTGCATTTATTTACATGGAAGTATTTTATAATCACAGGCTAATCAGACGTTACTCACTAGAACTGCTAAATATGTAGCAATAATGCTATAGCTGAAATCTCAGTTTAGGTAAAGAAAAGTAGTATAGAGCTCAAAGGAAAAATTCCAAAAGGATAAGGAAAAGTAGTGTAAGTTATTTGTATTTTTATAAAAACTAACAAATATGTAACCCCTCTTCCCCCATTTTTTTTAATTTTGTCATCCATTAGATACATGATAGGAAATCTTATCAGCACTTTTAAATAGTGAGAATTTCAATCAGCTTTGCTATGGTAAAATTTTCAAACACACATGTTCTTCCTTCCCCAGCTAAAATTTCATAGTTCTCATGACATTTTTAATGAGACTATGATTTCCAGGGTTTGGAGTCTATCCTGATATTAATCTATCTTACCAAACAATGGTAATTGAGACTGTATATATTTTATTAGATTTTCTTAATGGAGAAGACAATGAGCCGTGTATGTGTGTATGACCCCAGGGACATCCTACTGATCACAGGCCGGTTAAGTTTATTCCCTCTTAGGCCCTTCCGAAGACAGAAGCCTCCCTGTAAGGTGTCTCTTGAGGGGGTTATCTAGCTACAAGCCCTCTGGGATGACTTTTAACTTCTGGTAGAGAAGAAGCAAAAGATGAGTTAGCAGCAGAAGAGGCTTTGCTAGCACACTGGGGAACTACCAGAGACAATTCAGGAAACACATTTCCAGAGCAAATGTCCTTCCTCCAGCTGATGTGGAGTGTTTTCCTTCAGATCCTTGTTAGTGAGATACCTATGAAACGTGCTGGCAGAATTAGGGTATCATTTATTGCCTAAAATCTAACAGTCTGCATTTTTTTTTCAAGCTGTCTTTCGACATGGCTGCAAGGTGGCCACTGGGGATGGTTATGGGTACACAAGCACTGGGACCAGCAAGTGTTTCTGCAAGCCACCTCCTTCACAGCTCTCCATAAAAAGAAAAAGCTGTGCTCAGGGCAAGCATATACACGAACCGCTGAGCAGGAGAGGAATCATGCTAATTACTCAGATGTTCCAGCTGCCAGGCTAGGTGCAGTGTTACAGTACATTGATCCCAGGCACACCTTTTCCTAAGCGATGTTCATGCGTAGTCGCCCCTTGTGTACGCTTTGGCAATGGGGAGTGTTGAACAGTTTGTACTAAAAAAAAATTCCCGTTGATGTGGATTGACCCAAGGTAAAAATATTGTCACTACCATTTGTAAAAATATTTGCTCTTTTCCAGCATTATTCCACTAACATTTTCCAACCAGCTCTGTCACAGACCAGTCATCCAAGTTAGTGTGTCATTGGGCAAGTGGAGAAAGAAAACAAACTCTCTCCGACGTTGATCAAAAAACACCCATTCACTTTGATGCTTCCTTGGCTGTTTGTCTCATCCTGAGCAGGCTGGAAAGTTAGACCCATCTGACGTTGTTAGCAACAAGAACAACACAAAGTCAAACCTTCCCCCCCAGCACGCAGTTGAGAAAACCTTCGCTCATATTTTGCCTTGTAGATCCCTCTCCTCAAGCAGAGCAGGTACAGTGGTCAACAATACAGTGTAGATTTTCCCTCTCCCTGCTGTCTTTGGGTGACCCAACAGTAATGTGATCTCCTGAGAGCTTTCTGCCACTGCCTGGAAGACCCTTCTGGTATCTGAAGCTGCAGATGTTCTCCTACCTCCAAGAGCAGCCGTTGGTTAAGCACTGACCCGTGCTCTGAGACTCTCCAGATGCAACTGTAGCATCTGCTGTCCTTTGCAACACAACTAAACACAGCAGAGATCAAATCACCTGCTAGGACCACAACTGGATTCACCCAAGTTGAGGCTGGGTGGAGATTTTTCCCTTGAGGATGAAAAGGCCATTGGGTTTGGCTAAGGCTTGGTTTTTGGCTGGGCCTCAGCCGAGCCCTCGTTTCTGCGGGTGTGATGGTGCCCTCAGTTCAAATAAACGGCGAGCCCTGGTAGTTCAGCAATTAATTACTTGCTTTGCAAGTTCAGACAGGTTGGCAGATACTAACCAGCAACATCTGTGTCTGCAATTTACTGTGGGTGAAAAACAGACAGAGGGCTTTCCAGACAAGCAGCTGCACCCACAGCAGACAGCTCTTTCCGAAATCCTGCCCCTCAGTAACACTGACACATGAACATACTGGGGAGGCTCTCATTTATCTGCCTACTCAGTAACAGACATAAAGCAATCGCGCTAGTGAAAATGAGGAACAACCCACCCATGGCATCATGGATTCCATTCTGGACTTCGACTCATAGAAATTAGATTTCTGTGGAACTGAAGATACTGATCTTACAGGTGTAACAATAGTTTGCGGTATGTAAGAAAGCAGAGTAAATGATCAAATATTCTTTCTGACTCTTCCAAATCTGTAAGTTCATTGCAAGGTAGGCTTTCTAACCTGGCAGTGTTTCCTTTATAGAGAGGCATGTACAACATTCTTTAGTCACAAAGTATTGGCTATTCCTTTTAAGCAAACAAGTACATTCATGAACAAAAATGTTCTCAATATCATAAACACTATGAAAACAGTTGATGTTTTGACTAATATAGCACGTCTCAAAGCTTTTGTGTGCGTAACTTCAAGTCCAGTGACTCATGTCCAGCTCCCATTTGGTCTTCATGGGTCACTTACCCAAGAACTTGGGAAAGTTTTGTGAAGGCAGTGACTGGGTTGAGAAACACCCTGAGCAGCCAGGCCGTGAGTCCCTGCTTGTGCTCAAAACTCTGCTAGTGGGAACTGAAGGTTGCCACCTAACTCTTACTGACATTCCTACTAGGGTGTTTTCAGAAAGCATCTGTGCGGTTCTGGGACAGGTTACCAGCTGGAACATCAACCTGAGTTTATCAACATGGAGCTTCAGAGCAAATCCAGGCTCTGGAGCTCCCCTCAACATCAGAGCTCCATCCTGCCTCTCTGTGCACACACCTCCAGAAGCTAACACACCTCCTCCCAGGGCTTTATCACCCATTCTGTGGGCACTGCATTTGTAGTGTGGGGTAGATCCCGATGCCTTTGAAGCTGATGGGAGTTTTGTTACTGGAGGGAATAAAGACAGGTACTTGACCAGCCTTTGGTAATTGAAATGTGGTTGCTACATGTTCACTTTGTGGCCGTTATGGATTTCACAGGCTTCAAAGGCAGTGAGTGATGTGAATGCTCATGCTACCAGGCCTGCAGAAAAGCCAGACCTTGCCCCATGCGCGCCTGGCTTTGACGTGCAGCTGGAACGCTTTACTCTGCATTTCAAGCTGGGGCAGCTCTGCACCCGTAACAAGCCTGACCCTCCCCAGACCCTTTTCCCCCATTCGTTGGAATCCCCGTGTTGTGGGTCGAAACGTAACCCCAGTAACTAAGAAAGCCTTAGCCTCACCCAGCAGGCTGAGCAAAAAAGGCATTTTTGAGCTTTCTAAAGTACCAATGTGATTAGTCTAGGAATGGGATAGCTAAGAAAGGTGCAATTTGTTTTAATACTGTGCCCTAGAACAGGACCCTTATCTGCAGGTACTCCGGTGTTACTCAGAAAGGTACTGACATCAGATTTGATTTTTTATTAATGTGGCTTGTCTGCACAAAGGTTGGTGACTGTCCTCATTCTGATACTCTCTTGGGCATAGCAGCAAGGGAACTTTTTGCATGAAAACCACTTACCCCTCCAACACCAGCACTGCCTTTAGTTATCTCTATCAGATATCCTTAAATGCCACCAGAGCCTGAAAAACCTATAATAAACCTGGAACTGACTGCAGAAGGCCCAGCTCTCCCCATGCACATGAGCAGCTGCAGGAGACAGTTTGCCCCTGCAATGCCCAGCGGACTCTTGCTCAGCTAAGGATGCACTGACAAACAGGGATTCACTGCTGAGCACCAGCACTACATATAAAGTGTTAGAAATGCGTACAAAATCTAATTCCTCTCAGCACTGCTTTTATAAGAAGCTTCCTATTTAGGAAACGTTACACCTCTCTACAGCAAACTCCCTCGGCAGATGTAATCAGTCTTTGATACCTAGATCTTACCTGTCTCAAACACTGCGTAGAAAAGTGACCATTACTGCTAGGGATGGACACAACAATAAGAACCTGCTGAAATTTTAAAGTCAACGTAGGCTTTCCCAAGATTCAACAGAATTATCCAGGTCTGTTTCACTACCATTACAACCAGTTTTCAGAACAGTCCTAGCAAGCTGCATCCAGCAAACCACGTTCCCTGCCGCTGCCGTCGCTCCACCTGGATGGAGCCCCGCGCCGCCTCGGCTGGCAGCGCCTCCTCCGGAGCGCGGGGAGGGGATGGGCGCAGGGGCTGCCGGCGCGGGCAGGGCGGCCGGGAGGAGGGCTGCCGCGCGGCTCTGTAGAGAGGGTGTTGCAAACATGCCAGGGAGAGGCCCAGGGAGATCCTGGGGCCCTCTCAAAGTAGGAAAGTCTGAAAAATATTTTCCTAAGCTTGTCTTTGGACAGCTGCAGCCGACTTTAAGCAATGACACCAAGCAAACTGGAATCTGTTTTTTTTTTTTCCCCTCTTTTTTTCCTCTTTTTTTAATCCAAACAGATGTCTTCCAACCCCAGATGTCTTCTGCCCCTCCAAGGATGTCCCTTCTGCCTTCTCCGCCATGCACTCTCACCTGGAGGTGAATTATTAGTCCTCACCCTCATCATCCCTCCAGCCCAGGTTCTTGAGCCGCCTGTTAGTAAATTTGCTGCCCTGCACCAAGCCTGTGGCCCCGGCAGCTGCTCGATGGGTAGATACCAGGCAAGCAAGGGGACAAGATAATGCCCCTGCTTTCCTGGCTGTTGTTTACGTGCTGAGCCAATAAGACATTAAGACATATCTGTGCCCTAAGTGTTTCCCACTTTACTATGGAAGTGGAAGATTTGTCCCATATTTGCAAAGTAATTCAAGTTCTGTTGCAAGGTGTCACAGAGTAATTAATGCTTAGGATACCCCTATATCCATAATTCCTCAAGCCATTGCATAGAGATGAGACTGCTGCTGTGCTGCGGCGTCCAGACAGGACAGGCTCTCTGGGACGAGCAGATGTCCCGCACGCCGTACCCACGCGTGCCGGTCCTGGGTGAGTCATCGGGCAACATGGAAAGGGAGCACTGCTGAGTGCCACTTGTCTGGCAAAGCAGTGGAAGCTGCTGACAGATTCACCTTCCGACTTGCTGCCCATCGCCCTTCCTGTCCATTTTCATTCTGCTTGGAAGTGCTCGTTAGTGTTGACTACCACTCATCAACCTGCAACTTGAAGGGAACAGAGCTGAGCAGGGGGGTGGGGGAGTGAGGAAAATAAGTAAAAGCAGGCACTTTCTGGTAAAAGGCTCCCTCACATCAGCATAAACTTTACAGCATTAGAGTTTAGAGTTGTAGAGCTTCAGTTGTCTCTGTCTTGCTGCCGTTAGATTGTGAGCTCTTATTTTTTGCTCTGAGTGCCTCTTGCTATAGTCTATGCTCTTCTTCATACACCAATTCATTAAGTCAAGAGGATAGATAAGATACTGCATTTTTAACTTTTAGATATGCTTTTAAAAAGCCTTTATGGCTGATGAGATAAACGAGAAAGATATGAGCAAGGACAATGCTACAAGCCAAAAAACCCTCCCAAAACACAGAAAACAAAACAAAAAAACAAACTGCAGTAAAAGGCAAGGAGCCCATACCTACCATTTTCATGTCTGCTAATCTCATCTCATATCTTTGAGTTCCTGGGGTTGCAACACTGCCTGTGATGGGTGTCCAGGAAAGAGCCCCTGTTGATGAGCACCCAGGAGAACGACTCGCCAAGCAGGCTGCCTTTGCAGACAGCTCCCTCGACTGCCCGAGTTGCCTTGGCAGAGTTCAGGAACGGGGGGGTCTGCGGGAGCACTTCATAGAGAGTACCCAGATGTAAACAAAACGCTATTTCTAACCTTTGCATGTGTCTCTGCCTACATCCCTTGCTCTTGTCATACTTTTATTATCACATTTCACTTTCTCATCTTTACCTCTAATCATAGCTCTGTTGCCCACTCCCTTTTTCCTTTCAGGGCATTTTCACTCATTTTTTCCTATATTTTGTCTCCCATTATATATGCACAGACCTCTCTCTTTCCAGCGCTTTCCAACCTGGATTCCAGAAAACACTGAGTTTACTATGGAAATTTTGTAGACCACGTAGGAATTACATGACCTTCAGACACATTTTTGGGAGTGTTTTCAAGTGGGAGGTGCCTCTCCTTTCCGGTGTCCAGCATCAGGGACGGCTGCAGCAAGCAGTGTTGAGGAGTGCCGACCTCCTGTCCTCAGATCGAGCTGTACCGGCAGCCAGATGCTCGTGAAAGCGGAGCTGAAGGCACTGAGCTTTATCATTGCTAGGAGCTGCGGCACTCCCACCGACGTACTTTGAACACTGAGCCATTTTGATGTGGTCTCAACAAAACATACTTGTGGTCTGGAGCTACATTTCGTCATTTATGTAGCTCTAATCTAGACCTTAACATTTCCATGTCCCAACTTAATTTTCTGTAAAACGAGAATAATGTTCTTTTGTCTATCTCTCAGCCTGCTAGGAGATTCAGTAGAGCCTGTCAGATGCTCCAAAGTTCTCCAGTGAAGAGACTGAACACACTGCTAAGAAACCAAACTACTTTTCTGCCTCCTGATTGTAGATCTGTTTTTCACATTGCTCCAAAAATGCTCTCAGAATGGGCACAGCTCATAGATAAGGCATCAGCAGGTGAGAGTTTATGAGATCCAGGACAGGCAGGATGGATTGATGTGTTTTCCTTTTGTGCTTAGATCTTTATCCAAACTTAACCCTCAAAACAGTCATATTAGTTATACATAACTAATCGCAACTCATTAGACAGGACTCATTGGACAGGAGCCCTCAGAAGAACTTTTGTTTAAGGCTAAGCAGAATAGCATTTCTTCACCCTGTTTATTACAACGTGTCCGATAAGGTTGTCTGAAGAGCTTGCCACCTACCAGTTAGCCATCTAATGCTGTTTCACCATACATCTTTTGGAAGAAGGGCCTTTCTATTAAAAAGAGAGTTTTTTCTTTGTAAAAGAACAGGCAGTTTCCCTTTGTTGGAATGGGTGCCGTGACCTCGGGACCTCATCATGCCTCACCTCCTGTGTTGGCCACTGGTGGAGGGTCACAGTGGAAAGGGCTGGTCCATTACTGCTGGGGTGTCTCTTGAGAGCACTGGACACAAGGTCTTTTTGGTCCAACTGCCCAAGGAAGGACAATTCTCTTTGGTGGGTCCTTTGGTCCAAGGAAGGACGATTCTCTTTGGTGGGTCCCTTTGATCTCTGGCCCTTCAGGCTTCCCCTCCAGGCCTGTTGTTTGCACATTGCTGTAACTACAGGCAAACAAACGTGTTATACAATATCCCTGGCTGACTCACCCCAGTTCTTGATGCCTCATGTTGTCTGGTTACCCCGATTGCATCATGTCATCATGGGATGCTTAAAGGCTGGTTTTTCTGAGTAATAATATTGCAGTAGGACAGTAGCTAAATAAAAAGCACCATTGCTATTATCTTTAACCTGCAAACGGCAAGGAAAAAAAACAAGCAAGCCAAGTAGTCATGAACTAAACCTTGCGTGAATCATGAGTTCCAGTCAGGGGGCATGCTTAAATGATGCAGTACGTTAATATAAAAGCCTATGACTTCTGGAAACTTGGACTCAGGCACTGGAACAGACCAAATGCATCCTGCTCCTCCACCTCTGACCCCGGTGGGATGCATTTTGCTCAGTGTGTTGTAAACAGGGCAGGGAGGTATCCGTGGGGCCGCACCATTCCTGGCAGGGACATGGCCCCTGCTTTTGAGTGGGGATGAAGGCCCAGTAAATCCCTCTCCCATTTGAAGCTTGGGCGTCTGATGTTCCCACAGGTGGTCTGCACGTGGGCTAGTTCCCCTTGGCAGAGCAGGGTTGCTGCAGGTTCACGTCACCTGGAGCACTTCTCCCACACACCAGAACTTTTTGGGCATTTGCGAAGGAGATGCAGAATCCACTTCCACGCATTTGCTCTTCAGGAACTAAGGCCAGAAGTTCAATGTAAAGTCATGTAAACCAGTACAGAACCAGGGGTGGTGACATCTGTTAGCTCCTGGCCCACAAAGGTCAGAAGGAAAATAACATGGTGAAAACAGTGCACGAAAACTCCATTTCTGTTTCAAATCAGTTGTGTGGGACAAAAGTCTGTAATTCCTTGGTATCTCACAGCGTCAAGAATCACTCATCTGGGAGGCAACAGCACTCCAGTCCAGTAGCACTCTATCACTCAGCGTTTTCTGCAACCAAGAGACCCAAGTTATGTATTAGCACTCACAAATCAAGTGACAAAATTAATAAGACCTTCATTAAGCTTTGAGGACACAGTTTAGGGGTTTTCCAAGGATATTTCTTCATTCAAAAGGATAAAATGACTCTTAAACAAGTTATCACGTTTGCACACTCAAAACATTAAAGTAGTTCTTGCAGAACTTTAGACATTTCTACGAAGTTTCTTTGTTCTTCTTGTGTTTCCTATAAAGACAAATGTGCCATTATCCAATTTTGTTAATGTTTCTTGTGCAACTTTTGTCTTTTTTTCATTTCTGATAAAAGAAGATTGTTTTCTTTACAGAGCCTATGTTCTTGCAAATTTTTGGTTCACAGAAATTTCCTGGTAAACTTTTTACAAGTCCAAAATGATTTCACCCTTTTCTTAAATGCAAGAAATCCTCTGTGTTTCTGATCACTCTTTCTGGTTTGAGTTCTTGAACCAGAATAATCCAACAGTGGCCTATTAGAAATTTAAGCAACAAATTGAAAGGAAATTGCCATCCAAAGTAATGCTGACCTGTGACTGTGCAGAGGGTTATTGCCTCAATCAATTACCTGTAACCTCAGCTAAAGAAATTTTAAAAAAAACATTATGTATGTTAATATATACAGAGCAGTGTTCCAGGTGGTTCGCACCAGTGCTACAATTAGGCATAGAAGGCAGGAAATTATGGGGGAAAGGATAATGAGCAGCATTGTCTGCCCAATTACTGAGTTTGCATATTCATGCAAATAATTTTGCCAATCTATGCCTGGCAAGCAGTTTTTTTTTCCTAATGTTGCATCAGCAGCTGTGAGGTTAACTGTAACACCACAGTAACCCAAAGTAACCAACTCTGCTTCAATCCATTCCCCCTTTTACAAAGAGAAAAAAGGTACTTCACCTGAAGGCGATAAAATAGCCAAGGATGTCAACGGAGCCTCGGCATCACTTGGGTATTACTCAAAAGATCTACCAAGCCTGTTGCTTTTAACACATGTGGCTGAATGGCCAGAGAGACTCCAATGGAAAATCCAGAAAACTGAGGTTGTTTCCTTTGTTGTTTCTTCAGGGATTCAGATTTGTTCCTGCTTGACTCTCGAACTATCTGGGCTGCAGAAGAAGGGTGGCTCGTGTTTGATATTACTGCAACCAGTAATCACTGGGTGGTGAATCCACAGCACAACCTCGGTCTTCAGCTCTCTGTGGAAAGCATAGATGGTGAGTTGCAGAAAATAGCATCCATTGAGGGGTTTCCAGGTCAGGTAGGAGTTTCTGGCTAGAGATTAGCCATAATGCACTCGGTGCATTCCCTTTGAAAAGGATTTCTTCAGAATATGTTTTTCTGTCTTTGCTTAAGATGCAAATAATGATTAAAAAAGTGAATCTGTAGATATATTTCAGGTTAAGTATGTACTTAAATGCTTCAACAGATGATTGGTATTCAGTCATTAAGTATTAGCTATGCACGTGTGGTTGTTAGGGTACGAATATGCTTTTGGCTCATTTGCACATAGCATTAACGACCTTCATCGGAAATCCTGGAAGTTCCCAAGCAGCCTGTTTCACTCTTCCATGCCTATGCTGCTGTGTAAGAAACTGAGAGGTTTTTGCAATAACATTTCCTGCTCAGCAATTACAAGCATCCGAATGCGGGGGTGCGTTTTAGGGGAAAAGGGCAGTGGTGTCTCTTTTACGCTTCTCTTGTCATGCTCTGTGAAACCACCAGCTTGTTTTCTTATGCCTGAGACGATTCCCATCAAGAAGAGAGGAAGAAAATAACTACACATACAAAACCAAAGCTGCGTGATGTCAAAAGCTGGTGTTATTTGATACAGAAATCCCTTCAAATGCAAAAAATTGCTTAGATCCATTTCTGTTTTCTCTGTGGCAGCAGAAATGAGCAATAAAGTCATACCTGCCCCAGACTCCAGGTTCTGCAGCACACCTGCCATATTCCTCTATGATGATCGGAAACGGGTGGGCAGATGTGGTTCTGCAACAGCTTCGGCTGAGCGCATTTAGAAGTAGGGTGGAAATTTTCCCAGCCAAGTCTTACCAAAGGAGTTATATTTATCTTTAAAGCTAAGATTCCTCCTGCTCACCTGGAGCTTGTGCAAGTGACCCCGTGCACCCTGCGTGCTCCGGCAGGCAAGAGGCATCTCGAGCCCTCTCTCTGCAGCTACTTGCATGCCACACTGGACAGCCTAAGCAAAACTCAACTGGAACTTACTGCAAATAATCTGAATATACTTACCTGATGACACACTTGCATTCTCCAGATAAACATGTGTGATATAACTTGCCATTGATTTTTATGCAAAACTCTGAATGATTCCAGTTAAGCAATATTTTGCATAAAGACTGTGCAAGGCAAGGTTTTGAAATAGGCAAATTAAGGAGAGTCATTGACATGAAAGGGTGATTTTGCACATATGAGATCTGTTCCCTGAAAGCTGAAGCTCATGGTTTTTTTTTTAACCTGCTCTATATAAATGATAATGCAAAGGCAAAGCTACAGAGCAGACGCGTCACCCTGGACATTCAAGTCCCCACTTCAGTGACGGATGCCACCTTTGCATACAGATTCAAATTTGGCCTGATTTACAAGTTAATCTCAACTCTTAAGACTAAAACAGTACAGCAAATTAACAGCCAAGACAAGCTTAACCCGTTTGCAAACACTTTTCCTTGTGTTTAGTTCTCCTGCTTGCCTTCTAAGGGAAATACTTGGGAGGATGTAAGTCATGTCCGCAGCAATGCCACACTCACTCAATTCTGAGTTTACACTTAGGAAAACCATGCAGGCCCATTTTCGCCTTGCTGCATTTCTAGATTTCCCAAAGTTAATAGCTGGAATTTGGGCCAGGTTATCAAACCTCATATCTAAATGTTCACCTACTTACTGAATATACCTCACATTTACTTATTGACGATGCGGATCAATACCCATGAACTAAACTAAAAAAATGCAGGAACTGCCAAAGTTAATTTGGCTGGAACATTATTTTTGGTCATTTCCAAAGTTTGCTTGAGTCTTCAAAAATGAAGGAAATAGAGGTGATATCTGCTCAAACAGCCTAGTAATAATGGTGACAGCACGCAATATACATCATTGCTTATGAGAGAGAATAACACGTTTTGTCTTCTAATTAATCTAATCTAATTAATCCGCAAAGTCTCAGTCTAGAAATACTTTGCCAATTCTGCATACACACCAGATTTTGTAAATCAGAGCTACAGAATGTAATAAAACCCTCCAAGGAGGGAGCTGATGAGGGAGAGATAGGTATTCAACTGAACATTTTGTGCAAAGCATAAGAGAACCTCATGACATTATGGCGTTAATATAAATAACTGAATACCAGAGATTTACAGAGGATTTTTCAAAAAAAAAAAGGGTGCTGTGTTCCTGGATGCAAGGGAAAAATACCAGAAAAGATGATAGTACCAGCAGTGAGGAAATTGTGAAACAGCCTGGTGCGACGTTTCTAGCTGTGATTAGTACCAGTTCTTTCAGAAGAAACACGCTGCCTTGGAACCGGGAGCAAGTTACTGCTCTGAGGGCGAAGTCCCTGTCCAGAGCTCCAAAAGAGGTTGGAGGTTCAGGTTTTCAAGATAACTTTCCCCCTGTGACTTACGATCATACACTCACCTGCCTTCAGCTGCACCTGTGCCTTCACGGACACAGCCTGGATTGTGTATGTCCGGGAACTACTGTTATTTTTCCAGATATTTAGTCCAAAACACTGATTTACGAATACGGTACAGATTTCAGGCCAGGCTTTTCAGGGTCCCATGTACAAGGAAAAGCTGCAGCCACACAGTCCTAGTGACTGCATCTGCTCTGCATGAGCAGTCAGAAGTGGGCCCTGAAAAACATATCATCAGACCCATTACAGACATGGTTTGCAAAAGCAGAAATTCTCAGCTCCAAGGATAAACAAATTCAGAGCTGATATTTGACTTGATGGAAATTAGGAATCTAGTTCCTGTTTACACTCCTGAACTGTCTGGCTGCGTTCATAAACATTTTTGAAACCATGCAGAGAGTAACTTGCTGCTTTCTCAAAATAAATGAGCAA
Organism: Crypturellus undulatus; assembly: GCA_013389825.1. Taxonomy (NCBI): domain Eukaryota; kingdom Metazoa; phylum Chordata; class Aves; order Tinamiformes; family Tinamidae; genus Crypturellus; species Crypturellus undulatus. The sequence goes on from VWPW01020859.1 coordinate 116,590, forward strand.
AGTATTTAAATCAGCCTGTCATGCAAATTAGAAAAGTCAACTGCAACCTTTAATAAATCAAGCCAGTGGCCTGTCTGCTCTAACAGAGCAACCCCAGCAGCACACCTTTGCGCTCCCTTCTCTCCACCACACAAACAGATTTTTCTATTCATACTGAACAGCAAGGACAAGTCCTTCCTTGCTCCCTGTGTTTTGTTTTGGATTTAGATCAACTTCAGGCTAATAAGGACACTGCTATTACACCTGGACTTCATATGAAAATCATATGTCTGCAAACACAGTAGGATTTTGATGCAACACTATATGCCTGGACAAAATCCAAAACTTTCAGTGATATAAAACTAGCTTTAAAGTGAATAATGAGTTAGAAAAATCCTTCGAGCTTTCTTGGTTTTATATTTTGCATCGCTCGTTACTCACAGAAATCTAACCACGAAGCCAATCCAAGCTGTATAAAAAAAAAAAATGAAGTCATGAGCGCTGTTCAGATGAAATGACACAAAAGAAGTTAATTAATTTTGCTGATGTTTGTATTGCTTTATAACCATGCCAGAGAAGTCCATCAGCGTGCAAACCAGGGTGGAATCAAAGGGTGTTTGTTTACTCGCAGACTGTTGGAGAAGCTCAAGCATGGAGCAAAAGAAACAACGGATGAGTCACTCGCCCCCAGCAGCGCACATGAACAACCGTCTGTCTAGGTTTACTGAGTTTGTATTTTGAGGTTCTACTTCTAATAGTATTAAAAGAGAAGCTTCTTAAAAGCAGCTAAAGCCGTGCCTCTGATGCCAGAGCACAGCTTTAGTTCTTCTGGGAGAAGTTTATCACCGATTCATGTCTCCATGTTTAACCTTGGCTTCTGGATGCACAGGAAAGTTAACTAAATTAGGAAGAAGGCACGCTTTTTCTGTTGAGTAATAGGTTACTTCTCAAAGAGTGCTATGTACCTTTTTCCACTATACTGGTATTGAATGTGTTGTTAAATTCAGAATTTGTTGGTCAGATTCTACTTATTGCTACACTAATGCAAATTCATTAAACATATCAGCATCAAGCTGGGTCCCCTCTCTGCATCTGCTCTCTAGAAATGCGGTGAAGATAAAGTAATAAACAACAGTAGTTCTCGATATCATCCTCCGTTTCACAGTGCTCCCAATGGAGCAGGGAGAAATGCTAAGTCTACCTCATCTTTAATAACAAATGGATTTCATTCTACAGAGAAACCACTCAAGTCATCTTTTACCCTCATCAAAAAAAATCACCATGAAAGCAGCATGAAGGGCAGCCACCATATTCGCAGCAAGGTTTTCAGATGTAGTAGTACTGAATATAAGAGATACAGCAATAAACAAAATGTTTCCGAAGAGCTGAGCTATTTGTTTCTTCCAGCTACAGTATATCTGGAACCCTGTCAATGTTTCATACAAGGCATTTTTATTTTAAGTTAATAACCTTCCAGTGGGAATTTAGTGTTCCTATGGGCTGAGTTTTATGGTTCCTTTTATAGGATCACTTCAAATTATAGGCTGGTGAACTTAAAGAAACCCCTCTAAAGAATGCAGGAAAAGCTAATACTAAGCGGATTTAGGGTAAAATAATTAGATATATGAGTATTTTATATAACTTTTATGTGCAGATATAAAATGAAGCTAGCTGTGCTGAGCTGCTGTCAGGAGCAGCCTGGCCGGGCAGGGTCGATGAGGCCTCGGACCTGGCACAGGGGCTGGGGTCCCTGCTGCCATGACCGCACTCGGGGAAGGGCGGCGTCACGGCGATCCCTCTTATCCGTATCCCTCCTTCTCGCCATCAAGGACAGAGCATCAACCCCAAGCTGGCGGGGCTGATCGGGAGGCACGGCCCGCAGAACAAGCAGCCCTTCACGGTGGCCTTCTTCAAGGCCACGGAGGTCCATCTCCGCAGCATCCGCTCCGCGGGCGGCAAGCAGCGCAGCCAGAACCGCTCCAAGGCGCCCAAGAACCAGGACGCCTTCCGGGTCTCCAACATGGCAGGTCAGTAAGTTTGTCCAGCCGCCGCTTCCAAGAGATGGGACAAGTCTCTGCTGTCCTTGGGACTGGAAGGGAGGTCTCTCTCCTATGGGCAATTCCTTGTCCCTTTGGTCTATTCTATTTCTTGGTTGCTGGTTGGAAACCATTTGAACTTAGGGATTATTCTGAAAGAGTCAGGAAAATGGTGTTTCTTTGGAAAGAGTTAAATCGAGGCATTTCTTAATTCAATTAAAATTGTAACTTTTGGTTCCCCGTTTGAAATAGCTTCTAATAAGAATTATTTTTGATCATTTCATGCTTGATTTACTATAATGAGCTATTTCAGCTGAGCCAAATCAAACGCTGCAGATTTCCAGTTTGTGATTTGAATGTTCCCTTTCCCAACCCACTCTTGAAACTTCAGAAATCCCCAGAGTTTTCCCGGAAGAGGGAAGTCCTGCCTTGCCCAGGCCCACCGCAGCTATTCCAGGGAGCTGCCCTTCCTATTATGGAAGAAAACTCTCCCGGGTGTCTAAAATAGGAACGTGGCCTAACTCCCAAATGCCTCCAAATACCGACCCCGCGGGCAGTGGTGTCCCCAGCTGCAAAACCTGCCAGAATTGGGCTCAGCCAACGCTTTGTACAGTGCCAAACTGCCTCCCAGCAGCCAAAAGCACCCGCCTGGGCTCCCAGATTTCCTACGGGTTATTTTGGTGTCACAACATTGCTTTTGGGGGCCTGAAGGGGCAAGTATCCCCTGTAACGCACGTGATGCGAGTAGCGCAATGCTGAAAGGGGCCTGGCCCTCTCGCCCCTTTCACAGGTTCTCATTTTATGCACCAGATGATAATAACAAGAGGCATGAATTTTGCCAACATGAGTTAGAGGAAGCCCGGGAAAAACAAATTTGAGCTTCCCAGACCTTCCTTGGCTTTGCACAAGACGCCAGAGCTCTTTTTATTTACTTTTTAAATATACATTGAACCCAGTCATTATTTTCTAACTAAAACGTTAAAAAGAAAACAACAACAAAAATCTGAGTCCTGTGCCCTGCCTCACGGTGCCTCTCTCCCTCCTGCCCGTGCAGAGAACAGCAGCAGCGACCAGCGGCAGGCCTGCAAGAAGCACGAGCTCTACGTCAGCTTCAGGGACCTGGGGTGGCAGGTAAGACCCTTGGCCAGGCTGCTCGTGATGCTGAGGACTACAGTTTGATCCCTGGGAGGAAGAGAAAGGTTGTCTTTGGTCTCGGCATGCTCAGTGCGCGTGTCTGCAAAGCTGGGGTGTTGCAGCCTTAGCATCCACTGGCTGAAACCTCCACCCACGTCAGTGAGTGAGGGGTGGCGGACCCCTGGATTTCCCTGGACAGTTTTAGGGCACATACAGCTCTTTGCTTTCATCTGTCCATTCTTTTGACGTGGTTATAGAGATTTTCACTGCTGAAAGCAGGTTCCCTGCCTTTTGGTAGCAGATGAAGGGATCCATGCAGGCAGCACTGCTGAATGGCTGATAAAACTAAACCCTAAGATTCAGCTACTCTCTGGACACGCTTGCAAAGGCGGGGAGCTTTCTCCAGGGAAAGCAGCTGCTTTAAAGGTGTAAAAGGGTAATATCAGAAAGGCCAACTGACCAGATCTTTATTTTTCAGGTTACTATAACTATATACAGACACATGAAATAATAATTTACATACCATTCTAGTTCTCCTTTCCCTGTGCAATATTTATGTCTTTCTCCACCACCTAACCTATCTTCGATTTACTCAAGGACTGGATCATCGCTCCAGAGGGCTACGCTGCCTATTACTGTGAAGGAGAATGTGCTTTCCCGTTGAACTCGTACATGAACGCTACGAATCATGCCATTGTACAGACACTGGTGGGTGCAACTCAACTCGGATTGCAGATTTGATGGGTGCAGCTCAGAAGTAAGCTTGTGCAAAACAAGTCCTCGAAGCTAATGAGAAAAGGAAGGTCTGCATTAGCTCATTAGGATGCCTGCAGCATCTGGCTAAACATGTCTAGCCAAGTGGCCTGAATTAATAGCTGGCTAGGAATTACCCTGTCTTTGCTGCAAGCGTTGACATGCTCTCTGTAGTTTCAAGGGGCCCTACGGTACGCGCTTTAACGGTATAGTCCCATTGCACAGGAAGGAAGGAGCAGGATGTGAGATGGGGTATCAGCATTGCTTGGAAAAACTCCACAAGGATCCACCGTGTGCCAAAACTAGATTGGGGGCAGCCTGAACAGGGGCCAGCGAGGCTCTATGTTGCATAGCCCAGCTGCTCTGTGGAGATATTTATCATGTGAAAGAGAGCAGGGGGCAAAGGCAATTTCCTCTGCACAGTTTGGGCTCCTCCACCTTTTCATGTCCTCCTGATTTTGCATCAGGTGCTTTCTTTGCATGGGTGGTGATACTGCAAAAAGGGTTAGGGAAACCAGAAATGCCTACGTTTCAAAGGGAAGCAATTTCTGCGAGTTTTTCACCTTTTATTCAGCTTCCCCCCTACCCTTTCAGCTGAGTTCCTGCAGCCGGGAGCCCTGGGGCCTCTGGCTCCTGCGGGCACTGCCGGCTGCATCTGCAGCCCCAGCCTCACGCTCGGGAGGGCTTTAGCACAAAGCCTGGTGCCCTGCTGCAAAACACCGACCGCTTTGACAAACGAGGATTTCCTAATGAAATCCTGCTTCCCTGAAAGCTTTCCAGATAGATGGGAGCTGGGTGTGCACGAGCGTTGGCCGTGGTACGTGCAGGGGACAGCATGGGACGCTGTGCACAGCGCCAGGTGCTGGAAATGTGCTGGCGTGAGCACTGGAGAGATGGGAAAGAAAAACACGGGGGAGGAGAAGGGAAAGGTAAATCTTAACGTGCCTCTCCTTTCCCTCCCTAGGTTCACTTTATAAACCCGGAGACTGTGCCGAAACCCTGCTGTGCTCCTACACAACTCAACGCCATCTCAGTGCTCTATTTTGATGACAGCTCCAATGTTATCTTAAAAAAATACAGGAACATGGTGGTACGAGCATGTGGCTGTCATTAGTTTTGTAGGAAAGGAAAAAAAATGTTATTTGTAAAGAATGTTTTTCTTTTTGTATGGATACATGGGGGTGGGGAAGAAGGTTAGGACTCCAGCAGTGGACTTTAAAATCCCAAACAATTTTTAGGACTTGGCTTCTGAAGGTTCAGACAATGGAACAGTTTCTGGATCTAAGTGGCATTTGAACACATTTTGTTTTAGTTTATTATAGACAATGAGCTTGTAAACTGAAACAAGCCAGAGAAACCATTTAAAAAACCAAATCTGCCTTAAAAATTGGCTCCTACAATACATACTTCTGCAAACGAGTCTTTCAGAGGATTGCAAACTCACCAATGCCCATTGTGAATTAAACAAAATAATCTATCCAAGGTGAGAATGTGGTGTGACTAATAAGCATGTGTAGTTCCTGTAACACACTGTTTGCAATAAAATAAGTGAACAAAATATACCTGGAGTGAACAGGTATTTTGTTAGAGAATTATTACTTCCATCCCTTTGTTTACTTCAGCCTCATGAGCGGAAGCAAAGACAATTGCAGCAACTTCCAGTACTGGCAGTGGCAGAAGCTGTATCTGGACTGATTCAAGTTCAAAGGACAAATAAGTCTAAAATGACCTCTAATTCACAAGCAAAAGAATGGACGAAAACAACTGCAAAGAACAAGATTTTTCCAGTATAATTTCTGTCAACAGGAGGAACTATGTTAATCTAGGCCCCAGTAAGAGTTTGCTCTGAACTTAAAGCAGCAAAATACTAGAAAATGGTGATTAAGCCAAACATTTAGCTGGGGCATCCTAAACAATTCTGGAGTTGTAAAAGATGGCAAAAAGATTCTGCTCCTGTGTGGAAAATATCTACTGACTTCAGGAACGGACAGAACAAGCTCCAAGGCATTTTGGAAAATCTGGAGCCTTGGACACGGAAAGTCCCGTATGCTGCGCCCAGCACTGCACAGAGAGCAGGACACAAAGTGGAGAAACTTTGTTACGGGGTCAGTATTTTCTAGAGAAATCGTGCTGCATTATCAGTTTTCCTTAAAAAACAACAACAAAAAAATCCTTTAGAGGAGCCACATCAGCTAGCTGGAACCAGGAGCAAGACAACATCCCCTCAAGGCTTTTCTTTTTTCTCCTTTTTAAATCACAGGTTACACAAATACGTCATTTATGTAATTAAAACTCAAGTTTTGTAATAAGAATACATAGTAGCAGTAGCCAATCGCGAACTGATCGGAAACTTTAGCATGTGTCGCGATTACAGAAGTAGGATTGGTATAAACTGCCCCCGGGAGAGAAAAAGAAAATTCCGTCCAGTAAATCATCGGGTCGGCACATCCCTAACTCTAAATCTCCGAACTTCGGAAACGGAAACCTCCCAGAGGCAGGTCGGAGCGCGGCAGCCCCGCGCCGGCTCCCCCGGCACCCCGCGGGAACCTGGCCCCGGAGCGCAGGAAGATGGATGGAGGGAACCACACGATTCTGGAAATCAGTCACTATTCTTCCTTTAAGTCAATGTTCAAATCCAGACCAGATGCCTCTCTTTAAAAATAATAAGAAAGGAAAAAAAAATGCTGTCTATGAAATAAATTGGAAACTTGTTTCGGAAGGTCTGGCCCTCCCGTCCTTTACGCCAGCGGGTGTTTTCCTGCTCGCAGGACCAGGCGCGGGTGGGATTTGGGGCAGCCCCGAGGGGTCCGACCGCAATCAGAGGGCTGCCAAGGACCAGGACAGCAGTGCAGCCACCAAGCCAACATCTGCCCGCTCTGATCGGTGGATGGGAGCACACGGGGGAACAACCCCACTGAACCTGCCCTCGATGCCCGGACATCAAGGGTGCGAATCGCGCGTCCAGAAACACCCCGGTGGAGCGGAGGTGCTACCTGCAATGCTGAACTCCTCAACCCTAAACTTCCACTATTTAGTAGGCAAAAATTAGTTTTCTTTTCTCGCAGGTGGTGGTGGTCACTGCACTGGTGTATCGCGGTTGTAACTGGGACCACAATATCTTGCTGTATTGGATTCACATATTAAATAGTAGGTGGGGACTGTTTTTTTTTCCGTATATACATAACAACAGGATTTCTGTTGCTAGGCTCAACATCAGCTTCACCGTTTGTACATTTTTATGTAAATAGTTGTCACAAAAGTGGAAGAAGAGTTATTTATTTCCATCTCTGAATTCCTTTTCAATCGCATCCAGCAAAAATGATTCTCAGTTCCTAAACACATTTGTTTCCTTATTTAAAAGATATTTATTAACAGTTGGGAAAAAATGCATACACATTTGTTTCTTTTCATAGAGCAGTTGTCAGAAGCCTTTTGTATAAACCAGTAAAATAAATCCTTGCAACTTTACAAAAGATGTACCAACACCTCTGTGCATCTGTGTGGTTATTCTGACTATATTTAAAAATGTTTTGCAGCTGGGCACCTTCTCTTTCTTTGTTCCCCTGTCTCTCTGCATGGGCAAAAGCAACACACATCAGCATCTGAGGCAGCCTCTTCACTCAAAGCACAGCCAAGAGAAGAAAATGAAAAAATATGAAAATGTTTTGCAGAGTGCACTGCAAAGATCCATGATTGAATTATAGTGCAGCTGTCAGCAGCTGTTTCAAAGAAGCAGGGGGTAAATTAGTTCTGTTTACTGCTAACATAGTTCAGAGATTTAGTCATCCCAATAAAATTATAGAGGCACAAGAAAGGAAAAAAGAAACTCCAAAGGAGTATCAGCCAAGAAGCTGACATTTTCTAATTTAGATTCTTTTAGCATATTTCAGAGATGCTGCTGGCATGAGGTTTCCTACTGTGGATACCACACCGCATTGCTATGGGGGCAGCTGAAGAAAATCATGGTCCCAAATCTCCGGATTAAGTAAACATTATATCTTCGGGACATAATAACAGCTTTTGTGTTCTTGTTTACTTTGAACTGTGAGCAAGGTTGTGCCAGTTTATGTAAATGTATTTGCTGATCCAGAGGATTAAATCATCGGCATTTTGGATTTAAACTACCATCTTTCACAAATGATTACAAACTCAAAAGCAGATTTGCTTCATGTGCCGATCTGAGGTCCAGCAAAGTGTCAGCAAAAAGACTTTTATAAACCTAAGTGGCATGAAAGGTCCTGTAAGCCTAGACTCTTTTAAAAGGAGGATCCTCAGGTGGTTCTCAGCATGGCTCCAACTTGCCTCATTTAAGACCAGTGCAAGTTAGACGTCCTTACAGCAAGAGGAAAGGTAGGGGAAAACAGGAAAAAAGGGAAAAATGATCAGCTCTATGGACTCAGCCTTACTATAGAGCAGCCAACAGAAGGTTTATCGCTAGCTTCAACAAGTCCAGCCCTATATGGCCAAACATCAGCTGGTTTCCAGCCCTGCCACGAGGACACGGAGCTCCTTGGCCATGCTCCGCAGCGGCTCCCCAGCCTCCTGGCGCTACCGCCCCTCTGTCTCCTCGTCTACTGTTTTGGAAGAGAAAGCCTTGACATGAAGCTCTGTGTTGCCATAAACTGGCAGGGCCATAAAACGCTAGCGAACCAGCTTCAGGACTGCTGGATTTATCTGAGTAATGACATTTTAAAGCACATTTAGAACCTTTTATAGATCAGTTATTCTAACTTCCTTTCAGGCCAAACTCAGAGGATATTATGTTTGCTTAACCAAGAAGCTTGAGCTCCGTTCCAGGACTGACAATAGGATCTCTTGGTCCTTAAGCAGGAAGCAGCCTCTGTGGCTGCCAAAGTTCATATAATAAAAGATAATTTATTTAAGTGAGGCAAAGTGTAATTTTAAGATTTCTGATTTTTATGGAAGTGTCAGTAGTAAAGCCTAAAAATGGAGAGGAAGAGCAGAGCAGGCCCGAGTGCGGCTCAAGGCAGCGCTGCCAAGGACAGTGGGATTTCCTCCTCGGCTCTATCCAGCCCTTTCAGCGCTGCTTACACTTGGAACGGACACTTTCTGGATGAAGTAAAACCAGAGACTCATCTTCTGAGTTCAGGATTTGCATCCTCAGTATATTTCTATTCAAATACCCTGCGTGTTGACTCCTGTTGCTGCCATGGATGCATTATTCTCTGTATTTAGCCATTCCTTTGCAGAGAAATTCTGCCCAATTAAGGAAAAAAGGAGCCTGTTTGAAGTTTTTATTTATCAGGTAAAGATTGACAAGAGCTTGAGGCGAAAAAAAGAGAAGCACTTTATACTGCAGTCATTCATTACCCAAGTACAAAAGCAACACAAGTGGGTTATTACTGTTGCTTTGAGTTACTCCGGAGAGAGAGAAAAAAAAACAAAACAAACAAAAACCCCCTCAGCGAACACCCACACCTCTATTCCCTTTTTTTAAAACTTAATGCAGTAGATAGGTTTTATATTCCTAAACCATCAGAAATTTTAAACAGGTATCAGTGTGATTTGTGGATTTATTTCATTGTGTACAGATCTTCATTTTCCTAGGGTCTGTTTGCCGACCGAGGAGAGCCCTTTCAGCTTGGACATTTTGAGTGCTTGTTGGATACTGTGACGTTTGCTGCCTCAATACCAATCTGTCATTTTCCCCAATACCAATCAGTCATTTTCCCCTATTAACAAGACCCTGCTGTTGGAAGGAATTCCATAGGGGAAGAGGGCACAGCCTTTAGACAGCACTAGTCAGGTTTTGCATTTAAAAAGAAAGTCAGACAAGCCAGACTGAGGTTTGTCACCTTCACATTTTTCCAGCAGAGAAGAGTACTTGGAAAAACAGAAGGGAGAAGAGAGCTGTAGCCTTAGTCCCACACGCCCTCAGAAAGGCAACTTCTCACTGGATTAGCCATTTTGACCATTTTTGCAGGCATGATTGAGCATTTAACCATTTGCAGGACAAGACTGCTCAGGGCTGCCCAAGGCGACCTCTACCATCTCAACAAGCTGTCCTGCTTGGCTCCACTAAAGCCCAGACCACAGCCAGTAAGCAGCAATTTGGGAAATGGAGCATTTGCGACTGCAGAGTGAGTAGATGGATTCACTGCACCATCCATGGTCTTGCATATAATGAGAAACACACCCAAATCCTTCCTGAACTGAGGGCTGAAGCCCGGGCAGAAGTGGCCTGGGTTAGCAGCTTGGTGCTGATGATGACTTTGGGCTAATGCTCCTAGTGGAGGCGCTTCCTAAAGCAGAGGAGAGGGGAATAGCAGGACCTCAGCTGATCCATCCTGCTTCAGTGCATCAGCACCTGAAGGTCAAGCCCAGGCCAGTGTTGGAGCTCCAGAGCAGCACATACAGATTTGGGAGTCACTGGCCTGCAAAAAATCTCTGGAGGCCCCAGGAACCTTTCCTCCCCTGCTCTCCCATCACCGTGTGACCTCTCCGCCGAGGCCCGGAGTGGGCCACAGCCAGACACTCACGGTGACACGACACGAGGCGACCTTTGACTGGGCTAATGAAGGCAAACTGTTCCAGGCTGCTGGATTTATTCCTCCGTTATTTGTTGCTGCTGTGTCAGGTGCTTCATATAAAATATGTGGAAGTGGAGAGATTCAGTGTCTGGATTCAGTTATGAAGGGTCAGAGCTCAAAGATATCATTTCTCAAGTCTCAACAATTTAAGCCATTTTGTTTGGCGTTTATAACAAGCTGTAGACAGGAGCGGAGAAGTCGCTGGTTCTACAGCTGTCTGTGGCTTGTGCAAAAATACAAGCCACAGAATTAGTCGTTGTCTTAAGAAAAAAAGGGGCATTTTGGCAATTACTTAATGAGAACAAATTCTTAATTTTAACTTGCATCTTAGACTAAACACCAAGTACAAGGAGGGAGCACACATACTAACACACTCGCCAACCTAAGAGGAGTTAACGAAGAGTTCTGCTCATTTCTTACAGCAATTTGCTACCAATACTAGTCAGCGTTTGGATCCTTAGCTCCTAAGATGCCACTCTGTGCCACGTGCTCTAGGTGTCCCTACTTGAGCAGGGGGTTGGACTACATGATCCCTAGAGGTCCCTTCCAACCTCAGCCATTCTGTGGTTCTGTAAACTCACCGAGCTTTGTTGTTCTTCCTTAACAGGAACACATGACCTGGCTGGGCTGCAGTTCTGAGAGTTAGTTAATTACTCCAAGACCATGTTTCATGAAACCTCAGGGCTAAACTTCAGAGCAGGCAGCATGGAGATGCAAGGCAATTGAGGGATGTGCAGGAACTCCCTCCACAACTGTTGCTGTGAAACAACCAGGTGTTAAAACCCATCTTGCTGAGTTTGCCCCAAAACCCTGCCAGCAGTTCTGTAGAGGAGGTATATGACACTCCAGGAGCTTCTGCCACTGTTGACTTGAAGCAACTTTAATCAGGAGTTCTTTTTCCTAATAGCAAGGCAGACTTTTTTTGTTTTTTTTTTTTGTCTTAATACATAAGTGATTCCAAGCTCAACCCATCAGTTATTTTGGTTTCACATGACTACTGAGAATTCAACTGTAGAAGTTGGTGCAGTAATATACATGCATACCACGCGCCGAGTGTGGAACTATAAATACTGGCAGGGAGTCTGGTTTGAGAAGCTGCTGTGAACATTGTGTCAGAACAGCCCTTGGAACCCCCCATTTCCCAAGATTTATATTGCAGGGGGTGGGGAGAGAATAAATCCGATTTTGCTGGAACGTTGCCTACAACTTCTCAGCCATAAAGACTTTATTTATGGCTGTTACACAGCATGAAGCATTCAATTTGTCCTTTGTTATGAATTTCAGTGGATCATGTAACTGTTTATTTGCAGATATTTTTAAAAAGTTGGCATTTTGGGTTTGCAGGAGAAAACAAAGCTCTTCATAGCTCATTCCAGTAGGGATACGGTCAAGCCACACTCCACAGACACAATATGGTGGGATCCAAAAGTCCTGCCACTTCCACTGGGCCTACAGCAGAAGGTGAGAAAGGGAAACCAAGGGCACTTGTTACCTCTGTCCACCAGGACAGGAAGAAGATTATATTGTGCATTTCTGTATTTCATACATGTTGCCTGGCTCAGAACGAACCTTGGGAAACCTGTTGTTCGGAAAAGAGATAACAGCCATAATATTTAAATGAGATGGAGATTTCTTGGGAAATGTGGGCGACTAACATCAAATTAAACCTGTAGATCAGTTATGTTTCCTGGATGGGAGTGACAGTCTTTGAGGAAGCAGATCTGGTTTTCTGCTGTAGCACCTCTCAGACAGTAAACAAAAAAGAAACCTCTCATCAACACTGCAGGATATTGAAGCTGGTTTTGCTCCAGTGTCTAGACAGTGTGTCAGACATACACTGATGTCTTCCCTGACTTGTCCTCCTTCCCTTTCTTGTTATGAAAGGAAGCAGAGCAAGGAACTACAAAGCCTGGGTAGATGGAGCCCTAGACCAAGTCATGAGGACTGCCAGCATCTAGGTCAGCCCCTGGCTGCTGTGAGCCACAGGGGATGGACATTCAGTTTAGAGACACCATAGACCATCCGCAATCCTGTTATCACATCACAAACACAATGGTATCTGGTTGCAGAAGAGATCTCTACTTCAGAGGGCAACTGCTTTTCCAGTAGGCCTCAGAGAATACTTTTATTCCTTGTTACCAAGAAAAATGTCAATAAGCTTTGCTGCTCTCGGTGCTTCTTTCCAAGTATAAAGAACAAACTGAGCATTTCTGCTTATGCCACTAACACACAGTTATATACTTAAGAGAACAATATATGTAGCAGTTATGCAACAGCGCTTCTTCCCATACATCTCCAGGCATCGCACAAACCAGAGCACACAGACCTGCTCTGCCAAGAGCTGCCAAGAGCTTTGAAGTTTCTATCAAGGCTTCCCACTTGTGGAGCCAGGTGACAACAGTGTTTCATTTGATTTGGCTTTCAGATCTCCTGAAAGTGGCAGAAACAGCCCCCCACAAAAGCCATGGGTATTGCACCTGTTTGCATGCTTATTGGGATTCAGCTGTATTTCTGTGAAATCTTATTGCTTTACTGGAAGCACCCAGCTTCCCATACACACTGCTGACACAAACATAACCACTGACAACATTCTCTGTATGCAACAGCTCTTCTCTGTTCATCTCTAATGCAGACATTCCATTCACTCTTCAATGCGCTGTGTGAACAAAGAGCAAAGAATCAGAAGGATCGGCCTTGCTGCGTGTTTGACTTGCTCAAACACCTGCTGCTCCTGTTACTAAAGGCTTCAAGAAAGTGATTTTGGACCATTTACTGTTGGTTTGACAGTAGTGCCCTCAAGAGCTCTTTGTTGTCCGCTCAGCTTCCCCAACTTCCGTCAGCCCCTAATCAGCAACCTGCAAGTTTGTTAGACAAAGAAATGGCCCATCTGCCCATCCTTGTTCCTGATCTCTGAAGGGAGGGTAGAATTAAGTGATTTGCAAGGAGTAACACAGACCTGCAGAATAGTTTCCTGGCTCAGGGACTCAGCAGGTTTCCACACTGCAAAACATGCTGTATATCAGACATTAAAATTCAACACCTTCCCTTTCCAGCCTTTTCTTATTAGAAGACTCTTCTGAGGAAAGAAGAGTAACCAGATCAGTACACAAAACATTAAGTTACAGGCTCTTCCCTTTACAATTAAGGGGAGACATTCTTTACAGTGGTGACTGATATACAGAGTACCCTGTACTTAAATCTTCATCTCTGGTGCCTATCTTAATTGCTGCTTCCAGTTTGTTTTGGCTTCTTTCAAAAGCAGCAGGATAAATAATTGCACACTTAGGATTTTTCTGTCTCTGACCTATCTGTCCAGTTTCTCCCAGCAATAATTTAGGAGAGGAGCAACTCCATTCGTTGCAAGTGAGAGCAGCTTTAGGATTCAACCGTCTTTCAGAAACCAGGGATTAGGGGATCCCTTTAATAAAATGTTGTCTTATTTAGCCACCAGGATTGTTTGTTTTGGCCTACAACTCACAACACAGTGGATCGCAGCCACCACCTGAAGTTGTTGCCTTGTGGTCATTGCATCAGTCCCACCCTTAGGGGGTCACATCCTTTCAAGCCTGAGCTTAATGCACCCCTCAGCTCTGTGTGGCGTCTTGGCCTCTTCCTAGTTTCATTTGACTCTGCTGGCAAGCCAAGGACCCAACGCTGCCTGGTTTTGTGATCTGGTCCACACTTGCAACAGCTTGTGGGGCCCTCCCCCTTCCCACCATCTATTTTCTACCCCCAGTTACTTGATTACAATAACACGAGGAGTTCTGTGGTGATGGGAGTTTCCTCAGTCTAATTTATTTTTAAGCAACACATCTAGAATACTAGATATCAACCGAGCTATATATAGATACAGCTAAATTACAGGGGGAAAAAAAAAAGCCCTATATTTCCAAAAGCCGCAACACCACGAGGCTAGATTATCTGAATTACTGTCATTACCAAAATTGCTAGCTGAAGAAGAAACTTCCAAGCGCCATACATTGCTCTAGCAGTTTGACTATAGGAACTGTAATTACAGAAAGTATTTTAAATCATGCCAGTACAAACGAGATCTGGAAATGGAAAATACCATGCTAGTCATTACATCTGGAAATTAATGGTTGGCATGGAAATGCATGGAACTGGTTACTCATGCTGAGCAGTGGGCACGATGAAGTCATGTCCACCACCTCAGCCGTCTACCTTCAACTGCAGGCGAGGATTATTTCCATGGCATCACCCGCAATTCCCAACACTCCTGGCAGATACTATACCCAGTTGTGCTCTCTCAAGGACAGCTGGCAGCACCCTTAGGGGAACCTCATCTTGCAATCCTGGTGAGCTCCAGGAGAGGTGGAAGGTGCAAAGGCCAAGGGGCCACACAGAGCACACTGCGCTGCCCTGGCATGAAGAGGCGGCTTCACTCTGTGGATCAGTCTGCACAGAAAGGCCCAATTTGCCCTAATGAACTCAGTGACCATGCTCAGCTTATGAGTTCCCTATAAAGTATTCTTGTTCTTCCCTTTCCTCTCCAAAAAAATTTAAGAAAACATGGAGCTATTTTTGTGCTTAAAATATGGATAACTGACAGGTTTTTGTGATCCCTGCAGGAAGCCTGAAGTCAACACTACCAGAAATACTAGTCTTAAGTTAGGGGTGTCCTTCTTCCCCTTGAGACCAGAGTAACATTTAAACAAAGCCGCACACAAAGAGGTATTTTAGTGATTCTGTCTGGAAGAACAAATTGTAGGAAATTCTTACTAAAATTTCTTCTAAAGGAACAATTTGCAATCAAGCATTTTCAAAAAAGGAAAAAAAAAAGCAGCTATGAAAATAAAGAGATACAGATCTTTACATCACAGGGGCTTTCAGCATTAGCATTTAGTTTCCTTTACATGTGTTTGGCAGTAAACAACGCAAGTTTACCAGCAAAAAAATAACATTTCTCTCTAACAAATACTTCCTTTTGTGGATGCTGCTCTGGAGCATATGAGACATTTGTCCCTTGCACAAGGCTGCAGATGCCAGGGCCCTGCCACAGCAGCAGGCTCCCTCCTTGCTCCCCGCGCGCAGGTGCTGGCTCCCGCGGATCACCGCACACCCGCGGCCGCGCTCCTTCCTTACGCAACACAGAGCCGATCTCCAAACACCTCCAGCCCAGACAGGGGTTATTCTTATCTACAGCCAACCCAGCAGAGCAGCTGGCGTGAACTTCTGCCTACAAGATCAAAGGGAAGCTTACCCCAATAAAGCCGTATTACTCAGAAAGCTGGAATCAAACAGTGCTGGGATAAAGCCTCGGCACATCCCACTCAGGATTAGAGCACAGAGCAGCAATGTCTCTCCAGCCAAAACCGTAGGCTGAGCTCTGCTGTCCCATGGACGAGAGCAAACTTGCTTTTGCAGGTAGAATATCAGCTTGCTGCGCCTACCCTGTGCTTCTACATCCCCTGCTCCAAACAACAGTCTCACTCTCCAAGTGTGGATTGAGCGGGATCTACTTCTCCTCAGGGACGTAGCCATATCATGGCTGCAAAACCCAGGACCATCTCCCTCCTCCAAGCCAAGCATACAGATAACAACCAAAATAATGCTCCTCAAAATAAATAAATGAGCCAACTCCTCCCACAGGTTTCCCAGGGTACTTTCAGCTTGAATCCATCCAGGTTTGGAGCAGCTCTGCCCAGCATCCTAATCCCTGTGTTTTCGGCCTCCCACCCAGCTTGGCAGAGGACCCCATGGAACCGGCCATTTCCCCACTCTGCACAGCGCGGGCTGGCCGCCTTGCGCAAACGCATCTGCGAACCAGACTCCTGGCCCTACTTCAGGCCCAGCTTCATCCTCTACAGCATCAGCCCCATTTCAGTATTTTACATAGCCATATTCTTAAGTAAACCAAGGCAGTGGTTTGGAATGAAAAATAAAGCTTACCTCTTTAGTACCACATCTTGCCTTTTTCTGCTTTCCTCCAGCAGTCTTCCCAACAGAAACAAGTTGCAGTAACACAGCAAAAACAGCACTGTGTCTTTCTATGAAAAAGAGAGCTCACTTCTTCCTGAGGTTACCAAAGCTCGAGAGGCTGAAAAACCTTCCTCTTCCTCATGAGGACCATTGCCCTCTCAAGCCAGACCTCCACTGCTGAGTCCTCAGCTTAGGTTAGCTTCTTAGTACATGGTATAAAGTCCTACAACTCACTCCTCTCTAGAAGCTTCTACTTTTCACCATGTTTGACCATAATTTATTTTCTCAATAACAAGGCATGATTTCTTTTCCCCCAGGTGATACAGCTTAAGTACAAAGGAGGCCATATCTGCTCTTCCCACAGTGAAGGCCTTTCTGCCCTGCATTACCAAGAGGACCAGGAGGTATCTGCCTTCTGTCCTGGCTGCCCATCCCATCCCCCTTGTCCTGTAATCCAAAGGGAGAGGCAGAAAGGGAAGGCACATATGAGAACGGGAACTGGGCTGCTTCCAAATATACCTGGAGTCTTGGCCAGGTGGTCACAGCTAATCAGCTTTAACAGAGCAAGCATTTTACTGGATCTGCAAAAGTGTTTAAGTCAGGTTTCAATCAACTCATGCTTGGAAAACACATCAAAACACAGAGCCTGTCTATCTGTGTTTGTGTAAAGGATCACTTTTTGCATGACAGGTGGCTGCATGGATCCTTCTTGTATTCATTTTTGACACATATTTCAGAGATTGTTTAAAGCCATCATTCCTTTATCTTTTGTAAAGCAGCTGGATATTTCTAGTGAAATCATTAACTGAAAAAATCTGTGTAGAAAAGGGCAGATCTTACAAATTCCATGGCTGATTTGTAATAAGGTTTGTCCCCAGGATAACCCTCTCCTAAGCCCATCTAGAAAGTCTGAGTGCCCCATTTCTGCAGAGGACTTGGTGGCACTGCTGCACGTGTGGTTGTGCGTGGGCTCGCCATGGTCCCAGGAGACCAAGGCCTCCCACAGGGAAGTCTGCTAAAGCAACAGAAACCTCCTTTCTTCCCCTCATATTATTTGCACTATCTTTCATCCAGTTCTGTATCAGCCTCCCTAGCACTTCCGCATCTTCCTCTAAAACCATAGCTTGTAGGATTAAGGTTACTTTAATGTGGTCTTTGTTATTTTTGCATCTGGGTACCACATTTAGGAATTCAGCACTTTGTGATGCAGCGGGGATAGAGTGACAGTGGCCTGAACCACTTAACTGGTTGTTTACCAAGTCCTCTGTTTTCTACATCTAGCTTTTCTTCCAGATTAATCTCATATGCAGTCTCCACCACTCCAGCAACATTCCCTGTGCCTTAGTAGTGAATTTCTGTGTTTAAGGATTGAGATAAAGTACATGATGCCTTAATAGCGCTGAAAAATGATTAATAGAATATTTCTGAGATTACTCCAAAAAAAAGTCTATATTGAATTTGGATAATTACTACACTAGCATTAATAAGACACGTTACTATGATATGGAAGGGTCCTGCTTAGTCCTGCTGCCCCAGAGCAGTACCCTGGCTACCTGGGAGCTGCCACTACCAAAGTGGCAGCAGCCAAAGTTTGGACAACAAGACATATAGCAGGTCAGAAGCTGCATTTGACCCCAGTGCACCTGTTCAAGGAAATTCTCTTCTCTTTCCTACTTTGTCTAATGGGAAAATTCCCTCTCCAGACACTTGTGATGTTACTTTCAGCCCTGGAACAGGAGTGCAGACAAGGGATCTTCCTAATGCAGCACACAAGCATATATTACTCAATTTCTTTCTATTCAATTCTTTTCTATTCATTTATTTTTTAGAATGCCTTGGTTGAAACACTATAGAAAAGAGAAAACTAGAATTGGTGGAATGTTTTGACTAAAACATTCAATTTTATCAATATTTCTCTTTTTGTTCACTGAAAAACAGCTCAGGAATTAAAAATTTCTATAAAAGAGAGTTGCATGAATACAATACAGATGTCAAAAGTGAGAAAATTATTTTAGTTTTAAATTTGTATTGAAATTTGAAGGAAAGATTTGTAAATAATTTTTTAAAACATACTCATAAGAATTTTATGTTAAAATGTACTGTTTTTTTTCCAACCTGTCCACCATAAAAGGCAAATCTGAAATCACAGGCATAAGACAACAGAGAAATTGTAATTTACCGGCGTGAGAGCTGACAGCGGGACCTGCAGATGGGAAAGGGTGACACAGCGGCCACCTTACCCTCATGTCAGCTCAGAAACAAAGCTCGTGTCTGGCCCGCTTTGGGAATGGGAGATTTTGGTTCGTTCCCTAACTAGTTAACAGATCCATTCATTCGTAGAAAATAGCAGGTCTGCGTGGGTCAGTGAGTTAGGAAATAGGGGTATCCCTTGCAGACAGGGGCTGCTGACCACCAGTCACTGCTGGCAAATGCAGCCCTAGCTGATTTCTTGGGAAGCCTGAAGTGCCATACAGAAAGGGCTGAGTATCTGGCAAAATTAAGAACAAAGGGTCTAAGGAGGCTGCCAAGCCGCACTGGAAGGAGCCGAGCGTCCAGCAGGACTGCTCCATTGCTCCTCTCAAGCTTGCACGACAGCGATCCGGGCGATCAAACCCATCCGCACGGCTTCCCACCGTCTCATACGTGTTCCTCGGTTCACATTTTACCAGGAAACTTTGACGATGCTTTGAAAGCTCGTCTTGTTTTCTGTAATTCAATCCAGAAAACATTCATATTAATACCAACAGATACCGCCCACACGCAAATCAGAAAAATTAAAGGGCATTGCAAAAGCGACTGTTTCCAGTGGTCAGATTAGCTGCAGACGGAAGCAATTCAAGATGCATTAAAACCAACAGACTGTCATTGTCCACAGGCATTGTCTTGCAGCGTAACACTTCTCTTTGCTTCTTAAGAGATATTTCTTGGAATCCTTTCAATCACTTTTCTTGAAATATATGCTAGGTTTCAGATCTTTCCATTCCCTGTCACAAGAGAATGAGCTAAAAGTTCATCAGCAGCCTATGGCAATATCTCAGTGGAGAAAGTTGAAGTCATTTCTTAATGCCATTTCTTATTAGCTATCATTATTGTGCAAATGTTGAGAGTAAAGAGAGCAGGAGGTCTGCTGTTAATCATTACAAACCTTGGTTTCTCCCTGTCTAGCAGTTAAACCTTCAGAATCATTTCATTTCTTTAAAATATACAGAACCAGGGCTTCTACCAGACCTTTGGTTGTTCTGGTGAGTAATACCATGAACTTAGTTCTCAACCAGCTTGCTTTAGTTAGTTAGTTAGTTAGTTAGATCTTAGCTAGTTAGATCTTTTATTTAAAGATAAGTTCCATCCCACCCTTTTGCAATCTGGTTATGATTACTGGTTACTGCCACCCGCAGACTGATAAACTTATAACAGCTGCATTGCAGGAAATCACCTCCAATTCAACCCTGATGTTGTATGGATGTCTTTAGTTAGCTTAAATAGGCTTTTAACATTCATTTTTTTGTGTGTGCAAAACACCTATCATTAATTTTGACTCGAGAGATCAAACAGTTAACAATGTGTTGATCCTAGCTTACTTTCAAGTGATGTATTGTATCATTTCTGAGAGTTATGAGGGGTTGATATTTTCTTTTACTAATGCATCAAAGTCGATAAGTGAATGGGGCAAACCCGCGTCCTGGGAAAGGAAGCTATTAACAGCTCTGCTCGGAAGGTTCTGAGGGCCACATTGCGTCATAGTCCTGAGTTTATTGAATGTTAACTCTTTTTTTTTTCTTTAACCAAAGGAAATGAGTTTCTATAATCCTCTGCTTTGAGCTGCATCCTCAGTGGGGTAATGAAAAATGACCTATGCCATTTGATAGCACACTACTTTGCACACAGTAGATCTTCACAAGAGCAAGCACAATGCAACTTTGCCTTTTTCTTTTGCTCCTTGTTGAAACGCACAATGAATTTATTTATTGCTGATCTAAAAGGCACTAGAACAGAACAGGCACAGCAGGGAAATAGCCCGAGTTTAACTTGGCATGGTAAGAAAGCAGCCCTGGAGAAAACGAGCAGTGTACAAACCTGGGAGAGCACAACGTTTTTATAAGGAGGATCTTGAAATAGTGGGTTCATACACATGCAGAGAGCAAGGCAAATTGGTTCCAAGAACAAGGCATCTGCTGCCTTGAAAACTTTCTTTCTGGCAGAATTTGTATGCGAGCTGGGCATGTTGAGTGATTTATGGGCCCATTAAACATACACTAAATCAATCTCTATTAGAAAAAAAAAAGCACCATGTACTTAAAACAGGCCCTCGAGCTAGGTTCTGAACCCGAGGTCTGATGTTGCAAGGCAAATGGTCATTGGTAATTTGGGAGATGTAACATGAACTCAGTCAGTCAATTCAGATATGATAGTTTTTAAATGTTCCCTGAATCTAGCAAAATGTGTATCCAATTAACTACTACTAAAGGACCTTATTTATAAAATAATACTTTTGTGGTCAGGTTGCACTTTTTCCATTCATTTCTGTACACAGTTCAGGTTGCAGATTGTGGGTGTATAATTAATAAAGACAAACATCAGTTTTGTGCCAATCTTTACTGGCATCGTGGCGAGAGGGGCTGGGCAGCAGAAGCCTGTGAAAATCAGTTTTGTCCCCATTTTTCCAGCATTAGCTTGGGATCAGAGGAACTAAGTAGTGAGAATTGAAGTGAGAAGTTGTCCTTTAGGGAGGCTTCTCTCCAAGGGGAAGAGACAAGTGCTGGAAACACTGAGTCTGCACATGCCTCAGTTGTTTACTTAGTGCTGTTTTGGAGCTGAAGAAATTAGTCGATGGTATAAATGTGTCTTTCAGTCCATAGGAAAAACATCCTCCCTTGAAAACATATCTGAGTTATTTGAAGGATATGTGCAAAATGTATGCATCCCAAATAGAGACTTTCCCAGTGTAATTTCATTTTCATAATTTCCCAGTGTAAAGTCATTCACAAATACAGGCAAAAGGAAGTTTTTTGAACTCCTCTATGAATTGCCCGTGCACACAAGCATAACATTCAAATGGAAACAGGCCAAAAATATTCTGTGAATAGAGCATTAAGATATTTTCTTTCTGATATGGTTAGAGATGGAAAATCTGTAGCAAAGCCATACAGCTTGCATAAGAATATTCTCCTAAGTGTATATATGTATTAACACCCCTTCCCTACATGCACATATACCCACACATATAGGTATGACAGTGGCATGTAAAGTTTCTAACATACTGCAACAGGAGATGGTGAAAACTGAGGAATGTTTCTTGCATTTCTCACCCAAGTTTAATTTTTCATTTCCAGCACTTCTCCAGTACTGTTTTCAATTAGATTATTTTTCTGATTTCAAAACAAAAATATTCTAGGGCTGAAATGTCTGAGTTTCAAAAATTGAAAAATAATTTATTTTTAAAAAAGAAGCAAGACATGCTCAGAGAAAGCAGAGAGAGGAAAGGAAAAGGAGTAAAATTATGGTAGAAGTTGCCACTGATATAAGATGTAAGTGTGAGGATGTTCTCCAACCTCTGCATGAAAGCTTGGTGTCTCCACAAGAAACTTTTGGGCTTTATTACAACCCATGGCTTCTTGGAGCACATAGACAATCTGGGGAAAGTGTTTGGAGCAGACATGTGAGACAGGTCAATACTGGAAGATAATGTAGGCTGTTGTTCTCTATTGTCCTTTTGGCAATTCACAATTGCCCACTGATGGGAATCATATCCCTGAAAGTTGCTTTCCAGGAGAGGTAGAAGATCTTCCCCAGCGGATGTTCTCTATAGTCTGAGAAAGCTCCAGCAGACTCAAGAGTTGATAAAAAAGCTACCAGAGAGATACACTAGTGGACTGTGGGGATGTGGGAGGGGATGTTCCTAAGACTCGAGCATAACAAATCCTCAGCAGCACGTGAAAAGGGGAAAGGAGAGCAGAGCTGAGATAAACCACTGGAGAAGACTCTAGGTCACGAGATGCCTTGAGAAAGGCTAGAGAAACCAGCCAGTCTGTGGGTACTTCCTAGAGCTGAAGTAGACTCAGTTGGGTCTTCTCAAAGATGCAAATTATTTTGCTCATGATGCCAGTCCTCCCCTCCCGATGTTTCAGCCTGATCATCGTCCTGTGCCCTTCCCTAGAGCAGGTATTTTTCCCCTCTTGCCAGTCTTGCTGGGACCAAGGGGACCAGTGGCAGGACAAGGAATCTTGTTACAGAAGGAGGGGTGTCAGGATCTGCCCTCCCTTCCCAGCCATCCCACACTGGGAAAGGACACAGGGAAGAAAAGCGTTAGGGTTAGCCCACTCACCCTTAGCTTGTATCCAGAGGGACCAACTGCCCAAGTTAATAGTCATTAGAGGGAGCAGAGCCTGCACACATCTCCTCAGGAGCCTTTGCTATGGAAAGGGAATTAAAAATAATTGAAAGAAGACACTTGTCTGGAAACTGTTCCTTTTCAGCTTTGTTTCCTACACGAATGAGGCTCCAGGGAATATGCTGCACGCATGTGTCTTCCTGAGACCTCTCAGCTTTTAATCACCTGGTTAATTTTAACCAAATTTGATAATAGAGATTTTGAGGGGCTAAATGAGAGAGGCGTTGCTGGTGAAGTGCCCTGCAGGTGCTCATCGCATGCTGGACACCAGGATCCCCCCGGGGCAGGGAGCCTTTACGGACTCCCACCATGAAACAGGCTTTACGCAAAGCGCCTGCTTCCTTACAGCCAAATTTCTAGAGCAGACACTAGTGGAGGAGCTCACAGCACTGCGTCACGCAGAGGGTCACATCTACAGTTCTTTCAACTCTTCTGGCACCCAAGTTTTACCAGCACCCTGGTTCACCCTCTGATTCTCAGCCAGGCACAATTTCTCTTTCTTCTCCTGCCTGTCCCTGCACAGCTGTTAAAATATCCAGAACTTGCCCCACTCACTCTCCTTGGCTTTTCTTCTTCTTATTCCTTCACATTTAAAAAAAAAAAAATACACAAAACTTTTTTTTTCTTTCATAGCAGATGGAAAATCAAAATAAACAGAGAAGCAACTGTCTTCCCTCCTCAGACCCTCCAGGCAGCTGGGAGGTAGAATGCCCTTTCTAATTTCATTGACAGTGCTGTTGATATATAGGGTAATTTTATCTTAACAACCTGTAACAAAGGATAAGACAGTAGTCGTCTTACATTCCAGACAGTAGGAGATGTTTACTCCTTCTCCCAGCAGACTCTCTCATCATTCATCTAGACTTTATTAGGATGCCAGGAAATGGGAAACCTATAATTTAAGAAATGTATCACACAGGGAAACTTATTCTGTTTGGTAAATAAAAGGTAGCTGGCAGTCTGAGGTTAATTTGCTTTTTAAAAAGTGTTCTCACCAACCTGTGTTCTTGTTCCTTCTCTAAAATTTGGCCTGAGTTAAACCTTTTCCAGGATGTGATATTGAGAAAAACAAACACTGCTGGACACCTCGGTAAGGACCGAAATGGGCTCTCCTAGCACCAGAACCAGCAAACTCCTCTGCTCTGGGCTCTTAAACTAGCTAATCTGCAGGCTGTGCTGGGTGTTTCCGCTAGCAGGGCTATTTTTGTTTTTATCTTTAGAGGTATCACATGGCCCACGATAGCAACATACCCCGAGCAATGTCACTTCATGGAGCTAAGAAGAGGGGAGGGAAAAGAAAGCCCATTTTCCGTGTCAAAAATTCTTACGGCCTTTTGCTTCTTTAGTGACTTTCACATGAGTATTTATTCGTGTTTATGTTGCTCGACATGAATGCCTGGCTTTGATTTGAGGACAAACTGCCCCATAAACCCATGAATGTCTGAATTTAACCTTCACCTTTCCCCCCTAACCTTCGCTCTTGCCTTTCCCTTCACAATTAGTGACATTCTCACAGCAAAGCTTAATAAAGTACGTGCTACTGAGAGTGAACTTGATTGTGAGCGCAGGCTGAGGCAAGGAGGGATGACATGTGATGTTGGTCAATACAGGGGAGATAATTCCTTCTAAAATCAGGTGCCAGGAGTGAATTTTTTGCTGTTTAAAAGTATATCAGCTTCCTGGCTCAAAACACTATGAGCAAATGGATAAATCTAGTCTCAGTTTTGCCATTAACCATAGCTGTCATGATCCTGAAGGTAAAAACCTCACTCACAAGACAGTTTTGTAAGGTCAGGCAGGAAGTGGACATCTAAGAAGACTCCAAGAAAATGCCAGTTCTCTGTACTGAGAGCCAGAGTCTCGTACACCTTGCCCTGCTTCAGTGAGGTTAGGTTGCCTTGTACCCACTGAAAAACTGCCTCTTTTGTACTCTGCATTTCTTTTTGTGGGAGCCCTTCCCAGCTTTGGCATCCCCCAACTCTTTTTTTTTTTCTAGGATAGATCAAATTCCATCACATTGTGTGCAGGTCCGAAGGGAGATGAACATTTAGTGGCTTTAAGTGACAGCTTATGGATCACTATTCCTTTCAAATCTCCACACTGATTACAGTGTTATTTCAAGAGATGACCCACAGCTCCCTAGGCACAACATGCTCATCCTCAGAGGAAGCAGTCACCCATTTTGGATATTCATCAAAGGAACAGTTTTTGCTTTCAGTTGTGCAGCAGACTCTGTACCCTGCAGTTGTTAGCCAGGAGCATGGCTTTCTCCAGCATACTTCTGACAGCTGCCACTGCAGTTGTGTGGGCTGTGTTGACTTCACTTATGCTTAGATTTGGCCATGTGGTTTTGAGGCTTCTCACCCTAAGGCAATCTCCCAAAGAGTGTGGTCTTTGTCATCTTCCAAGTAGCCATTAAAACTAGAGTTTAAGTCAAGGTCATGTTGTACCACAAACCTTTGAAGAGCTTCTTTGCGTGCTATGTAAAGCAAACTCAGGAGACCACTGATATACTTACTAGGTCAAATCCATCTCTGTTGTGAACTCCACCTAATCCTATAGAGTCACTGGAGGGGTGGATGTGGTCAGCTCTATGATTATTAAAGAGCAGATAGAGACCTCTCACATTTGGACCTATCTGATCAGAGATGTTGAATTCTTTAGTACAGAAGAGACACTATTTTTTTTGTCTCTTTGCATTTTAAAATTAAATTCCAAATTGATATGGGCCCCACCACTTGCCAGAGCAGGAATGGATGGAGGTAATTTGCCCACAGAAGGAAATGCAATTTTTCAAATGCAATCATCATGGGGTAGGAAGAGGAGGTAACTGAGGGAATAAGAGACATAATTTTAATGACAGGAAAAAGAAAGATCTGTGAGCTCAGACTAATACAACTTGGAAACACAAACTGATGTCACCATGGTGACAAAACCTCAGCCTTCATAATGTTTGTCCTCTTCCCATTTGTGGTAAACTCTGGTACCCTGTTAAATACATGCAAAGTCTTCAGAAGAA
Source organism: Crypturellus undulatus (assembly GCA_013389825.1). Classification (NCBI taxonomy): domain Eukaryota; kingdom Metazoa; phylum Chordata; class Aves; order Tinamiformes; family Tinamidae; genus Crypturellus; species Crypturellus undulatus. The sequence continues at coordinate 142,390 of VWPW01020859.1, forward strand.
TCATTTGTCCCATCTGACTGACTAGAAGATTTCCTTGTAATAATACTCATATCTCTCCACATATATATGGAGAGAAACCACATCTCAAGCTGCTAAAGTTCTTTGGCTGTATGAACCACATTTGCATAATAGGATGGATAATTCCTATCACAAGAATTCCAATAGGGAAATCCACGGTAGGTGTGTTAGGTTTGTCTCAAAGCCTGTGAATCCAAACTCCATAGCTTAGATATGTCTCTATAACAGGAGGCTGGTTTATTACCCTCCAGCTGGAACTTGAATGTGGCCTCTTTGAAGTCATCAGCATTTTCAGACCGAGTTAACTAAAGCATACGCATATCCACGTACGTCCACATGTCCTTATACTTCTGTTGAATCGCTTTCTAGTAACCCATAGTTGTTACCAGTTCATGACTATTTGAAGACCAGTATAAAACCAGCTAGTGGTTCTTCCTCCTACCGATTATGTAACAGTCCCCTTGACAGGAGTATATACAGAAAGGCCACAAGATTGAGGGCCTAGAGGTAAAATTTAAAAAATATGCAGGAAGAAGCACCTTCTGCTCCAGTTCTGTGGGCAACAGACTTCCTCCTCAGAGTGGTCCTTGCACCAGCTGCAGCCAGTACATCTTAAGGAAGACAATGAGGTTTCACACACCATAGCTGGGCAGTTTCACATTTCTTTCACTTCCAGAGATACTAAGGGTATAGTCACAGCGCTGCAGAGAAGGAAAAAATAAAAATAAGAAAAGCTATTAATCTAAATTAAACATGTCATGTCTATGTTCTCTGACACATACCAGGCGGACGTGCCCCAGAAGGGTTAGGGAGGACTCGCCTTCAACTCAGACTAACCAGGAAGGCCTCAAGCTACAGCCTGGAGAGTGGACAACAGGCCAGAACTTCCCTCACAGTCCTGCCAGAGCGGTGATCCCTGTGCAGTGGCAGAACTGTCTGCAATGGATTTAAAAGCTCACTCGAGCAACGTGTGCTCAGCTGGCGCTGACGCCCCAACAGCGCGATGCTCGTCCCCGCAGCCCTTAGCGCAGGGATGCTCCCTGCTGCCTGGCCAGGCTCCAGCCTGGGAAATTTAACAAGGGGAGCATTTTTATTCCCTCCCTGGCAAACAGCGGCAAGTGAAAATAGGCTTTCATTATCTGACCGGAAAGATCTCTTTAAAAGTATATGATGACTCCTAAACCTGAGACATGCAACAGGTTCTTCTGTGAAATCTAACCGGGTTTGGGCCTTCGTGTCAACAAGATATGCCTCACTCAGCATGCGCCAGCTATGAAAGTGTCCTGGGCCTGAATATTTCAGGATTTACTGCTGCAGAAACTCCAGTGTCACCTTTCTTCCCTTTTTATATCTCAGCAATAATCTTAAATTCAGCTGAAAACAAAGAGCTGCCTGTTGACAGCTAATCCTAAAGACAGAGCTTTGTGTGAAACACGGAGGAGAAAAAAGAAAAGAAAAAAAGAAATCACTGAGAGGGCTTGGCAGGAAACACAAATATTTGGGGCTAATTTGTTGCTAGCAATCTGGAGCCCCGATTAAGAGCTGAACTGAAGGGCTCCTCCTTTCCCGGCTCCCTTCCCAAAGCAGCTATCTCAGCAAACAACAGATACCGTGAGTAGAAGTGTAAAGAAAAGATCTTTCTTCTGCCTCTGCTTCAGCAGCAGGCGTGGGGCACTGAAATTCAGGGCTCAGGGCCCAGCAGCGCAGCAGGAACAAGCACGGACAGCAGCAGGAAGAGGGACCGTGCGGAGGACCAGGGGCAGCTCTGAAGGCTTTCATTTCACACATGTAAGGATTATCCATCAAATCAGTGGTGAAATCCAGGTCTGATAATGCTCAAGTAATGCTAATAATTACAGAGTAGAAACGGCCTGTAACCCAAGCCCTAATTGCATTTAAAGATCGCTGGCTGTACCTGGCGAGGTGCTAGGCTGGATGCGCTCCGGTAAGCTGAGCAGTCCGGAGGCTCCCAGATGCTCCGGCCCGCGCGTGCCTCGGAGCGGCTGCGACCCAAGCGCGGCAGCTCGTCGTGCTAGCAGCTGCGTCGACCTTAATTTATATAGGCTCTGATCCAACTCTTTGTTAGATTGATGCACCCTCAAGTATGGGTGTTACCAGCAGTGTTAGCTGAGTGACGGAGAATTGGGGCATCTTGAAAAACACTTGCTGTTTTCCAGCTGTGCCTTTGCTGACCTGAGAGACGCTGCCATCAGGTATCGCTGGATTGCTTGCACATAGCGGGAGACAGGAAGCCAGGGGGAGAATTTTAACCTTAAGGAATAATTCTTTAACCACCCCTGCTCCAAGTCAAGCTTCAGATTTCTCACTGAGCTCTCAAATCAGTCACTAGCTGAATCATATTTTCCTTCACTGGGGATATTTCCAAACAAATCCATGTACGGAGCCCAGCTGTTCAGACCTCGCTCCTACTGCGCTGCACACGGCGGCAGCGGGAGTGCGCTGGAGACGGCTGCGTTATCCATAAACAGGGACCTTCTGCACCCTGGCAGGCACTGCGACCTGCATTCCAGTATGGAAAACCCTTCAGACAAGGACTGTTGCCACTCGGGCTCGGTAAGAGCCTGTGCGGAACTGCCTCCCATCACTGCTGCCCACCTACTCCAGGAAACTCAAACGTAAAAGACCCGTAAGACAAGTCAAAACACTTGGAAGCTGGATCAATATAGAAATAACATTATCATCTCACATGGTATTACTACAGTATGTGGGTGTATATTTAAAATACTGCCTCTTGCAGGCTTTCCCCTGAGGATTTACTCAGCAGTTGGTTTAGTTTTTACTAGAAAGATAAAAATACTTGGGAATTAGGGCTGTGAGCCACATTAGGGATGCCAAAAGCAGAATTGGTCTTGTGTTTTCTGTTCCACCTCACAGAGCAAGAAGTGAGCTCTATACCCGGAGACACAGCACAGAGACTTCCCAATAGATGGGAATCTGCCACCTCTCCAAGCACTCCCCAGATCAGCCTCCTGGACACCAGGGAGACTTACAGACCTCATCTAGGATGACTCCAGCCTCCTTTTGATGCTTAAAACTCAATTTTTCAATCATTACTCCGGATGGCTCGTGAAACCAAAGAAGAGGGAAGATCAACCTTTTATTGGTAGCCTTTCTGCTTGCTGCAAGCTGCAAGACGTTGTTTTACAGTTGGTGCCTCTTTGATATATGACACATGTTGCTTTGTGGGTGCTTACCTGCTAAAACTGTTTTGAGCTGTCCCGTTTCTTTCTTGACTGCGTATGGTTTGTGTCCAAGTATACTGTGCTAATCTCTTGTGGCATTTTTTTAAGTAGCCAAACTGCTTTTGGATTTGCTATTTTTTATATACTGTTCTTTATTAGTTTGCACTGAAAAGAATAAAAAGTGCTAAGGAAAATACACTCACTACCTTGTGAGCATTCCTTTTGCATGGAAGAACTTAAAATATTAATGCACAACATGGAGAGCTCTACAGTCACTCTAGCCAACAAAGCAGTAACAATTTCCCTCGTGATGAGAGCACGAAAAACGAATGCTTTTTGACGGTATTTGCTTAAGCGTATCAAAGCAATTTGCAAGCCTGAGATTAAAAAAATCTCTGAGGCGGGTTCTGCAAATTGTATAATATTAAAATCAATAATCCCAGCAGCAACAGCACATCTTGCAACATTCCCGAAAGGACAAAGGTTAATAGCCCTGCGCGGGAGATCAGGAGCGAGGACACGTAGTACCAGATTCTCAGGAAATTGATACACCCCCCGTGAAGCCAGCGGGACTGTGCTCAGCCAGGTCCCCCGAGAGCCCACGCTGACTAACGCACTTGGCCAACATCGCACGAGATAGAGGCACCAGGAAAAGCCATTGCCACCTGCTTTTGTGATTTAGCCACCACACGGCACTATCCCAACCAAGCACCGGGCAGTCATCACACGTATTTGTGTTACCCCTAGGAGGGAGGGCATGTCTGCTGCTGCCTCCTCTCTGCAGAGCCCGCGGGCAGCAGATGATGAGAGCTCCGGCTGTGACCACAGCACCGGCAGCACCCGACGTGCACCCCCGCACCGCTGCAACAGGTCCCCTAAGCCCCGGCCTCGGGAAAACTTGGCTCCAAGGAATTTAATTTTCTTTCATCTTGCAGGTCAGACAACCCAGTGGTTTCAATCTGAAGGACCACATAATCCTATTTTTCTCTAGCAATGATTGCCGCCTGGGGACAATATTTAATCCCACTTTAAAATTCTTGGAGGAGGATCAGGCAATGCTGCTGTTTATTATTATTGACTGTATAACTTGTAAGTGGTGTCCCAAAGGGCTGAGGAAGAGGGCGAGGATTGTGCTGCCTCTCCCAGCTCTGACTGGTGTTCTTCCTTATGCCTCTTTTTATTTCAGAAAGTCATGCAGGAGTAAATGTTTAGATCTCATGTTATTGTGATCTAAATATCTTCCCCATGCTGCAAGTCTTTAGCTCCACATAACTTTTCAAAACCAAAATTGCTTTGTTTGATTGCCAGAGCCAGATCTAAATAGTAGTGTCCATTTTCCTGCTTTGGGAAGAGGCATCTTTGTGGATGAAAGGAAAAAGCTGTCATTTCTGCAGCTCACAAGTGCTGTTTGATTGCCAGGAATATAAAAGGCTATTGTTTTGTAAAGGTAAAATCATTTCACTGATATTAGATATTTTTATCTAGCAAATGTTTAACCAAAATGAATTGAACCAAGCAGTTCTTACGTCGTGGAGACATTATTGAAATGGAACAATTTGACCCAATTCCTAAAGTTGGAAAAGTTTTACTTATTTGCACTTCCTCTCATCAAAGGTGTGGCTGAAAGAGAAGCTTTCCATGAGGATGATTTGAATTTGATGGGATTTTCTGGGGGGAGGAAATAACACTCCTCCCTCCTACCTTGGCCAGTGGCTAGTGCAGCACGTTGGACTCCTCATTTGTGGCCCGAGGTGGCCCGTCCCCATAGGGCCACACGTAGAGGCTGTCACAGCTCCGCTCTCCCCAGCCGTGTGTCACCATCTGTCACTGTGATCTCCAGGCCCTGCAGGAGGACAGCAGGTAAATCAGTTGGAGCAAGAGGAGCTGTCAGCCACTGGAGGAACGATCCAGCACCCTCATCCTCCCTTGAGAAAACGCGGAGAACAACAGAAAAGCTGCAGAGCTCTGTGCTAAAGCCTTGTCCTCAGCAAGACACAACTTTGCTCATCCTTTTCTTCAGAATTTCTTTAAACGCCGTTCCCATAGACCAAATCACTTATAAAACTAACTTTCCCTCCCGGCCCAACTTGCCCTGCAGCAGGTTAATTCCAATTTGCTGCCGCCCTGCGCTGCCTCGCGCTGCGCTGCCTCGCGCCTCCTGTTTTTTGAGCTTGCTGACCTCTGCCGGCAGAGAGAAGTCGGGTCTGGGAAATGAGGTGCAGCATCAGGGAATCGTTTAAAAATGCATATATTGTTACTAGGATAAGTGGAAACTGGTTCAGAAAGCTCCCAGGACCAGCGCAGCTCTGCATGGCAGCATTGTGTGTTCTCGTTCTGCAGGAACAGGTAGAAAACCAAAATACCTTCACCCAAGGAGATGGAAAAGTATAGAAAGCAAGAAAGGAAGCAAGAAGAGGTCTTTGTCAGGTGGGGTGAGAGAAGAATTGCAGAACGTGAAAATAGGGACAAATTGAGGTTCCTCATCCTCATGTTGCTAAGATGGAACTGGCCGCTGCATGTCACCTGCCACCCCAAGCCCTTTCGTGGCACAACGCGCCTCCCCTTTGCCTCTTGCTCGATGTAACACGCTACTGTCCACAGCACTGTCGGAAAGGGCAACATCAAGACTGCATTAAAAAACACTTGTCTCGCTGCCCGGCTGGCATGTCACCGCTGGGCAGCAGAGCTGGTGCTGGCAGCAGATTCCTGTAAATGATCCTACCAGTGTCCTGCCTCGTGACCGCCTTTGCAGCCTTTCTGTGTAGGGAGTGAACGTGCAGATCCACCCGGATCTGACAGTAGCACCTGGATAGCAGCTCTGGGCAGAGCTGAGAGGGGAATTTGTGAGCTGGAGGAGGAATCATGCAAAACTGTTATGGAGCCTGATTCGATGCACAAGGCCAAAGAGCCAAAATTTCTCCCAAAATGTATTTAGACTGCCAGGGAAAGACCAGTAGAAGCAAAGCCAGATCTCCTGATTTTAGCCAGGTGGCTTTGGTACTTTCCTTATGAGAACATTTTCCGGCTACTCCAGTTTAGCAGCCCAGGTCAACTTCTGCAACGTTTCTGTCCCCACACATATCACCAGAGCAGAAACTTGCCCAACTGCGGTCATCCGTGCTCAGTCCACTCTAGAAATACAGCATTTACTGCAGCCTGCTGAGCATCATCTCCTAGGGATACAACAAAAATGCTGCCTTCCCGGCACCACATCCCAGAGATATCCCATCCTGTGCAGGGCCTTGCAGGTCACGATGGGCCTGGGACACATCAGCCCTCCGCCCTTTGCACGGCCTTGCTCAAAATCTCCTTGGAGTGACTGTGTATGTTGCGTTTATCGGACTCCAAACAGAAGATGCGACCTAAGAACCGGTGTGATTTTGCGCAGGCGGCAGCGGCGCCGAGCTTGCCGGCAGCGGCGTGCAGGGGGAGCTCGCGCTGCGCTGCAGCCGCCGCTCGCAGGGATTTGCAGCGAGCCCGGTGCATGCCATCCGCGGGCGGCATGCAGGGGGGCTGCAGCGGCCGCAGCGGCTCTCACCACGAGCACGGCTTGGCCTGGTGCACGAGAAACCACGTCCTCCGCACCATGAGTTACTATTATTACAGGACTGGCTTCCCGTGAAACTGAGGTCCCTTTCACTACGCACCAAAGAAACGTGAAAAAAGAAGCACCCTGGTGTAAAAATGTCAGTACTCTGCTTGTCCCAAACACTCTCTGCAGTAGCACTTGAAGCTCACTGTACTGCAGTTGTCTTCCTCAGAGAGGAAGGCAAGGATTTCAAACAAGCTGAAAGAGCGCTGGATCATCCGTTTTTATTTTGCTTTTTGCTTCCTGTTTCAGAATAAAACGAATATTTGCTTTCAAAAAACAAGTCATTTGAAAGACCATTCCCTGAGTACAAAGGAGTATCTTCACATTAGCCTTGCCCCTGTGCCACCCCAGCCTAGGTTACGTCAGGACCCTTTGCTGTTTTTTTTTTTTTCTCCTGTTTTTACAACCGTGGCTGGTTATGCCTTTTCTGCAAGAAACATGGCCTGTTTGCTCAGGAGCAGCCTGGGTGCTGGGCAGAGATTGCACATCAGTACTCAAGAAAAGGCTCTTACGTGATCCTCCAAAGTTAATAAAATCATAGCAACAAGGCTCACGGTTATCTCACTCAATACCTTTGCAAACACATCCTTTGGAAGAGCAAACTGCTGCCCTGCTGAGCTAGCACTTCCAAAATATTAACGATTCTATTTTAACATCACAGAAGCTTAATTGCGGAGCAAGTATAAACAAGGAGTTCCAGTTACAAAATTCTCTCATACACACAGGATTCTTCATTTTTTTAATTACATTTTATTGCCTTCATTTTGCAAATGGCAGGAGCACAATGGCTCCCATTATGAAGCTTTGCGCGGAGCACTGAGATGCTCCTTGGGAGATCCTGGGCAGATCAGGTCTGCAGCGTGACAGCACACGATAAATCACCCTGCTACGAGCGCTCGCACTATCTCACCAAGACACAATGGGCTGAGCATGGAGTTTTCTGCATAAAAATTCCCGAGAAATGAGCATTCTCAGTTTTCCAGCCTGCGCCTACCAAACCCACCCCACCCAGCTCATCCAACACTGATTCCAAGCCCGGAGCAGAGGACAGTGCTGAATGTGCTCCAGCATCCAGCACGAAGCCTCTGCCTGTGGTACCGCAGCCCTGTTGGCACAGGCATCCATGCCCCGTCCTCTGCCCACTTCTCCCTGTTTTCACACTTTTCCAGTGGCCTGGAATAACCTCCATATCAACGTACGGCAAGCTGCTCCTTCACAGAACGCACCAATATCCACCTGCTGCCCTGACAGGAACCATATGCCTCTGAATTTGCTCTGTAGCGTGGGAGGGGAGGCTGCTCTACGCTATTTGGGCAAGATCCAGCTGCTAACTGAAATCAAGGAAAAACTTCCCATTGATTCCATGACACTTGTACCCAAACCTCAGACTGTATATTTCATGGGATGTGTTCCGCATGTTTCAATTGCCATAGTGCGTCGTGCGCATTTCGAATTTCAATGAAATAGCCATTAACGATTTTAACAAAATTACAATAAAATGAAACTACCTAGAGAAATAATGCTGGTATTATAGTGTTGGAATAGCAGCCAAAACAACTATATGAAGCCCCCTTATATTCCGGTGCCTAAAATGTGGCATGGGAGGAATTATAGGCAGCTAACAACATAGACTTCATCTGGGGATGAATGCTCCCAAGTTCTCCTCCGTGTCTTGACTGCAGAAGCTATCTTTGTATCAAGAGAAACCTGTCAACGCTACTTGTGCAGAATCATAAACATAATAAATCCTGCCAACTCCTCTGCAAACTGGCTATTTATTCCACTCATCTCTGAGGCGTTTCAATACTGGAGCTGGAGGCTGCAAACATGAGCCCTGAAATGATGTGTTGCATATGCCTGAGCTTAATTTACTGTGCTTGATTTGAGGCTTCGTTTTGGGAGCTCCACAGCCTCTAGCCTACGGGCCCCCCTGCACATCCCGAAGGACAACGGGCTGAGCCCAGCAAGCCGTGTGTCAGACTCTCTTACACCCACGTAAGTCAGAATGACGGCGGGTGCGTGAGCTCAGCTGGGCTCTGCGCATCCCCTGGCCAACGCCGGAGCGGCGCGAGGGGCAGAGATGGAGACACGTGAAGCGGAGCCGCGTCCTGGCTGCTCCTCGGAACTGCTGGGATCTTGTCACACCCCTGTTCCCTGTCACCGGCCACCAGTGGACACTGGGAGTGCGGGAGTGTCTGTGCATCGCCAGGGCTGTGTCTGGGCTCTGACTTGAACCCCATGTCAACTCTTAACAGTAGCTCTGATGCACTGGTCACTAGATACAAGAAAAACCTTTCTTTTCACCAAAAATGCCATTTCTGCAACTTCCAAGAAAAAGAAAAAAATCAAGCACAGATTGCTACACCCAGTTAGATACTTTTCCCTCTTTCTTATATCTCAATGATTAGAGCTTCTTGCAGCATCCTGCCTTTGGCCTTGTCCAGAGCGAGCTTGCCTCAAAGGCCCTGTCTTTGCCACGCACTCGGAGGCCGGCTCTGGTCTGCAGGAGGGCAGAGTGAGGAGCCGCCTGCACCCACAGCTCTGCTTTCCCCAGCAGCCTGGACCTGCGGCATCCCGGGAACGACCTTGCTGCCTTCCCGAGGAATTCCCTTCACTGCCAAGCTCTGCTCTTTCTTATCAGGGAGAGCATTTCTCTGTAGGATAGTTTTCCATGCCTGATTTCCATTTTGGCATAGTCTCCTCCTCCTCTGGCATGTTACTGTTGTTGCCCCTGATTTATGTTGTGGATGCACCAGGGTGCCTGATGGAACCTTTGTGCAGCCCCACGAACAACAGGCGATTTTGCCATACATTATATTGCCCACAAGGTACCCAAGTGCTACAGAACTTTCTATCATGTATTTGGCAATGTGCTGTTTCTATTTGCATGATGTTCCAAGCTCTAGTTAGAAACAGCAAAGGGAGGATATGAGCTGAACTTGTCCTGATACCCCTTGGCATCCAGGAAAGCCATGGTTTGGTTAATACACCTAAAAGAAAAACAGATAATTTAATCTGACATTTTTTAGGAACCTGTCTGCATACTTCTTGTTGGGTTATTTTCTTCATGAGAAATGTTTCTCTGCTTTTTGCCTCTGCTGCCTGGCATCCTCCTTGCTTTAAATTTTCAGGAAGAATCCCAGGAAAGCAGAGATTCCCTGCATGCAGCGCTGGGCTTCCAGACTGCCCAGTTACTCGCCAAAGTTACTTTTCCTGAAAACTCACCGAGTGAGTTTGGGTGCTCAGTTTGACACATCTGAAAGAAGCTGCATGTGTATAAGGTAAAGATAGGCAGCAGCGTTTTGGATAAAACAAGAAGTGACTTGAATTTTCACCACAACTGAAATCAAATCTGACAGCACATTTAAACATTTAGTTAATTAAAAAAAAAAAAAGGCAAAACAAACCCCACATTATCGTAACTTTTCCCTAGGCATGAGAGAGAATGAAAACTTCAGTGTGAAGCAGACAGCGCTGCAAAAGCTTAGCTGTACAACAGCTAAACCTTCACGTTTACTGCTGCAAAGGACCTCTGCAATCCTATGCCTGAAAAGCACAAGCTGGATTGTGCAGAAATGGATCGTACATCCACACTGTACAACTAAGAATCATCTGTCCTGCACCCCATCCCATACAGCACATCCCTTCTCCATGTGCGTTTGCAAATTTAGGTGAAAAAGTGGTGTCAAAAAGCACAAGAAGCGGGTACGCAGTTTCCAGGGTTGCAATCATAAGTGCACATGAAAATAATCAGGTAGTTAGTTAGTTATAATGCTTCTACCAGCTCCCCTGTGAAATGCTAGCTAGCACCTGAATATATTTTTTGTGACGCCGATTTTTTCATTTTGTCCACAATTTAAATACATAAGAGAGTCTTCAAAGGCAATCTGGTTAAGGCAACAATAATGGGTAAATGAATGAATAACAGCTGAGAAATTATTACACTCAATGCTATGTGAACAGCCATTACTCTCTTCAACAAGATTGCCAAATTTTGCAGTTATTCATTTTACACATATATACTTATTAATATATACATACAAACCTCTCTCTTAAAAACCTTGTAATAAAATGATTAAGAGGATTAATCTGAATTAAGTGATTAATATGAAAAAAAAAAAGTTGTACAGAACCTCAAATGTGAGTCAAACTGGCATCCATGTCTTTTCTAGAACAGAAAAAAAACAGAAATTTATCTTTAGTAATTGGTGCAACTACTAATTTAAAATACAGTACAGTACGGGATGATTTACTTGCTTTGTCTGGTAGTTTCCAAGTTACAATAATAGGGTCTCTATTTTGCTTTTTTAGCAAAGCTGTTAATTCTGTGTAGATCTATATCAGATCTTCCTGAATGTTCAAAATATTAGATCTAAAATAAGGAGCCTCCCAAGGATTTGCTGTGATCAGTTCAGTCCTGTCTGTGGCCAGAGAGCAGCACTGGAAGCCAGGAATTCTTAAAGTCTTCATCAGAGCTCGCCCAGTAATTTGCTGAGTTACAATTAATCCAGATCTTTCAGGTTGTGCTTAATTCAGGGTCCTGACATTATTTAGCAGCAGTTATGGAAGACACTAAGGCTGAAAGCAGCCCCAGAGGAATGAACATGAGCTTTGCTGCTGACCTGGTGGGAATCTGATTTCAGCCCCAGGGCGATTTTGGGGGTGTCCTGATTTATGGGCAATAAAGATGCTCACCCTCAGCTCTCGGGGATTAGATGTGCTGTTGTACTGCATTTCTTGTCTGAAAAATGAGAGGGTCCCTCCCTGGCACATTTGCAGACTTCTGCATTTACAAAACTCTGGAGGAAGTTGCATTTCACAAAATGTAAAACGTCCATGAAACTGTTGATGTTTTCATAATTTTTTAAAAAGGAAAATGAATTATGTACAAAAGCAGATTGTTTCACAGCATAATTGTCCTTTCAGTCCCAAATTTTCATTTAAATGAAGTTTCTGCTCTTCAGTCACCCAGGACACATCTTGGTTCCTCTTCCTTGCAAAACTTTTTAACCTCCTTCTCTTTGCTATCTCTTCCTATTTTTTTTCCTGAAAAATACTCCAGACTCTGAAGGGGCTGTTTCCTGGCTCAGGCCACATGAAGAGACCATCAGCTCCCAAGGAGATTTGCAAAGACTGAGGACATTACGAGGCACAGCCTAGGATTCCTCAGTGCATCCAGGTAAAATGTCACTGCCACTTTGTAACAAATCTAAACCCAAAGTCCCCGACAGACCAATCTCTAACACACACACACACACACACAAAAAAAAAAAAGCAAGCAGGCAAACACCCGAGACAAATTACGCATGAAGACACAGACAACTCCACAGTCTTTTCACTGTCTAATTTTGTCTGTTCCTGGTGCCGGAGAGCGGGTGGCAACTAGAATACATTGAAAAAGAAGAAAAAGACATTAAACATCAAACGTCCCTTTGCTTCTGACAATTAATTGAGACAAAAAGCTCATAATCAGTTGCAGACTTGTCTCTGTTTAGCTAGCGTGACTCGGCTCAATTATCAGACTGCAGTCCGGAGCAAGGAGCTCAGTTCTCATCTTTGTATTGCATGAGGACAAGGAGGCAGAGGACAGAGCTGAAAGGTTAAAGGTGGCAGGAGGAGGTCGCAAAGGGCGTCACTGTCTCCATGATAGCCATAAACAATAGGAACCAGAGGGGTCTTTGTCTTACAGGCCAGCTTTAGGCTCATACGGGATCACGGCACTTCTCCTTGGACTGTCAGTGAATGCTGGGAATACTCACATGGAAAATTGCCTTGTACTAAGGCAGGTCTGCACGGACACTGAGCAGCTCAATAAAAGAAGACAGGTCAAGGACATTGCAGCAGAAGCCACCCCTGTTTTGTGTCCCCAGAACAGTCCTAGAGCCTGTCAGTGGTTCTGGTCTCCACAGGTAGAGTCCTTATTAAACATCACAGCGTTCACTGCTGGTCGGGCAGCTGGAGCATGGGAGACCACATCCTCTTGCAGTTGAGCACTAACTGCCCCAGCTCCCTGCTCTACATCACTTCTTCCCTGCCTAGTTGACTCTACAAAGACCACTTTCAAAGCCAACCTGTATGATTTTGAGGGGAATAGTTTGGTATTTTCATATGAGAATATCTATTAAGGATCTCAGAAGGATGTGATCTCTGACAGGGAGGCAAGACTGGGCTATGCTGTTCTCTTCTGAGTAGAGACAGCTGCTCCCATGGGGTGTTTCATCATTGCCCTCAATTCACTTGTGTGCTGAATGGTGCAGTAGAGCCACTGAGGGACTCCGAAGTGTTGCTGAAGTTAAAGCTTGTTGATTCACCCAGGTTAACAGCAAAGCCAAACCCTGCAGCTGCAGTCTCAGCCACTCCTGTGCCAATGTTTCATAGCACAGAGCAAGGCAGCCCTGCGTTCATCAGCCCTGAGAGCTCTACCATCAAGATGCAAAATGGATAAAACAAATCAGAGATACTTAGCCCTACTTGGAATATACTTGTCACCAAGTGAAATAAATGTGCCAGTACTCCTGACCCTCTTGACATGAATTTGCTCCTTTATGTTCCAAAATTAACTGTGCAGAAAAATGGGCCCCTTAACGACACTGGAAAGGATTCAGGAGAGCTTTGGAGCCGCACTAAGAGCAGGAGGAACCGCCAGTGCTGAGCACTTCCAGGACAGTTTCTAAAAAGACCTGGCTAGATCCCAAATAACAAAGAAAGCCAGATGTGCCCTGCCCTCCCTGACACCTTGGGTCTTCCCTCAGTCTATAGGTTAGGTTTGCTATCACCTTAAAGCAAAATAGCCTTAAAAATATGCATGCAGATGTGCTAATCTCTCAGCACAGCACACGCATAAAAGCAAGTGTTTATATAAATGATACCCCTCATGTCAGGCTGAATTCAGCCATCAAAGGAGAAAAAGAACATTTTGTTTGGTCTTTTACTAGTCAAAAATGGCTGGTATTTAATAAGTCCTGGAGCCAGATCTCAGTAGGACAGGCTTTTTATGGGCCAGAGGCACCTACCGTAGTGTCCTTTTCTGCATACAGCCACTGACCTATGTCCAGCTGATTTGAATTTACTTCCTAAATCTGATGCTTCACCCATTTAGATCAAAAAAAAAAAAAAAAAAAGGAGAAACACGGCATTTCTAGACCTCAGTTCTTGGTGTCACTACACATTACTGGTAATTTAGGAATGCTACAGAACATCTCAAGTTTAAAGTACTTTCCTAGCTCCAATGGAGAACTAAAACAGATGGGGTTTCAGGGTGACCTTTCAACCTACCGAACACTGCTGACCCAGATTGTAGTTCAACAAAGTTGCTCTTGGATTCATATTACATTTTGGGGAGAAACAAGGGGGTTACAGTCAGAATGGACAGCCCGCTCAGAGGCAGCTCCGAGGTCTGGCTGGAAGCAGCAGGTCTGTACCCTTCCCAAGCAGGGTCCCTGTGTCAGAGTTGGTGCTCAGTGCTTGGAGAGAGCTGTGCTGCGTGACACAAAACACTGGAAAAGTAGTTCAGGGTGGGAGAGATACTAGCTGGGAGATTTTATTGAGAAATCAGAGGATCAAAACTGGCAGAAAGGGAGAGGTGCTCCTGCTGAAAACCTGCGTTTTCCAAGTTTTATCGCAGAGCTCAGGGTGGGAGAAGGGAGGCTGGGGTGAGGCTGCCTCCGCAGGGGAGGCCGGCCGGCCCGCACAATGTGCCCACCCAGGCTCCGTCCCAGCGACCCGTCGGGAGCAGGAGGAGCCCAGGAACCCCCAGCGCGTTGGCATCCTATTGAAAATGATGAAGTTCCTGTCACTGGGCTATTATTTTACTATTATTTTAGATGTTGCAGCTCTAAAAATAGTGCCTTTTTTTTTTTTTTTAGCAAACGTTGTTTCCAGGAGCTCTGAAAATATAAAGGGTTCCATAAGTGCTATGAACAAGCTTGTGAAATTGTCTCACTGGAATACAAAACCACTTGAAAATACTGTTTGTTACATTTCCCTATGAACTCAACAATAGACTATGCAAACCGTTTCTCCAAAACACTGTATTTATTTTACTTAAAAACCATCTTAGCATAAGAAAACCTAGGGAACACCCCATGAAACTTCTCCAGTTTCTCTCTATTCCATGCTGCAGCTGAAATGTGGAATCTCACAAAGTGTTTCCGAAATTCTACCACCCTTCCAAAACCTTGGTTAAATCTTCAGGCTCTCTGCCCACTGCGATAAAGCATCCATCATCCAAACCTTAATTAGCTCTGCTTGCAACAACAAAAACAGCAAAACAAATATTATGTCCTTCAAATGGAGGTCAGCTGCATGAGAAGGACCAGGCTCATCCTAATCCTCAAAAGACTGACATGTGTCCTAATTGTGAAATCCGTGCAGCGTTTCACAGAATCATTTTCCGCAACCACTGCCCACGGCCTTCGCGGTCTGTTCGTTGGTGGCTTCGCTCCCTGTTGGAGCCGTTACCGGAGCCTTCGCCGCTGCCCGTGGCTGGAGCTGCCGGCGGGCAGAGCGGAGCTCCCGTTCCCTCCTGTCCAGCACGGGGCTGCCGGGGCAGCAGCACACCGGGTACCCGGTGGGGAGTTTCCCAATACCTCATCCGAGGAGCGCTCGATGCCGAACAAGTACGAGCTTATCGCCGTGTCACGGTGCTGTAACCCAAGTAGGCCGGCGTGCTGGGAGCCAGCCAACGTGCGCTGTTGCAACACTGCGCAGATTATACCATGCGATAAAGGTGCTGCGTTTAATGAGTTTTGTCAACTCAGTTATCATTTTCACATCGTATAAAGCAAGTCTGGGGCTAGACCTCGCCGTCAGGTAGACCCTTTCATCCAAAAATTTCAAAGTGATTTGTCCACATTAATCAAGCTTCAGAGCTGCCTTATGAAATATCCGTGCAGGCTCCTAGAGACCATTGGGATCCGATTCCCACCGAGGTCTGCCCGGCGCAGCATGGTGTGGTGGGGCTGTGGTGATGCCGGGTGGGGGGCACGGTGGGCATGTCGCAATGCCTCCCCGCGCGCGGCCACCAGCGAGTTGTGGTGCAAGGACTTTTTCCATCATGGGTGGCATTATTGTATGCAATAGGTCTGGTTGGATTTTTCTTTCCTGAATTTTGAACCCAGCTAATTCTTCAGCATTCACAATGCTTCCTGGCAGGGAGTTTTATAGTTTAACTTTGGATGGTGTTAGGAAGGAACTTTTATCCCTTACTCTGAATCTGCCATTTGCTATATTCATTTGATACCTCCCCAAAGTTTTGTTGGAAGAAACAATCCCTGTTCACCTCTTCCATGACACGCAAGGTTTACAGACATCTATCCCTTTCCAGGCCTTCCTTATTAAAACACAAACGCCACACAGGCAGTGGTGTTTAAATATCTGATCACTATATAGGTGCCAAACTCTCACTTTAAAAGTAAAATAAAGAGAAATTAAAATCTTTGCGGAACTGACTCTGTAGGACTTGCCACACAACATACATAGAGACCAAAGTGCTGCAAGGTCTAGAAAGCAGGACCTGCTGCGATCAAGAGACACCTGCCGACAAATACAGTATTTTATGGTAAAGCAACAAGCTGTCAGGGTGTCTGATGGGAATTAAGCAACTGACACTCCTTGGAAGATGTGCGGCTTCTCCGGGTTTATAGGGTATCTTGTAAAAAAGGCTGTGAGCCAAAGACAGCCCTGCTGGCAGGGACACGGTGGGATTGGGTGAGGCAGAGATTAGCATCCAATAATGAACACGGTACATATTTAGATGGTATCAATACACACAGGTACTTTATGTTCATCTTCTCACACCGCTTACTGCTTTTAATTTCTTTACAAACTCTAATTTTAAAAGTTTAAAAGATTATTTCTTTGATTTCTTTTTTTTTCCACCTCTAATGCATGTTTACCGCTACAGCAATGAATAAAGTCCAGCAGAGACAGTTCCTCTGTCCCCACCCAGAAAGAAGGGTTGAATCATTTAGAACTGTGCCAAGGCTGTTTGCAAACCTGCCTGCGAGGAACAGCAGCATCTCGTAGGCAGGAGCAGCTCCTGCTACGAGGAACAGGACAAACAGCGCAGGGGGCAGAGGTGCGATATCCAAGCCCTGCCCAGCTCGTGTCCCATGCCCGTCGTGTCCCCCAGTAAAATGGCCCTGTCCTGGCACAGTTATGCCAGTCTGCAGCGCATTAGGGTTGGCCCATGTGTTCTGTGGAGAAAACAACCTTCCACTTGGATTTCATCCTCCTACACTCCCCTGTGGGTGTTTTTTACTTGTACATACTCTGCAACTGATAGATTTTTTCTAGGATTTGTACAACAATGATACCTGGTTCAACAGCTCTTTTATGCTAAACGTAAAGGATGGTCATAAATATCTACGTAAAGCCAAGTCATGGAAAGATTAAGTCTAAGCTGATAGAGCAGGGGAGGCTGGAGGAGCTGAAGGTCTTTTCCATGTTGTCACCTACAGAAAAGCCAGGCCACAGGTCCCACTTCTCGCTTTTGAATGGTTATCAAAATTCCTTTAATCCCTCTGACTTCCCTTGATGGAAATCAAATGTCCCTGCTCCAGTAGCAGGATATTGGGCAACTGTGATTGCCCGATAGAAAGCTTATAAAATTAAATTGTGCTTTTATCATCCAGGGGATGTTACTACACTGCCTTCCTTCCTGTTCCTCTCCCCTCCCCAGTCCTGAACTAGTTATCTGTGCTTTTTATTTCCTAAAGCCTGAACTGCTGTCACTTGTGTTTTGCTGTAAACAGTTTATCCTCTTACATCTTCTTTTTTGACAGAAGCTTCAGCCAGATCAGTGCCCACTGCCCCCTAACCCCTCAGCTGGGTGTACAACACATGAAGTGAGGCTGGTCCAGTGGCAGGATCAGGTCCATGTGTGCTACCTGCTTCACCCCCAGAACATCTCCTGCCTCTTCTCCCTGATGGTCCCAATCTGCTAATGCAGATGGTTCAGGGCATCACTGTAGGAAGACCACAACGGCCCAACAAACCATCTCCAGCATCAAACTTGGGAAATTTTGGAAAGTCTCTCCCCTTTGAGTATTAAAAAAAAAATCCAAGCGACAGAAAGGAAATTTCTCCCAAAACAACAAGATCTAGAATTATTTCAAGGAGCAGCATTTCAAATTAATGACCACACAACATATTTTTTATAGTAAAAGCAAAGGTGAATCTCTCAGAAAAGAAACAACCCATTCCCTTCCCCTCTTGAGAGCCCCAAAATGCAGTAGAAATTCCCTTTCTTATCTCCCTAGATCATGAAACTTTTGTGGAAGAATAAGATCAATGTAGGACACTGGGCAAAGCCTTAGGTGTGGTACTTGTGCTGTTCAGAAGTGGGAAATTGTTCTGGGAAATCTGCTCCACCCAGGACTCATCACTGTCCGACAGATGGGTGCTCTTGCACAGCTGGGATTCTAGCACACACATCCAGCGGGGTGATTAACCTCTGTTTTGGCCATATATTTCTCTCTGTACAACTCATTCCCTTTGGAAGAGGTTGAGGTGGCAGAATCTTAACAACCCAAAGGGCGTTGTTAAGCAATCTGAATGGAGAAGGTCACTTTTATTCCCTGACTTTCAGAGCAAGTCCTAACCAAGGCAACAGCTCAGACTGACCCCGCATCGTTGCTCTAGAGCTGCCCCATGCCTGTGCGTTTAGGCAGGCTCAGGTCTCACAGGGGCTGCTGAGCAGGTCCTGGACACTCTCCATCACTGAACTACTACAAAAGGATTACAAATTCTGCCAGAAAGTCTCCATAGTTGAAGCTGAAGTTAGTGTTCCAATTTGGGTGCAATTCTCAATTCCTTTAAACTTTTGTGAGGACAACAAGCATTCACATATATATATTTTTTTCCTTAAGATTACTGACATGGGCTCGTGTTAGTACCCTTCTGACCAGCACTGCAGACATTGAGCCTCAGGGCTGCAAAGGGTTTTGCCCATTTTCAGACTTTGCGACAAATGTTTTGCCCAGATTTGCATTCAACTCAGAGGATGCAAACCATTTTTACTCCTGTTTTAATGAAGGGTCATCAATCAAAGAAAACCACTTCCCACCTTAAGAAATTACATTGTTTATGTTGAGGAAATCTGTGTTTAATAATGGTACATGAAACATATATAATTTACAACAATGACACTGGGGGAAAATATTCCTGCTGTCACATGGTTTCAGCAAGATGATCATTGCCATCAAAATACCAGTCCCAGCAGCTTGAATTGTTCTAGACTATAGTCAGAAGAAGTAAAATGTTTCCACCTACTCACCAGTGAAAAGGAATATTTCCTGAAAAAATCCTTTAAGTTTCAGTTATTCTGGATCCTATGCAATATTTTGTGGCCTCTCCTGGTGTCACTTTTAAGATAATGATGATCAGATCCTACGAGTGACATTGATACTGGTGAGACAAAATCAAAAAGAAATACTTAGAGCATACACATTCTGGAAAACTTGAGCAAATAACGAAAAAAAATGCACTGGAAAAAGAACCCTAGTGGATCTTAATTAAGAGCCTGCCTTTATCATAGTAAAGACAGCTCATTTACAGCTTGTAAACTTCTATCAGTGCTACTTTTTTCAAGCAAAGACTGGAGCTAAAAAAATACGTAGGGTGGCCACAGCAAGACAATCACCAGCTTAATTGGACCTAAGTGCGTCAACATCTTCGAGACCAGGACCAACAAAAGTCCACCAAGAAGTAGCCTCATAATTCATCATCTAAACGTCAACTCTTCCCTTAGCATGAATCACAGAATCGTATAATTGCTCCCAAGTGGCAAAACCACAAGCATGGAAGCAAATAAACCATGATAAGAGTCTCTCATACAAAAAGCATCATAAAAGACCAAACACAAAGCCCAGCAAGAAATGCCCTTCTCCGCATGGCACAGCACTGAGCGGGCTCTGTCCACCCCCTGGGTGTAGCCTGTGCTCGTCCATGCTCTGGAATTCAGCTGCTTCGTGACAATATTCCAGACAAGGAATTAGCACTTCTGAACACTCTCAGGGATCAAAGGTTGCCTCCTTCACAAGTTGCCTCGAACCGAGGATGCAATGCAGTAGTCTGGTTCTAGCTGGAAAAATAGTTTGGATGACACTCGGAGCAGAGGGGAGGAGGCTGGGAGCTGGCACCAAGGTTGGCCATAGGCCGGCAGAGCTGGGCCCCCAGCCCTGCTCCAGGTGGGGTTTGGTCTCGCACCAATGTGGCTCCTGGCAGAATCTGTCCCTGCCTTTGATCCGCAGGGCACAGGGGAATGCGGCTGCCATCCTAGGAAAACCTGCTGTTTGCTCTGAAGCTTTGGAGTTAACACAGCCTGCAGCCATGACATTTGGGGAGTAATTAGAGGGTGGTTAACAAGCCTACAGTCCTCCAGAATGACCCCAGAGCTCCCAGATCAGAGAGGACCGGCCTTCCCAGAGAGCAGCATCCTGCTGGCGAGAGACAGAAAGGCAGGAAGAAATCCATGGGGATGGCCAGTGATGTTGTACAGGTGACACATGCGAGGGTAGTGTTTCAGCGGGATCGCAGGGACTTCCTGCAGCAAAACATGAGTGTTGCTGTCAGCCACAGTGAGGACGGCGGATGCTGCCTCTGGCTCCAGCTGCGCAGAGTGTCAGACAGTCGTTTTCCACTCTCCTAGCAGCGGGAATTAGGGACTGGACGCCGCATTCACAAACTCCTACATTCAATCATTTCCCAGGTGCTTTGAAGACCCTTTTAACAACATGTGCCTGATTCCTTTAGTCACTATCAAAAATGTGGCCTTTCCTGAGCAGGGCTGGCTGAACAGAAGTCTCAACATTCATGTCATAAATATCTCAAGACAAGCCTGTTGATTCAGTGAAATGTGTGGTTGGCTCCTATTGTAAATGCATTCACAGAAAACCTCACAGAGCGCTGCTGCTTGGGATTAGTTGTGAGCAAAATAAATAACAAACATTTTGGTGTTTTTTTAAATAACATTTTGATACATTACAAAGTGGCTTTTCTTTTAATTTTACACCACATCGTTTGAGATGACACGCAGCAACCTAATTTGTCAAAACAAGATATATAAAAATAAATAAATTAATCAAGGATTAAAAGCAAAGCCAGTTCTGAAAGTTGGTTACTTGGAAAAGGCTATAATTTAAATCAGAAAAGTCTGGATTCGATTATTCTGACAAGCTAAAAGGAGGCAAAAATTTTGCTACACATTTAGGAAGCACAAACGAAATGGAAGAAAAGCAATGCCTTCTAACAGAGGGAGTATCTCTCGAAACCATCTGCTTTTGGGTTTGAATCCAGATCTGATAATGTCTTGGTAGCTCTGAGCAAGCCGCGGACCTTTAAAATTTCAGATTTGCTGATGAGCCAGGCCACGAACCGGCAGCCCAGCCATATCCCTCTGCAGTGGATTCAAATCATTAAGTGTAAGAGAGCAGGACAGAATCTTGATGTTTAAGATGATCTTTCTGCTGGCTACCTTCTTAGACACTGCCAGGCAAAAACAGTTCTTGAGCATTTTTAGGAAACATGAAAACCTTCAAACTCCACAAATTGCTCCACCATAATGTGCAAAACCACAACAGTGAGAGAGCAGTTATGAGAATATCTGAGATATATGAGAAAATACAAATCAGCATTTCTGAGGGCATCCAGTCAACCAGAAATCAAACTAACCAAGCACGGCTTTTAATTCTAGCAAAGACACCTTCAAACAATTCCAGGTGGAGAAGAGGCGATCCAGCTTATCTCACAGCTCACAGGCCAACTTAGATATCTAAGAGAAATGTTGCTCTGAAGGATCCAGAAACTGTCACCCCTCAGCTGCAGTGGCAGAGATCTGTATGGCAGAGTAGCAGCCTTTTTTTTTTCCCTAAATTTTTTAAAATTTCACCCTTATGAGTGCAAGCTTCAGAACATCTATTGTAACAGATTCCAGGCAAATCTGAAAATTTCTATGAATTAGCATTTATCATTGGAAAACTTTTCTAAAGTAAAATATAATACCTAGTTTGTATAGCACTTTGAAGAAAAGAGCATTATTAAATCTTCTCATTTAGGTAATTACTATAATAAAACTAAGACAATTACATTTATATTATTTTATTACTTTCTGTCTCAAAACATCTTACACAACCTATAAAAAGAAAGTATGATAGAAGTACAGTCATTTCTGGACCTCAGTCCCTGTACACATTTGGGTAGGCACCAGGAGACAAAATCTTTAACTTTCAGAACCCTGGAAATGTTAAGATCTTGTCTGGCAGAATGGCACCCTCCTTACATGTTGCAAGCTGTGTTCACAGAGCAATGGCTGCAGAATCCCAGCATTTGTATTCTAATTACAAACCTGGCAAAAGCAGCCTGGTGCTGTGCATGTTTGCAAACTGAACCTTGAGCAGCACATCCAAAAATTTAGTGCTAACTGCTCCTTGTCAGTTTTTATTTATTTATTTATTTATTTCTAAACACACGGGACAATCTTCTACGTGATAAAGTTCTTGTTTATTGTTATTTACGTACTTCTCAGGCAGAAAGAAGTCTTACTTGCTCAGATGCAGCCTCCTGCTTCATGTCCTCACTCTTCAGCCCATGTAACGCATCACTTTACAGCTTCCCTAGAGATATATTTCAATTGGTAATATTCAAAATTTCCAAATGGAAAATAGCTTCTGGTATGTGAATATTGGCCAAATGGCAGGACAATTTTATTCCCACCAGTTGTTGCCACGCAGTGTGAAATTACAGCACGTATTACTCCACACTATGGCTTGCAGAAATTTGGACCAAATCGTTAAAAATATTAATGTGTATGCAAATGTTGCCTAACACATAAATCAGGCACACACACTCAATAATCCAGCGCTTTGGCTTTATGAAATGATAGATCAAAGCTGAACAAATGAGAAGATGGAACGCAAATTAACACATTAACTGAAACAGCGCATTCTCAGATCCTGGAAACCACGCTCAGTCTGGGTGTCACAGATCCGATTACATTCCTCATAACTCAAATGACAGAACAGACTGAAAGAAGCTAGGATGCCTATTCCTACTCATCACCAGCTACTCATAGTAATTTTTTTCAGAGTACTAGTAATTACCCTTTAAGGAGAACAATTAAAATCCAGCGTAATTGGAAGTCTGGTTATGATTACAGATGAGTCAAACCGCTTTGGAAAACGAACACAGAACAGTTTGGAGCTCCATTGGTATTTTATTAATCATGTCATTAAAATGGATACAAAAAGTGGGTGCAGCTATACAGTGGGATTTCAAAAGCTCTCATCATCAGCTGCTCCTGGTAAAGTTGGTAGGAATTTTATTCCTTGAGTTTAATGGGAGCAGAGTTATGCCAGCACTGAGTGTTTTTATAACATCCCACCCATACCGTTTGTAGTCAGCCAATTCTTTTGCCATTCCTTTAATTCTTCTTGGTGATCCCATAATCCTAAAATGGTTTTCCTGTCCCAGAGGCAGTCTCAGGACTGGAGGTGCTGGGGAAGGAATTCAAGGCCTTGAACATGGGGCAATGGTGTGGGGGAAGTTGTCCAACATTCCTCCCCACACGGATCAGACCCGATGGCCGCTGAGGCTCTGGATGGTGCAGGGAGGGACTTGGTTGCAGTTTTTGCACTGAGCTTGCTGCTTGGGGCAGGGTGATGAGACTTGGCCTTGCCCAGCTCAAGAATAATGCTGCAATTTGGACCAGATGGTTAGCATCACAGCGCCGTTTAAAGAACCAGTGCTGAGAGAAGAGAGCTGAAAAATAATGTAACAGAAGATTTATTTGTGGTCTCTGCTTCAGGGCTGTCTAAGAAACATAAGCAGTGGTTGGTACTTTCAGTTCTTGCAGATAACATGGGACCTTGAACCAAATGAATTTTGGCTTTTTCCTTTCCCTAATCCGAACAAGAAGAGGTCAAAACAAAACAAAAGCACGAGCCCCTTATGCTGTTTTGGAGATGGCTCCAGCAGGCATCAAAACGCTTCCAGACCAGGTTAAGAACAACGGCAAATCTACCACAAAGTGCAAAACTTAGCAAAAAGTTTTCCCATTCTTTGCTCCTGACTTAGTTTTCTAAAATGGAAAGCTTGGACTGAGTGATACTGGAAAGATGAGCAATGCTTCACATAAAACCAAGAGTAAAGGACAAGCAGCAGGAACACCCGCTTGGTTGTCTTCACTGTTTTGGTCTGCCCAGAGCAAAACTCTTTTCTGGAAGTACGGACCATCTGCCCTGGGCACTCTGCTCTTTTTGCTAGCTGTAGCTAAAGTGATCTCCGTAGGCTGGAAAAGATACACTGTTAGCAAAACCTTGTAGCAGCATGGATAACTTAAAAACTGAGTTCAAATTAAATTCTTCTATCTAGTTTTATGAAATAAAAATTCTAAGGACTTACCTACTTATATCTGAATTACATCAATCATATAAATTGCCTAAAAAAGGCATTGAAAGATTTTAACCAAGGTGAGAACAATACACCAAAATCTACACTAAAATGGAAAGGATTCTCAGAATAAGATGACATCAAATCTTACATTTTGTTTTGTAATTAAAAAAAACTACTTATAACCCTCTTGAAAAATGATCCTCTTGGAACGAATTGTCTTAATGCTTTACATCCGAAGGAAGCAAGGTAAGACAGTACTACACTGGACTTTCGTCTATCTGAGAGAAGCTGGAAATAATCTGGAGAAAAGATTATTTCCAACTTTCCAGCTCTTTTTCTATAATTAACAGGATGTAAGACATAACAAACAGAGGCTGAAGAAAACCACAAACTCTCCATATGGGGTTTAGTTCCTGTTTACTAGTATCCTGTTTACAGCATATGCTTTGATGGTCAGATAATCAGGCCTCTCATGTTCCCAGAATGACCACACTTATTCTGTACTTATTTAAGGCTGGGAAGACTTTTTAATAAAAAAATATGTCGAGGAAACAAAGCAGAGAGAGATTATAACAATATGCATCACTACGGAAATACCAGGCTCATTGTTATAGAATACAAAATTACTCTTTTGTGTGAAAATAGTAGAGTGATGTGAACTGTCGATCCAAGCGGGGATGCGGAGCTGGGGCTAGTTTTAACTTCTCCAGGGTCTGGGTCATGTAACTGCTCAGGGGAAGGAAGGAGAAATAACTATTTCTTAGGGCACCCATCCCCTGGTGCCTGCAATTTTGTCGCTGACAAAGAGCAGAATGCAGATTTGCAGACACTCCTGAAGCCACGACTTGAAACCTTGCACCTGAATGAAAACTCTGCTGATGGAGTTTGGAGCGGGAATGGCAAAATCCCATTACTTGGGGACTTTTGGTACCCTAAAGAACAAAATCTTGCAATATCAGCTACTCTTACGATTTCCCAGGCTTGCAGGCACACAGTTTGGCTTCATAGATGGTTCCTTTCCAGTTTTCCTGACCTGAAAACAAAGCTGCACGGACAAGTTCTGAACTTGGGAAAACCACAGAAACTTGGAGTCAGTGTAACAGTTTTGATGATCTCTGGGTATGATGTCATTTTCTGTTGCCTTCTTCACAAAAGAGGGAGGAAGGCAACAGAACATGTCCCCGTGGTATAATCAATGTTTCTTTACAAACAGCTTCTTCCGCCTTTTTTACAATACACTTTTAGAAATTTCATTCTGTATGGCACAGACCAATTTTTCATTGCTGCTTTTTTTCTGTAACAAATTTAACACCATTATTTTCATTGTTAAGCGTCTACAGCATTACTAGTGATGTACAAAGTGTACAGAATGTGCAAAAGGGGGATTTCATTCTCTTTTTTTTTTTAGTTGAGAGAGTGTAAAGTCTGCCGTAGAAAGAGCTTTCTATTTTTATTCCCTCTTTAATAGAAGTTTTGTTATAAGAAAAGTG
Source organism: Crypturellus undulatus (assembly GCA_013389825.1). Taxonomy (NCBI): domain Eukaryota; kingdom Metazoa; phylum Chordata; class Aves; order Tinamiformes; family Tinamidae; genus Crypturellus; species Crypturellus undulatus. The sequence continues at coordinate 168,084 of VWPW01020859.1, forward strand.
ATTTAGAGAAATTAGATTTTCTCATCACTTGCAGACATTTGTGCTTAAAAATTTGCAAATGTTCAAGTAAATAAAATTAAGAATTATTGCTAGATAGACACTTAGCATATTTTCTTGTATAACAGCTTTATCTCTGAAAGAACTGAGGGCTTATTATAAATATAACTGCTGAAATCACGCATTGCAAATAAATAAAAGTTTTTGTTTATTTAGATATTTGCTTGTAATTCATTCACAAATACCTTTTCATTTTTGCTTTAGAATCGGCTCAGTGTTTGAAATGGTTTACTTACAAAGCCATGTTGCTATACAAGATTTACTGATATCATATACTGGTTTTATACATTGGATTCATAAGGACAGCTCATCAGCAAGTCAATAGAGCTGTGCTATTTACATTATCTGACAGTCTAGCCCTTATAGAGTTCTGTCTGCATCAGCTAAAATCAGGTGACATATATAGGCTATCATGCTTGCTCTCCACTAGTAACACGGCTATTTTATTTTATTTTACTTTCTACAAACAGAATCAATCACTCCTATCTTATGAAAGAGGAGGAAAGTCCCTGTGACTCACAGAGAACCACCTTAATTAGTGTGATTTGAAAAGGCATGTTGGTCAGGATATGCTTCCTCAGGGATTTGGCCTCCTGGGAAAAAAGGCTAATGTCTAAAAATTTCTTCGAAAAGATGGAAAACAGATGGAAACTTTTTCAACACTATTGTTTTGGTATGTGAATTATTTTAGTGCTCCTGAAAAGGATGAGATTAAAAGCCCAAGAACGGGGTTAATTAATGGCAATAATCTTTATATGGCTTGCTCTATAAATATACCCAGCCTTTAAAAGCAGAACAAAAGAGGTGTTTGGAGGGGTATCATGGGAGGGAAAGATTTCAATCTTGTTTAGCCTGAGGTTTATCACAAGAACTCCCTTTGGCCAAGATCTCCTCTCATAAGCTCCTGGTTCATACCAGTATAAATGAAAAGAGAATCTAGCCCAAAAACTTTTATCAGGTTTAATATCATCATAATTATAAGCAGTCCATTTCTCTCATTAATTATACCACAGAGACAGAAATTTAACTCCATCCTGACTCCGAGATGTTCCTCTTTTTGATGATTCCTGGGGCATAGCCATGCTTGTTTCTTTACCGGCAGCATCTAATATTCCTAACAGGAAAGATGACTTGACGGATATGATGGACATCCAGAGCCAGACAGTTGGTTTCAGCTGGGACAAGGCATAAATGAGATAAGTAATGGTTTTCCAGTAAGAGTTAACAAGTTTGGTTTTGAACTCGTAATGTGAGGCAACAAGTTCCATGCTCATATAATATTCTCGAGAGACTTTAAGCCTACAGGAAAATCATTTCATCCATGCAATTCACTCCTAACCATGAGAAAGTCTTAACGACGTGTTGGTCAGATACTGTCATCAGTTCAGGACAAGGCCTTTCTGACAGGCCAAACGTTCATGGATATGATCTCACCAGCTTCTTGGCTCCAAGGGACTTACCACCGTGCAAGAGGAGCCCAGAGCCATGTTCATTAGTCAGTCATCACTCACGACACCCTGATGAGGTCACTCCAATTCATCAAGGGAAAATGACTTACTCGACGCTTCAGTGAGACAACACCAGAGATAAAAATAGAACGCGGGTCCTGACTCCTGCTGCCTTGTCGCGGTCAGATCAGCACAGCTCCTGCGCCACAGACACGCTACAACCCCGAAACTTGTTATCAGTCGCTAAGACAAGGCTGCAAGCTGTTATGAAAATACTGCTCACTTTGGAGCGTTTTATTTGGGAGGATTGGAAGTAGGCCTAAGGTCTATCTCTTATTATATGTAAAGGTAAACATTCTGACTCGGTGGAGCTGAAGTTGGTAGACTTCGTTTTACAGGTTCAGTCATCTGCCTGCCACAGGCCACGAGCTGCTGCCTTTCAGCAGAAATGGGGGGATTCATCATTGTTTTATTATTATTGAACATCCTTTATGTTGACAATAAATCAGTTTAACAACATCTGTCACTAGAAGGCTCCAACAATCAAGAGCTTATGCAAACACGTATACCAACCTCCCCGCAGCTTACTGCAGCCTGAGCATTTTGGGGAAACAACTGCCTCTATTTCTGCCTCGCACGCTGCCCACAGCCTTGAGGGACCTAACACCCTCACCATGAGCTTCCAGGAAGTGCAAAAGTCCTTCACATCAATGTACTGAGGGGCCAAAAGGCCGTGTCTTCAGCTGAAAGAGTCCTAATGAAGACATGATGCTCCATAAAACTCCTCTCCAAGAAAAATCCCTCTTGCTAAGGAGTCTTCCCTATTCTGATCAGTTATCAAAGAGCCATAAATATTAAATAGATCTGGCAACACTTTTTAATGTAGTTTCTTTTTAATGCTGAAGTATTCTGCCTTGCTCAAACAGATATAGTTAGGAGGGGCAGTACAGCTTCAGTAGGTTTTTTTTTAATTTCAATTATTCTTCTAAAAACAATAACTTTGAAATAGTCAAAGCAGTTTTCCTTAGCAGGAAAAAAAAGTGCTGTTGAAGCAATTTTCTTTTTGAAATATAAGTTGCCATAAAAAAACAAATTCTAAATGCACGCGCAAAGAGTAGATGTGGCGTGGGTAAAATATTTCAAACCTAAACAATTTTCAATGCGACTAAACCATTTCCTAGTGAATTTTAAAAGTAACTTTATACCATATACGTTCATAGATTAGCCAACACAATAAAAATTCTAACTATGAGATATCTTGTAAATAGCGGTACCAAACCGAAACTCACTCACTTGAAATTCATGCCCAAATTTCCGTTCACTTCAAAAGAGCAGCCTGAGTAGATCTGAGGATACCACACACAGCACTTACTTGGTAACAAATTTTAGCAGGATGTTCCCTGGTGACTCTCATGTGATTCTACTGACTATGGCTCCTCCGCTCCAGCTGAGATCACTTGTCCTAGCTTTTGGCCCTGAAAAGCCCAAAGAAGAAAACCCACCTGGGGAAGGATGGTTTCCAGAGTAGCTGAGTTAGAACCTGAAAATAGGCTCTTTCTTACTGATATTCTGACCAAGAACTGAAACTGCAGGGAAAAAAGACTCCCAGATCTCCCCTAAATTTAGTTGTGTTTAGATGTAACATCCTAGCCTTGGCTTGTCAATGGTGCAAAAATGGCTTATTCAAGGAGTGTAAAATATTTCTTTCTAGTAAGTTATTCACCCCACTAGGAATTGGTTTGCACTGTAGAAGTGGTCAGCTTTAACGGTCTTCACCCAAGTAACAGATTTCAAACACGCGCAATTCTGCTCCGCTGGTAGAAGCTCTTAAGCAATATACAATATCTCCTAGGTAACTGCGGTACCATATGAGGGTTGTTTTATTAGTTTCCTAATTAAATTTCACAAACTTCATAGGAGTGACAGATTCTTGGTTATCTCTGCTGCAGAAATTCAGATGGGATGCCAGAGGGAAAGGATGGAGCTGTTCGTCTTATTGCATGCCAAGATTTTGCGCTACCGGTTACACTCGTCAATCTCTATCTGAAGCAGTTAGGAGCTATAAAGAATTCATTAAAAGGGCTGAGATTTATTAGAGGCACCTCAAGCTCATTAAGGATGCTGATGAAATGTGAAGCTCTTGAATCCACATGCCATTTAAGAAACACTTAAGCATACTCTTAACATTTTGGAGGAATGGAAGAAGTAAAGAAAACGGCCCCTTCATTTTTTTTTTTTTAATCACAATAGCACTTGTTGTATTATCTTTAGTAAAATGAGAAATTTCAACTGCATCTGTCTCTTTTTCACTTCTTTGATAAACAACAAAATGGTGGCAGAATGTGGGTGTTCTGGAGGGAAGGAAGAGAAGGAATTTGGAGAGAGAAATGGCTCAAACTGTGGGACAAAGCAAAAGGGGAAAAAATAAGAATCAGAGAACTCAAAGAGCAACTGCTGATGAAAAACTGACATCAAGAAACCCACCTTCTACCTTGAAGAGCAACATCAGCATCACTGGAAACATAGTGAAAGCGTATTTGTTTTTGATCCCTCCTTCCTCTGCAAGAATTTCAAACATTCAAACATTTTAAGTCACACTGAAAGTACAGAGGTTTTGGGGCCAAATCTTATTTCTATTTTCAGACCCTCTTTTTTTTTTTTTTGAATTTCCATTTCTCTCTTTAAAACACACACACACAAACATGCTTTTTGAAGGCAGTGGACTTTGCTGCAAAATCACTTAATGCTGCTGAAGCAATGGTGTTTACCTGTCAAAATGGCAGGTATATTTACCCACTGGAAAGGAAGAGGAGGAAAGGGAGAGGAGATGAAGGCAAGACATATTTCATGGAAAATCCTTGCATTGGGAGGGAGGTTGCACAGGAGATGCCCAGCAGCAGCCTGGACTTGGTGTGATGGGCTCTGCTCGACCCTCCTGCCCTCAGGTCCAGCGGTCGAGGCTCTTCGTACAGAAGCCAGCAGCAAGATCCAGAGTGGTGTGAGATATTTTCCACCACATCTTCTAAATGAGGTCGCTTTGCCTTAGATGTTCTTTTCCTCTGTGCGTAAAGACTTATTTGCCAAAGGCACAGGGAGTTTCTGTGGGCAAGTGAAATTAATTTCGTGCACAAGGCATCCCCCCCAGGGAGGGATTATGGCCCAGGTAATAAAATTCCCTAATGAGTATGCATGTGAGAAAAGGCAGAGCTGCTGCCCTAGCTCTGCAGCTGGGAGCACCACGGTCCTCACGGCGTGGGCACACGCAGGGCGACGTGGGCTCGCAAACATGGCCACGCATCAGTGCTGGGAAGGCAAAGCGGACAGACTCCTCTGAATACCAAACGTTTGCATTTGCTCTATTCTGTGTATCTCGGGATGCAAATACAGCTGAGACAATCAAACTTCACAACCAGGTGGCAACTGAAATCTGAAGTTCCCACAGGTTTAGCAGCGTTCTTGCTGAGACCATTACAGAGCTAAACCCAGATCATGAAATGCAGTATAAGTTATTGCAGTAACAGGAGGAATTTCAACAAAAACTTTATCAAAAAGGTCAAGGGAATAGGTTATTTTCTTGTCTCAGATGCCTTTTCCTTTCTCGTTGAACTGAATGCATATTCCTATCATTTTATGCAAAGTCTCCTTTCTTCCTCATGAAGATTTTGTAGCAAACAGCAAACATCTCACTAGAAGATCCAATGCAATGCCAGCAAAACAAGTTATCTTCCTAGGCTAACACCTACCATATCAAGACCTAATTTTGGATACATCTTTTCAGGCGAGCAGCAGCAAGCACAGCGGAGCTGTCTGTATGTTGCATGCACAGATGCTGCTTCATAGCTTCAGACAAAGTATATGCAACTTAGGGAGCACAAACAGGGCTGAAAGATCATCATCGAAATGGATCCAGAAAAGGTTTTACAATAAAGGGGAATTCATCCTTCCAGCAAACAGCATACATGTCTTGGATCTCTCTGTGCAAGGCAATCCACTGCCACTGCGGGCACACAGCATCTGGTGAGACAATGCACAAACAAGAGCACGTGAAGATACAGTGCCAAAAAGTTGCAGTTAATGAACAGGACTCAGCTGGGTTAGATAAAGCAGGACAGCCTCATTTTAAATGTCAAATCCCAAAAGATATGGCCCTTCTCCACCACCATGCAGAAAGTCAGTGTCAAAACTGAAATCTCGTTTGAGAGAATACTAATTTTCTATTTCTGCACTTAAGCAGAAGAATAAACTTGAGTCCTCACGCTGCAGAGTGGGTACTTCTGTGCAGAATTGTTAATTAATATTTTTATGTTTCTATAAGTGTTTATGCTTTTCTTACAGACTGTGAAAGAGCATGACAGAAAGGCCACTGTTTCCTCTCTCCCACGTCTGGATGCCAGAGAGGAAGACTGACACCATACGAAAGACTGAGCTAAGTTACGCTGGGGTGACCCAGAAGCCCTTGAGCAATCGGGGGAATTGTTTGTAGCTCTGTGCCTCCAAATAACACCCATACCCACCTTTTACACAGTTATCTAAAACAAAGCAAAACTTTTAACCTCCATGCGAGCTTATCCTCAGGGTCCAGGTCTTGAGCTTCAAGACATAAATCTTCTAGGACCCTTTTGGAAAAAATACCTATGAGCTACAGCTGTGTTTTACTCACAAAAATAGACATCTCCCTTTGTCCTGCATTTCTGTTAAGTAATATTAATAAGCTAGGTGAAAACTTTGTTATGCCAGCACGGATTAGTTACACAATCATCTCTTGCGGAGGGTGTGGGAAGCTTATTACATCCCTACGAGAAAAAGCAAAAAGATAAAGAGCAGTTTTTTAATACAGATGACTCCCAAACAGTAATGAATGCAGCCAACTGCGGAGCCCACCAAGCAAGCAGGTGAAAATATATTAATGCGAACATTTACTGTAACAAGTCTCTTTTCCCCCTCAAGACATTTCTGCTCATTCAAAATGTGCAGCAATAAATCAAATTAGATCAAATACAACTGTCTGAAAGGAAGCCGCACAATAATCAGTTTTGAATTTTCCCACCCCCTCCCCCATAAAAAAACAGTGAAATATTACAGTAAGTTAATATGTGCATCTAACCCATTATATCTGGCTTGAAACTGTATAAAATGACATCTGATAGCAGCTTGTATGGACAAGCTCTCATTAAACATAATTACTCAACAAGGTCTATCCTAAATCAGTTAATGATTGGCAACAGAGAAAATTTCTGGTATTCTCTTCCTTTGCATATTATGAGAATAGTTTTTAATATTAAAAAGTTCATATCATTCCCACTTACGCTTTGATTTACTACTTTCATGAAGTGAATGTGAAATCTGATTACATTAATTGAGCATGTTGTCAGATTGTCACTTTTCTCCTTTTTAATTGCCTCCCATCTCTTTCATTATCCCTGACAAGCTGCATTTTCAGCCCAGTATCCAGCTTTGCATGCCTGTTTTTTCCATACGTGGTGTTACAAAACTGGTTGCTCTCCACGTTTCCACCAACTGCATGATCTTGTTGGGGGAGCTGGGATGCCAAATGAAGACATGTGCTCACTGCGTGCTTATAAAACTGTTTGTATTTCCTGGTACAGTGAGGAAAAAATTCAAAATAGAAAAGCTGTTTGAGGACAGCTGAGGATAAAGACCCACATTTCTAAGCCTGTGTGTGATTGTCTGTGTTTTGACAGGCCCAGATATCTACCATATTGACTATTTGGATGAATTAATAACTGTTAGCATGGGGATTTCTCATGCACTGCCCCAGCTGGTCTAATTCAAAACAGCATGAAAAAATCTGTCTCTCAAAACTCTGTTTACTGATTCAATGAAAGGTTTTACATCCTCAGCAGGACGCTTCAAAATATCCTTCCTGGTCGGCAGAAGCAGCCGTTGCAGGCTACAAGCAAGACTATGTGTGTATTTTACTGTGCACGGACTCGCATGCCTTGGGGATCCGCATTGGACCTCCTTTTCCTCCTTTTCTCTGCAGTCCCCAAGCTCAATCCCCAAGCTACTGAAGAGCAATTTTACCCCAAGTTCCCCAGCATCATTTCAAATTTTGCGAGACCTCCTTAAATTCCGCAACGCAGGGTAGTGTGCCTGCGAGTTAATGAAAGGGTTAACGAGTAAGGCAGTCCCCTCACACCCCCGCTGGATTCATTTGTTTTGGGTGAAGTTACACCTAGTTTTAAACTGCCACTGTAGGAGAGTCCCAACTTGTTTTGCTATCAGTTGGCTTTGATAATTTGCCAAGCAACTAATCCTGCCTGACACGCAGCGCAGCAGAGATCCCTCACCTGCGCTCTATCAAAGCGGAGAGCCTCCGCTTTGAGAGTGGTAAGCACAACCCTGCCAAGGGTTGCTGCAGCTGCCTGAAAAACACATTTTGCAAGCGATTCTGCCTGTTTTCTTTTTTCTTTTTCTTTTTTTTTTTTACTTTTTTGACCAGCAGGAACTCTGTCTCTGGCCTCGCGGCTCTTGCTGTGTTTATGGAGTCACCGTCGGTCCCAGCGCTGCGCCGCGGTGCGACGCCGGCTCCCAGCCGCTGCGGGACTTGGAAAGGCCTCGCGCATTGCTAACACAAACACGTTTGCTGACAGCATAATTACTCCCTTCCCTGGGATTTCTCCTTGTTTTCTTAAACGCGGGACACCTACAGTCACAACAGCAATATATCACTCGCCCGTAGCACAGCTTTCTTTCCCCTGTAAAGCGTTAATGAAGTTCCTGTCCCTGTTTCTGCACTAATTGTAAAAGTCTGTTGGATAATATACTAGCCACACTTTATTAAAGCACTGGCCACACATTATTAAAGCCTAACGCCTGGCTCAGCACAGCCCGCTACGCAAGGGGAGGCCTTTCTGCCTGCGTGTGGGGCTGCTTTCCACAGGCCGCCATCACGCGCTTGGTTTCAATCTCCTTGGGCCAACACGAAGATAACTTGAACACTGCGGCACGACCCCCTGTTCCCACCACCCTGTGGCTCCCACTGCCTGTGCTCTGGCCACGGGCCCCGTCCCCTGCAATTCTGAGGGGAAATTGAGGTGATTGGAGCAATGGAGGCCTGGAGCAGTGCAGCACTGAGCTGAGGGAATCTGAGGTCCGAGACTTGCCTCCGCGGGGCTGGAGGCCATGAGAGCTCTAGGATCGGGCAGCGCTCTTCAACGGCAAAGCTTCACCCTCCTCTTTGCTCACTTTGGTTGGATTTCCCATCACAGTTCCTGAGCCCTTGAGGCTTTTTGCTGCCCTCCCCAGAACGACTGCACCTCTGGAGTCCCTGGAGACCCTCTGGAGTCCCTGCAATCACTGTTATCCAACGTAATTCCCCATCTGAGGAAAGCAAAGCTGCTTAATGCTGTGACATCATACTACCATGAGTTCATTACAAAGCAAGTGCGCTCGTGTGCATGTGTGTACAGGGATTATTTAGTCATTTATAAGAAGACACTCAGCAAAGCAAGTTTCAAGTTTCATTCAAGTATTTCTCACACAAAACATTGATTAAGATACCAAATTCTTAGTGGTTATGGCATAAAATCAAGACTCTTGTTTGAAATCTCAGTAGGAGAGAACATTTCTTCAAGTTAAAGATGGAAAGAGTAGGATATGAGTGAAGGAACGTAGATGGAAAAAGAAAATGTCTCTGGAGATGTGAGGCAGTGCTCCTTGGCCTTTCATCTTTAGGCGTCACCCCTCCAAATAACGCAGAGCATCTTTGTAAACCTTCTCTAATGGCAATGCTCTTTGATTTTCTGAAGGAAACGTCTTTGAAAAATGCGCGGAACTTTCAGGGTATGATTAGACCATTAAAAGCATGGTCAGAGTGTACAGAATCACTAAAAAATGTCATGGTAGACGAGCGTCCAAATACTTCTTTGGCAGAAAGTGATTAGCCCAGCTGGATTTCCTGGTTAAATACAAGGTTAGATAAATACTTGAATAAACTTCTTTCAGCAAGAACAGGATTAAGGAGAATGTCTTATTCTTGTACTGACAAAGTTTTGCTGGTTGCAGACTGATGGTATCTCCTGTTGAAGAGCAGTATTTTCCACTTTAGGTGATTCACAAGGGGAGAGATTCACCCCTTGTGCTGTGGGGAAGCCAATGCGGGGCCCGAGGCTGCGCTCGGCCCCGGTGCTGGCTGAGCCAGGTTGGCTCCTGGAGAGCCCTGAGGAGCCCTGGCTGTCCCTGCGCCCGCAGCGCCTGGTGGAGACCCTTCCCAAGACCTCGCGGCCCCACTGCTGAGACAGTCCCCTGGCTAAACCAGGACAGACAAACTCCCATGGATGGTGCTCCCCATGGTCCAGGCCACCAGGAAGTTCACAATTAACATGACTGCTTATTATTTTACTTCCTCCCAAGGTAACGCTTTCGGCCTGTGAGCAAGGCAAAAGACTTCAATGTTGGCCACAGCTCCACCTTCAGCCCACCAGATTCACAGCTGCATCCTGTGTCTCCTACAAAACACCATATAGCACCCGCATTTAGCTCAGGACTCCCGCCATGGCTAAGCAAGGATGAATATCTTTCTATCTTTTTGCAGTGGAATGAGCTGATTTATCCAACATGTTTTCCTGCTCACCCATGAGTGTAAGCTACTGCAAATGGAAACACTCGTGTAAATCCTTATGCTACAAATGTTTGGGGTCACAGTTAATTCCAGCTTTATAAAGGAGGAAATGTCATTGTCAAACAGGAATTCTGGCCCCATGGACTAGGGATGGACTGCTACAATTAAAGTGGGGACAATCTGGAGAAAGTAATCCTTGGATTTTCCTATAATTCAGCTGGGACATGCTACATGATTCATACTGTAAAGATGGTACCTTTTTGTTTGGCTGGGAATGTTTGTGTGGTAAATGTTTGTTCTCAAATAGACAACACTATAAAAGAGCTCAATATTATTTATCACTGTTCTCTAATTCCAATGATCCCATCATTTATGTTGTGTAACATGGATCAGCTGACACTGGCAGTCTGGAACATTAGGCACAGCTCCATGTTTCCATTTCTACTTTTTTTTAACTAAAGGGTTAGTATTCCACAGTGTGACCTTCAAAGGAAAGGTACTATGGAAATGAGAAGGCCGGTAAGGTGGTCGGACAGTTTGAATTTTTCACGGAAAATCTAACCTGGCATATTGCCCTGGACTGTAGGGCTAGAATTAGAAGGTATCATATTATTGCTTCAGCATGTAAGGAGTTATCCTGGATCGTAGGCAAGGAAGTGGCACAGAATAAGACTTAACACTACCATAAAAATAGAAGGCGCAATAGTCTTCCACATTGCATCTTTGGAAAAGATTAGTTTGTTTGGCTGCTATTGTGAAAGCTCAGATACATCACATGGCTCCAGTGCCAGCTTCTGAACTCCATGGAGCCACAAAAGGGCTGGGTAGTGAATAACTTTGAAGAGCAAAACATCAAACCAGCCTCAACTTGAATTTGAGAAACATCCTAAACCAAACCCAAACAATGCTGCTTAGTGGATGATTCAGGAGATTGGTACGACCCTCCACATTTTATGTGGAACAGAGGGATGACTGATAATAAAGCCCCATCAAATATCCCTTCCCAGGACAGCGCAGAACACCAAATATCCCTTCCCAGGACAGCGCAGAACACCAAATAATAAATGAACAATACATATTTATCCCTGGTTAGGCACAATTTAAATCACCTTCTTTGATGTAGGTAGACATTGCTGTCCCTATGTCTTGAGTGAAAGTCTTTACCAGGTTATTTAAGTTTCTGCTACATGCTATTATAACTGTTCATATTTATCTATGTCACTTATTGCATGAAAGACTTACTTGATGGCTTCTGTTCTTATGGTTCATCAGTAGTTTAGGCACTGGTAATGCCAAACCATGACCTTCTCTCTCATGCATCAAGCTCATGCCAAATGGGGTGCATGGGGGAACATGATGCATGAAAACTTTCCAGAAGGCAAAAATTTGAAAAGTCTCTTCCACCTTCTGTCTTATTGCACAAGTAAATCCATAGCATGACAGAGGTATAATACTGTTGTGTCCATTTAAACTGAGTGAAGTCTTCTGTGCTGAAACCCCATCCAGACTGCATGACTATATTCCTTTCTTCGGAAGGCAGCCGTCATGGAAGAAGCTCTAGGTACATTCAAGTCCCACCATGATTTAGAATCGAGTTGCCTGGTTGCCCATAGTGAGAGGAAATCCCAGATCCTCCACAGACAGGTGCCTAAATGCCATTGAAAACAATCGATGCAATCACAGGAAAATACACGAAAAAGAATAGCAAAGGGAAGGTAAGAAAGGGTGTTTCCAGGTTGGGTGGCAGTGAACAGGCTGCATTCCTGCCTGCTTTTTCCTGGGTTTGGGGACTGCTCCTCTGCAAGGCACAGTGTGGAGCATGGGGCAGGGCAGCATGCAGGTGAGCCTCGAATCTGGCAGTGGCCAGCACTTTCATGACTCAGGCCAGCAGTCCATGGTTCCTAGATAAAGCTGAATTGCCAGCTCTGAGAATATGTATTCATATCTAGAGCAACTGATATGGAACATCCTTTTTTCAGAAAGCGCCTTGGCATGTAAGGCTGAAAGATAAGTGTTGCAACAAAACACAACTAGCATTCATAACAGCGTTAATAATAGCAACACCTGGAGTCACTGCTCCCACAAATAGAGACAAGCATGAAAAACTCCATGCATTTACAATCAGATCACTGGAATATTTTTGCCTTAAGCAAAAATGATATAATGCACATTTTATAATTATAAATGTTTGCAAGCAAAGATCATGTGTAAAGGCCAGACTTTCTGAGAGCACAATATTGCAAGCTGCTAACTGAGCAGAGATGCATGCAATGTAGGTCATTTGGGATGCACCTTTGGACCCCACATTTTGCTGATCAAAGAAAAGAGAAGTGACTTGGCAATAAATATAATATGACAGGGATTCTGATTGTTTTGGGCATAGATAGCTCTGGTCTTTCTTCCCAACTCCCTGATTTCCAGGCAACTCATTCTGCTGTCACACCACAGGGTTTTCTTGAGACCAGCGAAGCCACAGGTTAGCAGGACATATGAGATTACCTCCTCTTTCCAGAAATACTAGCAGGATTGTCCCAGATCCAGTGACAGAGACTCAATAACCAAGTGACAAAGAGGACCATTTTGGCCTTAAAACTTCCCTGAGTTCTGCCCTATTGTATTAAGGATGACTACAGTAGCACAAGAGAGAAAGAAAGAATGTATTTATGCAAAGTATTATTTAACTATACTTCCCCCCACTTTTTTTTAATAAGTCCCAATCCATGTAAATACCATCAGTTGTCTGACTTCTTTAGTCTCCTACTTTTTCCCCTCAAAGCTATTTTTTTTTTCCCTCACCTCCTCCTCCCCATCTTCTGATTTTTTTGCCACCTCAATCCTGCTTTTTATTATTTTCTCTTTGGCCTTTTCCTTCCATTTGACTTCCCCCCACTGCACTTCTGCCCTCCAACCCCTCAACAACCCAAACTCTCAAAGACATCCTTAATCCTCTCCTAATCTGAGGCATACAATAATTAACTGGAAATAATATTTTTGATGCACAGTGTTGGCACAGTAACAGGGAAGCCTCAGTCTCTGCCCTCATGGGAGGGCCTGCAATGACTAAGAGCACAGTCACTTTGGAGAAGAGCCAGGCTTAAGGATTAGCTCTTGCAGACCAGAGGGTGGATGTGCTCTATTCTGTAAAGTGAGAAAACAAGAAGAAATCAACCTTCTCAGCTACATTCAAGGTTTCTCTGTGCTTTTTGAGATCTCACATATCTTCAGGCCAGAAGGCCTCAATACAATCCTTAGTCTGGCATCTCTGTCCTCTCTAGGCGGATGAAAAAAGTAAGGCCATTCTCCAACAGTGAGGAGATCCAAAAGGGATTGCTCGTGTTGTTCCACGTACTTCATCGCTCTTGTTTCTCTGGGGCAGGTGTGTCTCTAGGGGTCTCAGATGGCTCAAGAGGAGCTGAGGAGGGGGTGATCCCTGCTCCCCTCCAAGGCTCCAGCCGGAGGGGCAGCAGCCCTGTACTCCTGCGGACACCATCTGGGGCAGTCGTGCCAGACAGCACGCTCAGAGAATGGGCCCACTGGCTCAGCTCAAAAGCACACGCTCAGGAAGGGATGGGACATCGCAGCACCCCAAGTTTCAATTTGATGTAAGCAATGCATTTGTTTAAGAAGAATAGAAATGCAGTCTATATGTTTGTATTCCCTTGTCAGAATCTTTCTTTGCTGCTACATACTGACTCATTAACAAATTAACATGTTTTGATTCTAGTGTGAAAGTCTTGAGATAATTATTACAGCTATGGTCCTGGGGCTGAAGAACTGTGGTTCTGAAATGCTTTTATAGGCTACAAATTGGATGCTTTTCATACAGGTTATCTAATTTTAATTACAATTTCCCCTCTGGCAATTCTTTCTTTGCTTTGAAGTTCCTGGAGTTTTGTCATCCTTGGGGAGTGAGCAGTTTCAGATTATCATCATGTCAGATTTTATGTCCATAGAAACAGCTTTTCAACAGTTCTTTTACGTGAGACAAGCTTTCATCTGTGGGAGTTTTATTGGGATGGAAAGTAAGAAAAGCAACTTCAGTGTAAAGCAATATCCCACTTACAATGTGAAAAAAATCACTCTAAATATACACATTAGCCACTATAGCAAACATCAAATTACTGTCCCTAGAGAGACAATTGCAGAATGTAAAAACACGACATTATTTTATATTAGCTATTTTTTCAATTAAGTGTTTGCCATTTTTAAGCAATGTTTTATTTGCCCAAGTCGTGAACTGCTGACAGTATGGGGAGGAGGCAGCAAAGGAATATCAAAATAAGCAAAACATCTATTAGAAGGAGCCCCAGTCGAGGTAAATCAAGTCCCACCTGCCCACCAATTTACACATGCTCGGAGGGTTAAGCTTTCCCAGCCCTGACAGGGCACCCCTGAGCATTAGCTTTGACCAGGAGGCTGCTGAGGGGTGCATTTCACATGACTGATGGCATAACACTGAGCATTCTGCTTTCATCAGAAACAGATATGGTCCCTCCCTCTGCTGCATTATATGCTTCCCACCCATATATAACATGTAATCTCTTGCACTATATTGCCAAGATGTTTGCTGATGTTTGTTGAAGCCAAGGAAAAGCAGGATTTAGCATACAAACATCTCCTGGTGAAGGGCTCATTTGTTCACATTTAAGCCTCAGGCACTATGTCCAAGAGACAAGATATTAAATTCAAGGCATATCAGCGACATTTGTATTTGTGATTTTACTTGTCAGAAATATTATTGAAGAAGCCATTCGAGTTTGCACGGCCAGTATTTGCATTTACTTTTAAAGGTATGATATGCTGCCAGCATGTTTACTCCTCTAATGCTCTTGCAACCAAAGCACATTAAAACAACCAGCAAGTTAAGGATGCTCAGTCTAACCTGAATATTTAGACTTTTATCCTGCATAGATTTAAGACACTGGGAGATACAAGAGCTAACAGCTAATAAAAGCAAACAAATAAAACAAACACAAAGCTTGAAAGGTTTGCTAGCAAACAAGAAAACAACATGCATGGAGGACTGGAAGATACATGCAGGTTTCTTCTCTCATTTTCTACATTACTGAGCTAACAAACAAGAATCAAAAAGTAGCTATGAAAGGAAGTCCAGTATGATCACTGCTAACATGCAAATGCATTTGAATATTGAGATAATTGTCCCTGTGGAGATTTCTAAAGATATAATTACAGGATTATATGAAAACTTCAGATTATACCTCTCCCTCTTCTCCTCAAGACCTCTCTTGTGTACGAGAGGTCGCAGATCCTGTCCACAGGCACTAAAAAAGATACTTTGAGTTAAAGAAGCTCAGTTAGCCTGAGTTAGTTGAAATGCCTTTTAATTTTCCATATTCTTTTTAAGACCATTTGTAGCCATGTTGCAGCTTAAACCATGTTAAGTTTTTCAGACAAATGTGCTTTTTGCCCACATAAACAGGATCTCTGTTTTCCTGAAATCCCACTCCATAGTAACCATTGTTCCCAGCACTATTCCAGACAGCCAACGATGGAACAATTCACATGAAGGAGCCCTTGGTTTCCAGGACCAGATGGGTTTGAATAAGCAGCGCTTTGACCCTATAGAAGTGTCTGAAGTCTGACAACCCAGGAACCACCAGTTTAAGAAATGTCCCATATATTTTATGGAGAGCAGGAAAGAAAGGAATCTGGGCTGGCCAAACAAACGTGACTCCAAGCATTTGGAGACAGCTTCAGACTTTGGCCCCAGGTAGCGTGGTCAAGCAGCAGCAATTCTGACAGGAAATAAAATCCCCGGCTGATCGTCATGCCAGTAAGGGACACAGCTAGCTCCAAGAGGCGCCTGTCGGCAGGGAGCTCCCTGTGCAATCAGCGCTTCGGTTTGGATTACTGCTGTTATTGGGAAGTGTTTAGCAACATGAACTTCAAATTGCAAACACCTCAGGTCAGCAGATTCCCACTGTTTAGTGCCACCACACGCACGTTGGGAGCACACACCCCATGCCACATGCACACACACACATACGGCCGCCCGGTCTCCATCCTTTGCCAGGACAGCCTCCGTGCTGATGGGTTTGTTGTTCACAGAGAAAGACGTAGGGAAAGGCGGCTCTGCGAGCCAGCTGCCCCGGCAGCAAGGGAACCACCGCAGCCTTGGCCAAAAGTGGATTCCTTACTATTTCTGTGCGATGTTGCACCAGCCATTGCTGTCCCAAAAAGGCAGAAGGCAACCACAGCAGATCAAAATAAGGAAAGAAAGGAAACCATTCGGAGTACAAAATGGGAGTTTCCTCCAGGTCCTCATGCAGCACATCTGCAGTCCAGCCCCTTGGAACAGTGGGCACTTGGGTAGGCCAAAGTGGTCTTACTCTAAATCTAAGAAAAGCCAGAGGTGGCCTTTTGTGGTCCCTTTCGCTTTAACACAATTTAAAGTAACTGCTGAAATGAACAACTGTTCTGCAACTAAATATAAAATTGGCTGGTAATTTTTAATTGGAAAGGATGCCATAAGGAAGATGTAGTCCTCATGGCCATCAGTGATCAAAGGAATTCCCTAAATTTTTGAAAAGCCAATAGGAAGAGCCAGTCTTAGGGTAGCAAGTGGAATCACTGGAAAAGCAGGTTAAATTACTTTGGGCTAAGTCAGCCTAAATAGGTGTCAAATGGATTAGAATGAGAAGTGGCCAACGTGCCTCTGTTATTTCAAATAAATGCTACTTCCCTTTCCCCAACCCGTTGGGGTGTTGTAAGAGCCTATTTCCCTCTAAGCACTGTCTGAGAGAAAGTCTGCCAGAGCCTGATGTTCACTTCCAAAGGGAGATTAGCACTTTCCTACATCAAAGTAGGGCTCACTGTTAAATCATGGAAGACATCAAACATTTCATAACAAGGATTTCAACGAGGACATTTTTCTGCATGTTTGACCCCAGCGCCATCCTCTTAACCCTTTCCTCTGACCAGGCTCTTGGAAACCTGTGGAAATCTATCTGATTCTCATCGAATGCAAGCAGCTCAGCAAAATGTGCTCCTATATCCCTCCACATGGCACATCTGTAGCCCTCTGGAGACCCTCCTGTTCCTGTGGCTGTAAAAGCGAGGGCTGTGACAGACTCCCCGGCCTCCATTTTCAGCCGTCTGGAGCTTGTCCTCACACCCCTCATCTTGCTCGTCTCCAACAAAGGGACATAATGGTTTTCTAAGGAACATCCCCTGCCCTCAACATATGCTTCCTCACAAAGGCCTCCAATGGATATGCAAGTACTAAACATTCTCAATTATGAACCCCAATTAACTGTACACATGCCATGACCCACAGTTATTTTCAAATCACACAGCATTAAAAAAGTCTGACCATTCTTCAACATCCACATTTGGACTCTTATTCTCAACTTTGTCTCTTACATTCTTACTACCACTGAAGTGAAGAGGGAAAAAATAAATCCTGTAAAGTCAGTCTTCAGTGCATTTACCCATTAAAATATGGGGAGCCTACATGAGAGTTTTGCTTGGAAAGGAAGGGCTGGAGAATTAGTCACAGCCTGGGAGGCAGGAGAGGGCATTGTTTTGTAGAGACAAGGAAGGCTCTGGGAAGCACATGATTCTAATTTACCTTCTTGACTTAGACACTTTCAAAAGATTTCTCATTGTGTGGACTGTAATGTAAGCTGTAGAGTTTATAGATGTAAGGATGAAGGTTCCCTTTTAACCCCCAGAAAAGAACAAGATGAAGAAATAAATCCTAGAGAATTCTGCCTTTTCCTTGAACAACACCAAGAACTCAGCTCTGGTTACCATCTCCAGGAAACACCAACTACCATTAAAATGCACTATGAAACCGTAACTGGTCAGTTTGGGCACTTAGTGTCACTAAGTCAGCATGCAGCACCTGCACTGGGATTAACTGTCATCTAGGACTACTCAGTAGTTTGTTAGAGTAAGAAGCAGTTGAGAGGGAAAAAAACACCAAACATTAAACCTCCCAGCAACTGCTACTCTGAGGAGATAAGACATAAAGAGAGACTCATTAGCAAAAGAAAAGCAGGCAACTGGATGGCAAATCAGGTCACGAGAATATGGGAACAGTCATCCCACGCGTTTTCCAGGAGAGAAGTTTGTCAAGTAATAAGTTTGGAATAAATTTTTAAACTCTGGAACTATTTTTGCAGCATTTCAAAAGCTGTCTAGCTTTCAAATTCACAGGTTTTTTAATTTGGATATTTCATTGTATTATACTATTACAAATGACTCAATTTAAAATAGGTAAAATTATAGAAGAAGATACTTCAGTTCACTTCCATTTTACGGTTTCATATTCTCATATATGTAATTTGAGGGAATAGAGCTTACTTTTTCCACTTATTCAGAATGCCATTTTTTAATATATCTCAGAAATGTTCCAGCAAAAGCAAATCAGTTTTTGAACCGTTCTAGTTAAGAGGAGGACTTCTGAGCCATGCTCTGAATTGAAATGAATCACACTTATTTGTGATCCCAAACTCTTCTGAATTTGTTCATATAATATATATTTTCCTTATTTTTTTTTTGTATTAGAGTTTGGAACCAGTTTAGATTAGAGGACTGTGGTAACTGAAAAACCAACTGAATGCTTGGTGTCTTATAATCCCATTTCCTAAAAGAGGAAGCCTGAGCAAATAGAAGAAGAAAGGGTATTTTAGTCTGGGTGTTCAAAGCTTGGTTTTGGGAACTTCCTGTTTAACTCAAATGCCTAAAGTAATGTTTGGATAAAAGAGATCTTTGCTAAAATGTAATACTCACAATTTAAGATTTTTTTTGCCTACCAAAGCATTTTATGCATACATGCAAGATCTTCCAAAATAAATTCCACACCCTTGATTTTCATAAGTTTAAAAATAAATGCATTAAATAGATTCTTCTACTTTAAAAGTTCACAGAAAGAATAAAAGGCAAAAACAATTTATATGAAGCATGTTTCCTTTAATACACATGTAAATAGACTTCTCTCTCTCCCACAAAAAATACATCCCTCATGCAAATACATATTTGGATTGGCTCCATTCTTCATCTATTTCCAATCACAAAAGCCACTGCTCCTCCCAATAGCGATCAAAGAGATGAACACAGCAACTATAACAATTGCTGCCATGGAGAAACAATTTAACGAAAACATGTGAATATATTTTTAGAGCCTCATAATACAACTTCTCAACTGGAAATGAGGGAAAACAGCATCTCATGACCATGGGTTCGATCAAGCCCACCAAAAATTGCTCTGCAGAGCATAATTTGAGAACCATTGTGTCATACTTTGAATCCACTAGAAACCAGCTAACCAAATGTAACAAATTAAGGCAAGTCAATTTAAAAGGGCAAAAATATCACTACTTGTTAGTGTACTACTGATAGACTATTCAGTGATGAGCTAAATAAGCACGTACATAATCGCTTTAGTTTCCAGTAATGTCATTCAAATTAGATTTTTCAGGCAATGTCCTAAACCAGTGCTGAAATATTGGCTTGTGCCTCTTCTTTTGAAAGGAATGCAAAAACAAATAAATGTAGTTCACAATATCTCTTCTAAAATTTAAGGAGAAGATCAGAGAGAATGCTTTTTGGGTCATTCAGAACCGAAGTACAATAATACATTTTGCTGAGTGTTTGCATGGATGTCTCTGGCTCACCTCAGTTATGTCTGAACCCCTCTTAATCAGATCTGACAGAAGGACGGATAAAGTCATTTACATTCCTTCAGCTCCCGTGAAAGCAGGTGCCTAGGTATGGGAGAGAGATCCTGCACACGTGTGGACCCAACAACAGGGAAAGCTTCATTTGAAGCTTCCCATTCTCAGATGCACTATTAAATCATGAAACACAAACCCAGAAAAATATTTTTAAGAGTTTTGGTGCTCATGCAATGTCTTGTCTTTTCTTTCAGTGTTCCCCCAGTTGTAGCAGTTGCTATTTTTGCCTTGGCTACAGGAATAACTACCTGGCCCCACCATTGCTGTAGTGGGGCTGAGCTGACCGTCTGCAAAAGCCACAGCTGAGAGGCCAGGATGGAGAGAGCTGCATGGCCCTCATGGACTGGAATTTGTCAAGCTTTTGAAGGCTGTAATAAAGGTACTCAAAAATGCACTTTTAAAGTAGCTGAAAAACAAAAAAAATTGAAGCCAATGTAGAAGTTAGGAGTGTAGACGCTAACTAAATTAGGTTGATTCCTGCTACTCGTTACCTACAGTCTGTTATATTCCACGGGGCCAGATCCTGTGGCTGTTCCCACGAAAAAACCCACTGGGATCACAGGACTGTAATTCTGCAATTAGATTTGGCCTGGGAATTATAATCACTACTTCCGTGGAGTTCTCCTGAACCCAAGCGTTTTATTTACCCTTTCTTCCCTAAGAAAACACTGCTGGAATTTTTACAATACAGCACCTCAGCCTTTTAAAAACTGCAGAGCCCTTTATTTAGAAGGATTTGAAATCTGAATATATATTACCTAAGACTGCTTTTCGACCAATATTTAACAAGTAGTGGCTTGCCCTTTCCGTACAGTACGTACTCCGTGACCTCCAACCTGTGCATGCCAAGGAAGGCCCTTCTGACATCAAAACATTACTCAAGAAAATTCCTTTCAACAGCAGGTACTTTACTGACCTAGATTAAGTTGCTTGAGACGTCAAAGCCCTGAAAAAAAAAGAAGCTAAAATTGGCCTAAATGACTTCAGGCATAAAATCTGACCAAAGGAATTATGTCAGATGCTATAAACAGAGAGAAAAGCATGTAGGAAATATGAGGGATCAAAGAGAAAATCAAGTTAGTATAATTTTTGTTTTCTCCCTGCTAAAATAGATGCTCCTAAATGTACTGATGTGAAAGGAAGTAACTGTTGTTGGCTGCCACGCAGCTACCTCCAGAATCTTTTTAAGATAAATATTTTTAAAAAAATCCAAAAATAATAAAAAAAAAATGTTGATTGAAACGTTCCATGTGATTCTGAGCTTTATTCAGGCTCCTCATTGTCACAACAATAGCAATTACAAATATACTCACAAGAGTTCGCAGGGCTTCTTGGAGGAAATCTCTGCTCAGAGAACGTGTGTTAATGAGGACCCCTCAGGTAGCGTGGGAAGGGGTTGACCTGAAGCCCCTGCCCACAGGTGGTTGTACCGGTGCTGCTGCTACACGTGCAAAGTGCCCCCCTTTTTTAGCGCCAGTAACTGCTCCGGCACCAAGCGTGTGCCCGTGCGTGATGAGCAGACAACTCTCCTGCCTGTCCAGTGGGTCTCGCACACGATGACCTTGAGGCTCACAGAGCAGCCGTACAGCAAATTTCACCTCAAAATCTCTAAAAGAACAATAATACCAACATCAAAATCAGCATTAGGGATATACCTTGATCTGCCCTCTTGTCTGCTCTCCTTGAAAGGGCCCATGCCATGCATTTTTGGCAACACATAGTCTAAAATTTCAATGCAGAAGAGGAAATATCTTCAAGATTTTTCCCACAGTTGTATGAGGTCACCCTAAGACTTAGGTCACTTCTGAGAAGCCAAATAATTATGTTTCTCCAAAACCATCAGCAGAAAGCTAAGCAGTCCCAACTCTAGCCTCAATATCATGGGTAGCACAAGCATAAGGATCAGAAATGGCCAAATATCTGTCCAAACAGAATTTAGTCCAGCGTCTTGCACTTCTAATCTTTGAGTTAAATCATAGGTTCGCAGTCACATAGGTTTTTGAGGAAAACCTTCCTTAACAAAACCCATGAGATTGTCTGACTTTGAATACTGATCACTATTGAAGTACCAAAATAAATTACCCCATTTTAATAAGGTGTTGAACAACTGAAGCACGTTAGCCCCTACAGGACCCTGGATCTCCCTTGGGTGAGTGTCTAGTTCAATCCCTTCATTTATACGGTGAGGGAAGCTCCTGTCCCACAGATTCTCAGTAAGGCCTTGAGAAAGGTCACATTCACTCTTCCTCACATGGTCTGAGGGATGGTGACAAGGTGGACAGACCCAGGTCCTGCCCATAAACCAGGGCTCCAGACAGCTTTATTTTGATGCAGTCAAGACAAATGTGCACCACCATCCGCACAGGAACCTCAGCTAAGAACTTGCAGTCAAATCAAACATTTAAACAGGCCCAGGTAATAAATTATATAACTTTTATAGTGTATAAAATTATATAACTGTTTGCAATGTAAAGTTGAAGTGTATTTTGCTTTGGTGCTAATGGCTGCAGTTTCCCCAAACAGGCACTTTTAACACAGTTTTGCACAGATGAACTTTTTAATTGTTTATTCATGATGAAAATATTGCACTGAGCTAAGAGTGCCCCACAGGATGGATACTTAGAAAACCCAATTATTTTTGTAATGGACATAAATAATTTGGTTGACAGCCCCCTGGAAAACTCTCCTGGCTTGCTTAGCCGTCTCTCCAAGGTTTACCACCACAGGATATAGCGCCTCAACAGAGAAACAATGAAACTGTGTCTATCTTAAAATAAAGGGGCATTGCTCCTTTTGAAAACATAAGTCTAGAAATTTGCAGACAAGAACAGAGAAAAACTTACTATTGTATAAACCCTATAACTGTAGCCAGGACTCCTTACATTACTCCTTGGGTAACCCTGGGTAAGAGCAGTGTCCTGTGTCTGCTTCTGTGGCCACCAGCTTGCTCAATCCATGCAGAACACTGACTTTTAGAAAGGCTTCTATGCTTAACACCATGTATGTAAGAGAAATGCTACATTGCCTTCTGACTAATAAGATGTGCTGATATTTCTGTGCTGCATTTTTTCAGCAAATCTCAGATACGAAGGAAAGCAGGACCACAATCTTTTCCTAGAAATGGACAATCTAAGGATCATGGGATTAAAATGATCCATACAGGTACAGTTATGACCTGGCAGGGCTATTTGGAGACACTCCTTGGATGACTGAAATAGTCATTGCAATAGCGACACACAAACCTCTGCTGGAGGAGCAGTCGTATTTCTGCTTTTGAGTCTCCAATTGCTGAGCTCATTTCTGACTCTTTGTGGCTCGCAGTGCTGTTCTCATTAAAAAGAAAACAAATGGATTCACTTAAAATGAAACATAAAATCCTTCCCTTGACATTGCTGCTTACTTTGCCCTGTTTGACTGAATTATACCCCAGTCTCCTGACAGTCCTTAAGGAAGTGCTTAAAGCTCGAGTCTGCGCAACACCCACTGTGAGGAAGAGGTCACCCAAACTCCTATCTCCTACTGCTCAATTTAGTTAAGAAGAAAAAGCCTGTACTCATATTCCAACACATGTTTCTGCTTTTAGAGCTCTGGGAATTTTCTGCGTCTTTTTTTTTTTTTTTTAATTTATTCTGGGAGCAAATGTCAGTCCATTCAAAGTCCAGCGACGTCCTTATCTTATCACCTACGAGGCAGCGCTGACCTGCGCGCGGGGCTGGGAGCAGATGGCCTGGCGAGATTGCTCCTGTGCCACCGTGCGGTCCCGGCCCCGGCCCCACAGGGCCAGGCCGAGCTACATCTCAAGTGTCCCTGGCTTTGGCCCTAGCCTTAGCAGCGCAGCAGAAATTCAACAGCAAAGTAATTGCTACCCGGGCAAGCAGAGGGCTGTGCCAAGTCGTTGCAGCCACGGAGATGCCAGGGATGCCGGCAGCCCTGGCACGGATCCGCAGCCGTCAGCGAGGCAGCTCCAGCCCCGCTGTCACCGCGGGCCTCCCATCCCGCCGTCACCACGGGCCTCCCATCCCGCCGCACCAACGAGCGGTGCTGTGAACACTCCAGCTTTTGCTGTGAACACTCCAGCTTTTGCTGCGTCCACGTGGCCAGCACCTAGACAGTGGTGCTCACACAGGCAGAAGGTCCCTGAGTGCTCTCATTGTTTAGATGTGTGCATGTGTGTGAATTAGCAATTTATTTAGCTTGAACCTTACAGAAAACATGACAGAGCAGTATAAATTGCTGCCTCTCAGTGCTTCTGACCAATACACCGTTTTCTAGCTTTTTTTCCCCTTGCTTTTCTGTCTCTAATCACCTGGAACTGCCTTGGGGATAGCACAGTCTTTTGGCAATGTGTGCTGACTAGGACTCTCAGACCCGGGTTTCTAAGTGTTACAATAAACAACTCATGGACGTTAATTAAACTGGAATCTCGATCCTTGCATTAGCCAGAGGATCCCTGAGCGGGGCTGGCTTCACGTGCCAGCGCAGGATGCGGACAGGCTGCTCGAGCGCTGCTGCTGCCACTGGCCCTGCAGGGCCCTGGCAGGACTCGGGGCTGCCAAAAGCCTCTGCACTCACTTCTCATCCACGTCTGCCCCGAGCACGGACACGGCGTTCCCGGGCGGACACGCGAGCCTCCGTGGCAGCTTCGTCTGCAGCGATAGCCCATCCTTTCCGTATCACTGAAAAGGCAGCGGGCAAAACAGGGAGGGACAAGAAGCTGCTCTCCAGCATTCTGCATTTCCGAGTTTCCATTAAAATCAGTGCTTCTTGGGTCTAAGAGTTCCTGGAGCAAATCATCTCTAGAAAGCTTAAAAAATGATTCCTTAAAAAATTAAAACACTCAAAGCATAGCAGAAAATAATTTTTTTCAACGGAGATTTAATGAACCCTGACAGTTATTTGTATAATGTTTGTTATGTGGCATCACTAAGATTTTTCTACTGGTGAAGGTTAAATGAAAATGTTTTGACAGCTTTCACTAGAGGGATGATATTTAATATAGAACAGTTTGAAAAACAGTATCAGGTCCTGGAAATACCTTTTTGGTTAGTCATGATGACCTCGAGCCTTGTGAAGAAGAAATAGTAGAAGAAGAAAAGCCTAAATCCTTTATTTTCTGTTTTTAGAAACTCATCTCACATAGGAAAAATTTCTTAAGATTTTTAAACACCCCTTTAAGGCAAAATGGTACCCAAGCCCTAGTATTCATGGTTTACAAGAACTGAAGTTCTGAAAGCAAAACAACCCAAATGGAATCTGAGCAGATTATCTCTTCAAAAAGAATAATTACTAAAATCCAAGCACTTTGGAAATTTGTGAATGCTCACAAGCCTCATCCTTCACCCTGCAAAATGAGGCAGAACCCAAGCAATTTCCACTTGAAAACCCTGCGAGTGTCATTGGGGTTCTCCAGCCATTTAATCATATTTCCCTGAAAACTTCACCCCTTGATTCTCAAGATAAATAAATCCCAAGAGTAAACACATAAGAATTGAGAATTTAAGAAATAAAAAGAAGAAGAAGTTGGAAAATAGAGACAAAACCTAGACAAAAGCTCATGCAGATAAGCTGGACTAGCTATAAGGAGCAATGTTATGACATTTATGAATTCTACCAGGTCGGTGAGGTTGCCTTCATGCTCAGAGCTGCTTCCAAGGATTTCTTAACAGTCTATTATTTTCCTTCTAGGAAGTCCCTCCCTGTACAGGAGAAGAAAGGCCTAGCCACGCACCAGCTTGAGACATACAGCTCCTATTCATCGGAGCGGGAACTGGTTGTCCACATTTTGTCACTTCGGGAACACGGCGGTGTCTGTGTTTATATGTGCTTTGAGGAATCCCAGGCAACGCGCTGGCAGTTTCAAAGCCGCCCTCCTTCGTATTTTTTCAGTCCCAAACATCTACTTCATAAAATCCATTTATAACTAAGTCGCTTTTTTTCCATGCAAAAATGACACAGAACCTTAGAAAGATTTTAGATTTCTCCAAAAGGAAGGGGAAATTATTACTATTTTTTTTTCATAAAGATTGCAAAAGCAGGCGGAAGAACTCATTGGTAATTACAAGTGCACATTTCCAGGGTAACATGCACACGCGAGCTGAAGTCTTCCATACACCTAATTTTTTGTGCTGACTTTCCAGTGTCTCTCATGTAGGGAACGTGCAACCAGCTTCCCCTTGGTCTGCACCATTGCAAAATCCCCAGGGACAGGCGGTTTCTCGCCCGGTGCCGGTGCCTGGCACAGCGTGAGGACACCCCGCGCTCTGCTGCGTCTCTGTGTGCCTCCCCAAGCTTCATTCTTCCCTCCCTCCAAAAACATTAAAGATATGATGTAAGAAAAACAAAGTAAGAATAACAATAGCAATCGCTAATGAAGGATCAGGAGATGACAAGTTAAAAAATATTAATAACTCCAGGCTTGTTTCATTATATTTAAGCTGTATCTTGGGGAGGGAGTTGTTGGGAGAAATAACAGTAAAGGCCTAATGACACTTTAGAAAAAAATACATATTTGTCATTGGGAGCAACTCTTCAACTTCAAAGCATCTTCAGTCTCTTAAAAGGATTTACATCTGAGCTGAAGGGAATTTAGGTAATGGGCAGCTCTGAGAGATGTAGCCTCTAGCACAGTTTTCACAGATCACACGGCTAAAGAAACAATTCCTCTTGAGTTTCACATGATGATTTATCATCTCAGCAATACGCAAGCTGCTCTTTAACACTGACTACACACTTTGCAAAACTATCTGGAAAATAAAATAATTGAAAAAGCAGTCCCTCGGCCCTACCTGGAAATCACACTTAGCCTGTAGCTTCTTCCATCCCAAAACATTAATGAAGTAATTCCCAGTTTCCCAGGGAGTGACATCAGTGTTTGCCGTGGGGCTTTACAAGCACTGGAGTGCAGATACGGGGAGGCAGGAGCTGAACTCAGTTCACACAGAGATCTTACAGCAAAGACTGTGTTCCCATGAAGGAAGGAGACCGTGGAAAGAAAACGCTTTTGTTTTTAATAGAACTTCAGGTGTTTTCCTAAAGTGGCAGCTGAATCAGAGACCAGGCTCCTAAGCAGTGGCTTCTGAACTACCAACTAAAATATATTTTTGCAACAGCTGAACTATTTAACACTCAGATGAGACATTGGAGGATCGCAGAGCAAAACCTTCAGTTAAACTACATACACGGAAGTTTTAATTCCTATCAGAATGCGTCTCCCAAACTTCACGTCCAAACTCCTCTTCTTGTCTTGAAACACACACTTTTTAACCAGAATTAAACTCCTCGTGTGTAACACAAAACCAAGTGGTACTACTTACAAAAACAAGAATCTGCTTTAAACAATTGTCATCACGATGATATTTTAGATTTGGGCTGAGAATGATTATCGATTGCTTAAAACAGACAAAAAAGGAATGAGAATACCAGCATAATTTATTCCTGGCGAGTGGCCACAGCCTGACCTGGTGTAAACCCGGGCATCTTCAGTACTTCAAAGACCGTACTCCAGACTTACAAACCTGAATATAAAATCAGAATCAATATGATTTGGGGCTAATAATTTCACCTCTGAGTGCTTTTGTAGAATAATGTTGTCTCCTGCTTCACAGAGTTTAGGTATCAGATAAAAGCTGCTATAAAAATACATTTTAGAAAAAGATTTACTGCTGTGATACATACGTCTTTGCCAACTCCTTTTTCTCACCTGGCAAAACTTTCTCTCTCAACAAAATATCATCCTGAGAGAATTTTCTCTCCTTAAAATAGGCATTATTTTAGTTAAAACCTAAAAATCTATTAGTTTTACCCAATCTTGAAGCCATTCTATCATGGTCCCATAGCAGTCATAGCATTTCCTTACAGAAGCAAAGTCAGGTTATTTATTTATTTATTAGAAGCAAAGCCAGGTTATTTACTTACTTATGTATTTATAATTTCTCAGCCCCCTGTGGATCTAACTTGCGCACAGGCAGTGAGCGTGCAAGCTCCCACCGTAGCTTGCCCTCCCTTCACTTTTATGTGCCCAGACCTTAACATACAGTCTTTGAAATCTTTGGAAGCTCAAAGGAAGTTTGATTACACAAAACAAGGTGAAAATACGAATGAAAAGTAAACCTGCAGGTTTTTTGCCCACCTTTTTCACAACGGCTAATTTCGCTGCCTGCAGCCCTCCCACCCTGCCTGACTTCAGAGCTCTGCCGTGGTCCTGGGGATCCTGCGATTCCTTCCTTTCCTTGGAGCTCATAAAGTGATAAACTCTCAGTAACCGGCAGCAGACGGGTCACTTAGCAGCCCCCTCCTCTCTGCTGCAGGAATACCAAAATGCAGCCTTTTCCCAGCTCCTGGTTTCACTAACATCCATATATTCTTGTGTGAGGCACTCCAAAAACATAAAAAAAAAACCCACCTGAGCTTTAATGTTATTTTAATGCTTAAATGCTGCCTAAGTATTGTGAATTAATTCTTGTGGTTTAATAGCAGGTTAAAAATAAATGCGCTCTTTGTGGTTTCCTCGTGTGTGACTGAGCCCTTTTGAGCCTTTTTGGAGTCTTTTGTTTCTTGCTGCTCGCAGATAGCACTCAGGAAAACACATTCCCGGTGGCCCCGTGGACTGAAACATCCTTTTGAAAGGGAGGATTCCCTCCTCCTTTTCCCCTTGGGGCAAATCTAAGTGATAATGTGGAATACCTGCACAGAAATTGGCATCTCTGCTCTCTCTAAACTGTGCATTTCCCCCGCGGGCAAAACAGAGGTGTGCGCACTGCCGCGCTGGCACCGCTCCCGCCTCTCCGCACGGTGATGATGGCTGTGGATGCAGCACCCGGAGATTAACCCCTTGCGCTCCGAATGGCATCAACCCCGGCACCGCAGCGCTCATCCGGCTGCACGAGCAGCGCCTGATGGAGGGGGCTGCTGCGAACCTGTCGCTGGCACAGAGATGCCCACCCGACCTCCTGGCAGTGGGGGAGCAGCCCCCGCACGTGTTTAACACGCTGCTAGGAGACAAGCTCCAAACACTGTTGGATTTGCATCTGGACCTCCCTGAGGTTGAGTGGGCTCCCTGGGTGCTTGTTGCGAGCCGGCCCCAGGGGCTCCTCCAGCCATTAGGGCCTGAGGAACCCGTAGCCGTTGGCTGACGTTGCTGTGGTGGCTAAACGGCCAGGGAGAACATGGTTTAGAGAGGCTTTGCCAGGCTGACATAGCTCCCGGTTAGCTCTAGAAACAGAAACGTGAAGGGGTCTAAAACTAATACAGAGAAACAGTGAGAGTTGTGGGCACAGCTCCTAGACCAGAGCCTCTGTCTCAGCTCTCTTGCTGGAAGCACCTGAGGGAGGTCACCTTGGGGGGCTGAATAAAGCTGCTGCAATACAAGAGAGATCTCTGCTGGCTTTTAACCTCCTTTTACTGCAACTGTTAATATGTCCCTCGCTGGCTGTCGCACAGATAGAGCCAGCACTGGGTGCAGAGATTGGGTTGCATGTGCTACGTATTGGTCGACCCAGTTAGCGATTCAGCAATGGGCTAAGAGGACTCCAAAGCACCTGCCTTCTCCGTAAGCAAGCTGGACTTTTGCACTACCCTCTTTGGCCCTGCTTTTCAGAACCGGCCACGCATCGGTACCGGAGCTTCAGTAATCGGGGGAACGGGGAAGTGGGAACAGACCCACAAGGTGTTCAACACTGCCTTGCACAACCAGCTCTGCTGCACTCACTGCCCTGCTGACACAGAGATACCCACACACTGCAGTACTTCATTTACACTTTGCAATTACACCTTGGCATTTACTCTTTCTTGACAGACAAAAATCACGGATTCCTAAATTGTTTGGTGCCAGTGAGCAGACACACACATCTACCTGGATTACTGCAGTAATTCTGGTCATTATTATCATATATTTTCATCACACACAGACCTTTTCCTCAAGCTTTTACCTGTCTTGTCTGCTTAAACTGCAGTCTCTGTAAGATACAAAATCTCCTTTTCGGCTTGTACAGACCGTACCATGCAAACAGGCCACAACTTCCCTCAGTGACACAGATAAACACAGCTAAAATGTTCAATGGAACAACAATTACTTAAGTCCCTGCTACGGGCTGCAACGACTGCTTTTAAACCTGGCAAGCAGCTGGTAAACCAGCTTTTAAAACCTGGTAAGTTTAGGCTGTAAATTTTAACAATTATTTTTGGAATTTGTCTTTTACTTCGGATTCAGAATTTATACCCATGAGGTTCTTTGAGGGGAGAGCCTATATCACTCCCCCCAGCTGTCCTGAGCAAGATGTATTACTCCAATTCAGAGCATCCTTTTGCATAGAAATCACTCCCTCTTTTAAGAAGAGTTATTTGCTAGGATTTCCAAGGTCTTCCAGCAACCATCTGAACACAATCTGAATGAGAAAGACTACTTGAAGTAAGAATTAAAAGTCTGTGCAAGATAACATCTCAATCCAAAGCTCACTGAGGGCAGTTAAACTCTGTTAACTTCAATGAGCCTTGAATCACCTTCTTATGAAAAGACCTCTGAACCGAGGGATCCCATGAAAATACCAAACACAACGGGAGAAGGGGGAACTCAGAAGCAGCTGGCGCCCTTGAGACATTGCTCCATTTTACTCAATACCCTAATTCAGAGAGACATCAGAATAGTGCATTATCACGGCAAAAGCTTAGTTTTAAGTGAGGAGGCTGAGCGAAAAGTTGGTAGGGGCAGCACAGCCATGCTGACAATGCGGGAAAGCAGAACTTGAAAGCAGATTTAGCATAAAACCATTCCTTCTCCTCCTGTATATCTTTGCTCCCTGCTTACCACTGCCTCAAGAGAGTCATTTGGAGACGAGTTTTTCTTTCCACCGATTTCACCCAGAGGACCTGGCCAAGGCAGATCCCAGTCCTGGCCGCCTGCGCTGAAACTGGGTGGTTTGAACATTGCCTATAATGACTTAGCATTTTCTGTGAACAAAACACCAAGACCCATTTCCTTTTCTTTTGCAATATAAGACCACTTCAAATATTACTTTGACTCTAGGGGACTCATCTCCCAACATTTTTTTTTCTTCTTAAGAAAGAACTGGTAATTATGACAATATGCAGTATTGCATCTGTGTGACTTCTAATGTAGCTTTTGGAGTCATTCTTATTCTCTCCCTGCAAGAGGCAAAAGCAAGGATAATTTAGGAATCTTTAGGACTGTTTACATTCTAGATGTTCATGGGGAAACTGCTTTGAAATGAAAATACATTTTAACAAGAATGTTATTGTTTAGCTCTGTTCTGCTAAACACAACTTAAATACACTCAGAGTTTGCGTCTTTATTTATGAATTTGATTGGCAATTTAGGAAACTGCCATTGGTTATTTGAAGAACGTGTTTATTTAGTGTTACAGTTTTGGGTCACTTCCCCTCAAAGGAAACTTCAAACATATACAATGGCAAACTTGACAAATCATGTCAACACTTGGAATCGGACACTGCTTTCCATTAACTCTTAGGTAAACTAAATACATCTGGCAGAGACATTTTTTGCTAAGTGATCATCAACATTTGTACTCTACCAAGTCATTTTGATTGCCATCCTTTATGCCATTTTCAGTTAAAAAAAGAAAAATAAGTTAAAAGAAAGATGGAGAAAAGAAATGCCCTGATTTTCAGGGCACGGAAGGCAAGTTTGGGTTTGACAAGGTGTTTGAGCACCGAAGTTCAATGTTGTGAAAGTGAGGAGGGCCATTTTCCTCAGAGTTCTGCTTCAGAGGGATTAAAGGACAGTTTTCAAAGACAACCAGGCACCTAATTTGTTGCAATCAGCCAGAATCTGGCACACACACACTGCTTACATATTTCTGCAAATTTTGCTGGCGGACTCTGTCTAGGTGTCTCCTGAGCTTTCAAAATCTGGCCTTAACTGATCCGTCTGGTTGCGTCACCACCAATTCCTGCGGTCATGTTGGGAAAGCAAAGGAGGGCTGCAGCTGCAGTTTGCCATCAGTGCACAGTTTGTGCTTGGAGAATGACCCCTCACATGGTCCTCTCTGGCAGCAGAGGTAGGAAACACCTGATTTCTGGACCCCGAGGATGCCCTGATGTGATGTGATGTGAAGAAGGTGTTGAGGTGCTATACAGTCAATGAAGCCTAACGATGCACCCAGCTGAACAAGAACAGATGTTTATTTTGGGATGAGGTGAATAGCTCCCCAAACTGCATTTGCCTGCATCTTTCTTGACAGTAGTTGTGCGTAGACATCATCCCTACCTGCAGATACCAATGCAGAAGATGTTTCCTAGACTTTATTCCTAGGTATTGCACCACCAGAAGAAAAAAAGGCTGGATGGCTGCAAAGAATCTCAGATATGAAACTGATAGGAAGTATCTCAGCATAGTAAGTCAAATGGAGTTGTTCCATTAATATAAACCTTCTCTGAATCAAGTCTTAATAATTTGGCAAAATGGCACTTATCTTCAAAGAGGACATACTTGTTGAACTTAAAAAGTTACAAACAAAACATTATATTATAACATTTATTTGACAATTGCAATTCCTCTTCCCACACACTTAACCTTGGGAGAACTTCTGAGAGCTTTAGACATTTAGCGTCCTGACTAATATAAATGTCCAAGTTCTGAGATGCACCGCTTCCAAAATTAATCTCAGTTTATCTGGGAATCGCAGCTGGAGGTTTCCCAAGAGTCTAAGATCCCTGAGGTTTTCAGCCTCCGTCTGACTCAGACAACCTTACAAACTGCTTTTTACAGTATTTAGGTACTTTCCACATATGGCCTTGAAGCTGGAAGTGTGTGAGGCTCAGACCCAATAAAACATAAAATGAACTTTTATGAACCCCATAAACAAAGAGTAAAATAAAATATAAAACCCCTGTCAGTTTGCAGATTGGACTGGTTCTTTTGTTTATTTATTTATACATTCATTCATTACCCTGCATTATAACAATAAAAGTGATTTTATATTCACTAACTTCCTGAGAAATATACCTCTGGCTTTTGAAGCTCAGAATTAATCCTGTTCATTAAACTTCCTGTCCAGTCCTTATTATCCAGGACACATCATTGCAAATTTATCAATATTATTTAGTTACCCATATTTCTGTATTTTTCAAAGTTCTGTTTTCTCTCTGCCTTCAGCAGGATTCCAGTAAATAATCAGAGTTATGAGGCAGACAAGTTTTCTACTGACACTTAGTAACATGGAGAAAACAACAGATTTCTAGGTCTCTATGGTGGTCTTTAGACAACTGAAAATATCTATTATATTTAGAATCGGTACAGATGTAGGATAAGATGTATAAATGTCTTCTATTTCAACACACATATTATTAAGTATATGTGAACAATATGCAAATATTGAAGCTCTCCCCATGATAAAGATAAAACCCGAGAAAGTGCAGCAGATATTTCACTTATTTCTTTTTTATCATCTAGATCTGCTAATACAACCCTGCTTTCCACCTAATCTGGCCAATGCACTCTGTTCCCAAAGACACCCAGGCCTGAAGCTCCCGGCATCGCCAGCTGCGGAGGCAGCGCATGGTGCCAAAGCCATTCCAGATCCGCGGATTTGCTTGTGCCACTCGCTCTGATTTCAACGGGCAAACAGGAGGGTGTTTTTTAACTCCTCATCCCTCTCCTTACCATTAACCTTTTAAAGTTTGACATTTGCACAGGCACATTCTGCCACTTTATGGGTTTTAGTCCCTGCTGTTTGCTTTTGCAGAGTCAGCCCTGCACGTTCAGGGACTCCTCGCAGAGGCCACCCTCTCCCTCTCTATTGCCACCACATTCTCATCACCTGCCAGCAGCACTTATCCCTCTGTCCCGACGGAGGGACGTCTCCCGTCTTCTGGGAATTGGTCTGATCCAGCAGGATCAAGAGCAAGGTCCTCGCATGCCGCACTGTGTCTCAGGGACATGAAAAGGACGCATTTGTAGGACACAAATCCAGGGTGGCTTCGTCTCCTGATTATTCTATGTTCTATGTATCACGGGAAAGTCTTCCATCAAAAATATGCTTTTAATTTACCAGGAAATCTAAACTCCTGGCTTTGCTATACAACATTTTCCACAGCCTTTCTAATCCTTTTCCCCCACCTCCAGCTTTAAGTCTGTACCTATAGCAATTGATTTCTTCTCCTCTGTCTAGTTAGAGCAGAACAGAAAAAAGCAATGCAAAAATTCGGTCCTTCCCAGCTCTCCTTCCCACGGACAGGCTCCAAAGGGCTCTGGGTCCAAGCAGCAGTTTGTCACTCGGGTTCCCTGCAAGGACCTGCAAATTCACTGAGATTTTTGCAGGAAGCCGTAAACACCCCAGGCTGCCTGCTGGGAAGGTAGCTGTCAGTAACCAGCTCTTTCTGAGGACAAGATGTAATTTAAAATAGCTAATGCTCTCACAAGAACACAGAGGTACATATGCAAATTCTGAAAAGTCCCAGAAGGAATTGCCCAAAGTACGTAGCAAAGCTGTTGAAGTAATGACCGCGGAGGCTCTTCCCTGCGTCCCATGGAGACACTGCGGACAGGCCAGGCTCCCCGGAGTACTGGGAGTTTCGACGGGGAGTGCAAGGGCACTGGGGATCCCCTGCCACATGGCTGTGACACAGACTTGGTGAGCTCAGGGCAGAGCACGAGCACCCAGGGGTGCTATGGCCCCGAGCTCTCTGATATTCAGTTTGCAGCCAAGGCCTTAGGGATCCACCCAAAATTTTTCCTTAATATTTTAAAGCAGTGGCAAACTAGCCCTGAAATGTTGGCGCGACCAGCTCTGTGCTGCTCTGCTACGGCAGAAACGTTTCCCGTCGCAAGTTTTAAGCAGCGGGAGCGTTTGCGGAGCAACCTGATGTCAAGCAGAGCGCACAGGCCGAGCACGTCCCGCTGTAAAACCTGGCGGACACCAAACTCTGTGGTGGTGAAATCCCACGCTGATTCGAGATGACAGCTCCTCCTAAAGAGCGGGCACCACCGACCAGAGCAGACACAAGACAGTAAAATAAATAATGCTGCTTCTAAGAGGGAATTTATAGTCCTGAAGTCATTTAAAAACAGAAAAGAGGTCAGGAGAAGGATCACAGTATAAAACGAAAGCTATTCTGACCTAATGAATAGCAAGGAGACATTTTGGCCACCTCCTAGGGAGCACTGATTATGGCCACTCAGCAACCTCTCTAGGTGGTGGTTAAAACATCTTGTTTCTATTCATTAGTTCAGCGGCACTTTCATTCCACAACAGAGGAGTTTATGAACCCCTCCCTCCACCCCTGCAGCACCCCTGGTTTGCAAATATGTCATCCCCAAGCAAAAAAAAAAATCTGGAATTACACATTATCACCCCTAAATCTTCCTTTCAGCTTTCCTTTCCCCTCCATTGTGATATTCTGTATTTATACATCAGCTCTTCAGAAAGGGACAGGGCAGCAAGGAGGATCGAGGCGGAATGCTGGGAAAGGTGGTTAGAGACTGTGGCTCTGATTGTGGGAGCAGAAGAGGAATGTGACAGGAGAGCAGGAAATATTCGATACACTTCATATTTCCCCTTCTGCAACACATTGTGCAGGGGCTCTTTGCAGTCATTTGCCATGCCAATAAAGCGGAATCAACTTGCTGGAAGATCAGTGCGTGCACTCTGGGGGTCAGAAAAGCATCACAACTCTAGCTGATGTACTCCTTGGAAAGACATTTTTTAGGCATCTCTTAATAGGTACATTGCCATTATAAGTGCATAGCAATTAATGCACTGCACACATTTCCACTAAGGCTTCACTTTGTGAAGAATCTTAATGATCCCCAGTGCTTTACAGAAATACATAATGGAACCCACAGACTACTGATGTAGTTGCTTTAGAAGGTTGTCTTAGAAAAGGTGTTTAGGTGCTGAAAGAGACCCTGCAGTGCAGAGGGCATCCTGACCCATGGACCTGGCCCCTCCTGTCTCAGGCCACTGCCTAATGTAACCCACAAATGTGCACCCTGCCTCCTAACACAGCCCCGGGGCTGGCAGTGTTCCTGCTCCCACCACTCCTCTGGCAAGTGAAACTCACTGCTGGGATGGCTCTGGATCTTCATTTCCAGCCTGGAAGTGTCCCTGGCTAGCTGATGCGTACTGACTCTCGAGGCAACATATTTCATTTACTTTAAACATCTCTTCTCCCCCTTCCACCTTCCCTAAGTGAACTGAGAGAGGACAAACCCACCTCTCATCCACCTCTGTAGCGCCAGAGTACCAGGCTCTTCAATTCCCTCCTGCAGAATAAGGTGCTCCTTCTCCTAACCCTCATCCACTTTGAATTAAACTTAGATCCAGGCGAGCAG
The DNA here is from genome assembly GCA_013389825.1 of Crypturellus undulatus. NCBI lineage: Eukaryota > Metazoa > Chordata > Aves > Tinamiformes > Tinamidae > Crypturellus > Crypturellus undulatus. Next base: position 204,180 of record VWPW01020859.1, read on the forward strand.
AAAGGTGCACAGCACTTGGGATGGTGTCAGGAGGCAGCTGCCTCCATCACACAAGTCCTTGAATTCGTGTGGACTTTGTGTCCATGCTGCAAAGGCTCAGCCTCTGCTCCCTAACTGCCCCGCAGCGGCTGCGGGGCTTCCGAGGGGGAACACGGCACCTCTGAGCACTTCCCTCATCTTTTACTCGCTTCTTTAGAAGTATGTTTGCAGATGTAAATAAAAGTGTGTTTCAAATAGGCTGCGTAACATCTCTTGTATCTCTTAATAGCTTCAGCAGGTACAAAGAAACAAGTCTACAAGGCACACACACATGCCTGATTTATCACCTTTTTTTTGTTTGTTTGTTTTCCCTGACTGAAACCAGAGGATCTCTCTCAAACCATCAGGAAGAAAGAAGCAGCTTCTATGAGACCATTGCAACCATATTTCCCCAAGGTTAAATTTCTTTATTTCTGGGGTATCACCTGCCTGTCATGATAAATAATTCTTGTTCTGATTTGTGATGTTGGCTGCCATGGGAATGAGCCCATTTGCTCCCTAATGTATATAAGATGTGCAGCAGGATACAGAATTGGCAACAAGCAGCCAGGGCCCAATAGCTTTTACATCTGTCCTCAATATTTTGCTCCCTAGAGTTGTCTGCTTTCAAAGTGCAAAGCCACCCACAACACCAGTCCCTGACCAATAGACACCCTAAGGCCTGAGTACTAACAAACCATATTACACATGTTGAGGAATTCTCTTCCAAGAAGAAAAACTGCATTTGCCACTGAGACAAATATATTGTTTTTGCTTTTAAAACAGATCTTCGACAAATAGGCAATATTGTAAAGACTTGACCTCTGGCACATCCCTGCATTCGTGCAGGTCCCTCATATCAACACCAGTTGATCTAATGAGCAACATAAACATGGTGGAGCATTTTTGTAAAGAAAATATCTGTGGAAAGGAGACTTGAGAGTCACGGCTGAGAGGAGGCAGGCGGCACATTTCTGTGTTTCGCTGCGTGTACCCAACAGAGGGCATCAGTGCTGCCAGACAAGATATATTGGGATGTCTCTGACACAAGAGATTTCTAAAAGTGCCTATTGTTGCCTCAAACTGCTCCCCTGATGTTAGCCAGTGCTAAAGTTGCCAGTAGAAATACTATTAGGCCAGAGCAAAACAGCTGTGAAAATGTCACTATTAACATGCAAAACCTTAACAAGCAAAATGATTTTTTTAAATCATTGAAACACTGTATGTTACACCATAAAAAGAAGAAAACTTTAAGAAAGGTAGTCACTGTCATGGCCTAGTGAAGGTCTGGGGCTGGATTTTGGGTTCTCTCCATCATACTATGCTGATGGAGAGAGGAAATGTGAAATGCTGCAGCTACCCTCTGACTTACAGCATCTCTGCTGCTTTTGGAAATGTGGCTTTTGTTTCACTGATGTTAGTTTGGCTGCTGCAATGTGCAAAGGGAACCCCTATCAGAAATCCTCCTGACTCTCAGACAAGGTTTAGGACTGCACAAACCAAAGATCTATCTACTCCCATGTCAGAGAGAGTTCCTCAGGGTGTCAGAAAAGTGATGTTGAGCAGAAATTTTCCATTGCTCTATCTGGCTATGTAGCCTGACAACATTTGTTTTTCTTTTTGGGGTTTGGGAACCTACTGTATTTTCCACCAATTCTTGAATATCAGCAACACACTCAAACAACTTAAGCAGTCTTTCAAAGTGCTGGGCTGATGCTCACTAAGCCCAGCTCCCAGCTCCTCTGTGGTGTTCTTGCTGCCACTCACTGATAGCCAAATTCTCTCCATCCCTTAAAGTTCTTTACCAATCCTACAGAAAACAGAAAGCTCTGGGAACGTGATTTCCTCTGGTGTAGGAAGCTCTGTAGCAGCATGTCTGTGCACAAGTAGGATTTTCATGATTTTTTTTCTAATAAATAATATTTTTGACACATGTAGCCATTTCCTATATGTGCCGATCTTAGTTTCAGGCAGATCCTAGAGCAGCCTTGCCTCCTGACAGAGCGTGAGTTGAGGGGTTTGCAAGCACCACCACTCACATCTTCCTTCTCCTTCACCTCCCCTCCTCCAGAAATTCTTTGACATGATTAGTGGCTAAATCAGATTCTTTAATTGAAAGAAATATAACTGAACTTTCTTCTGCTGGGAATGTGCCAGAGGCCACATCATAAGCAATGTCAAAGAATATTGGAAATAATATAGACCTCTGACATTTGTGTTTAGCGATTCAGCATGCCCCAGGTGGTTTGTTTGGGATTGGAATTTGTCACTGCTGCGAGGAGGTAGTCTTTGGTGGTTGGGGCTTAAGGATTGCTGCAAAGAGATATAATAAGATATGTTTAAACAAGTCAGTGGAATGCTATGCTTTAATCTCCTCCAACGTTTTGCACAGCCATGTCCAGAAGGATTTCTTAATGAGTGACATCCAAGCATTGTTTTATTCTCTCTTAGATGGCAGCAACTGAAAAAAAATACCTCATTTTTTTGGAAAACCTTGCAGATGAGGTAGCAAATAATGAAATTATTTACTATTCACACCAATCCTTTGTCTTTCCTTCCTCTCTTCTAAGTATTTGAACAATTGGCAGTTATTCACTGCACCTTTTTCCATGGCCGTACAAACCCAAAATCATATATGAGATCCCACAAGTGGGCCTCATGTTACACTTTTCAGATAAGATTTGCATCTTCCAGTGTATTTGTCTTCTCAGAGAATCACTGGGCTGGAATGACTCCTAAGAGGTCACCTAATCCAGGCCCGTGCCCTGAGGAGGATCAGGTACAGTAGAGCCCTCTTGTATCATCCAAACCCTGCAGTGTCTACTTGGAACTAAACTGTAGTTTGAATGACTTTGTTTCATTTTCACTTACTTCTAGTTTCCTGTTATTTTCAAATACATCTGAAAAACCCGCTTCACACTTTTCAGATCCCTCTCACACACACATATTCTGGACAGAAGATGGATTTCCCAAGACTCATGGTCTTGTGAGCAACAATTTGCCATTCTTCAGCTCCTGTCGTGAGTGAGGGGCCCCGACTGTCAACTTCAAAGAATCTTCGTTAACTGTTGAAATTGATTTTCAGCTACGTTTGATTTATTGCCATGTGTTGAACTGATTTATCGAGTAACCACTCATCCCGTGCACCTCAGGGGCTCGTGGAGAGGCACGGAGGTGCCCTGCATTCACACTCACTGCTGCCCCAGAGAAGCGAAGCCGGAGACTCCACAGCCTCCCTGGGCAGCCTGTTCCAGGGCTCTGTCACCCTCACAGTAAAGAAGTTCTTTACCCCTCGTCGACCAAACTTCTTGTGTTTTAATTTATACCCATTACCCCTCGTCCTGTCACTGGCCACCACTGAGAAGAGTTTGGCCCCATCTTCTCTACATTCTCCCCTCAGGCATTTTCCTTAATGCCTCAAATAAAGTAGAGAGATATTTCACACAAATTCAACTTTGAAATGGAAATGGAGACACTTATGATGCAGAACACACAGATGTATATGTCGGCCCAACCACATGCACAAAGAATTCAGAAAAAAAAAAGAAAAAAGAATCAAATGTCTTGAAAGGTTTGCCAAAGAATATGCAGTACTAGCTTCTCTAGTTGCACTTGGAATTGTAAAATGGAATAGCTGGTAAAACTAGGTCCCAAGTACTCCATTTATCACTTCCCTTACAAACCAGAGGTCTGTTCTGTCAGCAAACCAGTGCTGGTTGCAGCTTCCTCGTGTTACCCATCCCTGTGTAGATGCTAATGGACACGATACTATGCAGCCTCTTACAGCACGATCTGTAGCCCGTCATATCTACACTAGGTTTTCTCAGCGAAGGGCAGGTGGATCTTCTGGAGGAGGTGCACAGGAGACAGTTATTAGCCAACTGCCTACCTGATGATGCTCCCTCCTCGCATTTCCAGCTGTTCAGAGCAAGTGCCTAAGTGCAGCTTCACTGGAAAGTCACCTCACACAAGTATCCATTTTTTTATCAGTACTTAAGATTGTCATTCAATAAAAGTTTCAAAGGTTATTTGGGGCTGTAACTTTTTACAACTTTGGTTGTTCTGCCTTAAAAATAAGCACTCTGGAGTCTTCTGGCAGCAGGCACTGAAGCTGCCCCCAAATCATCCAGAAATTCTTAGAAAGATGCGTGCCGGGGTGTCCTTTTGGACCACTTCAGTGCATTTGTATTTATGTTATCTAATCTTCTATGAATGTCTTTTCCTCTTGCTATTTCTGCCCCACAGTCAAACCACTTGTGACTGAAATACAAAATAGAGCTATTACTATTTTTCTTGCAGGCAATATCCCATAAAATTTTAAAGACAGATTAAACTGTTACAGATTTAAACACTGCAGATTACACATGTAATTAACAACCATCACTTTCTACCAAGCAAATATTTATTAAAGCACAAATCAGGACAAAAAAAGAAGGTATATATTTGATCTGTCCTGGTCAGACAGTGAAAGGATGGAATAGAAATGAGCTGCTCTGGGATAACATCTGCAGATGAGAAGCTTCTTACACAAGAAGAGGAAGAGGTTGTGGAAGGCAGGTAGGAGAGCACGTGGCAAAGCAGAGGGAGCAAGACGGAGAGCAGAGCCTGGGAAAAGAGCCATCTGCCCCCAACATTGCAATGGAATAAGGTCTTTGGCTCACAGCAGTGGCCAGTCCAGATGGACTCATAGTACTGCATACTACTGTGCTCTCAGCTCTAAGTGAGGGGTCTGAGGCTAAGAGCAACCACCTGGGCAAGTCCCATGTGTCAAAGCCCCAGCAGGTTCATGCTAGGAGCAGCACTGAAGTCTGCGGCACCGGCATTTGGGGTATCCCTGGAAGGGCAAAGCAGCAGAGCCAGGGAAGGGGCCTAGACATGGTTAGTTTTGCAGAGCCATGCAGGATCTTGGCTTCCCTCGGTTAGCTTTGCCTCCTTTGCCGTCTTTTCGTGTTTCCCCCTACTTCTGGAAATATCTAAAGATGAACGTCTGCAATCCTCGACAACAAATGCAAATAAAACCTCCAGCAGCCTGGAGCCCTCGCTCCTTTGGATCGTGGTGCTCGGTCTCCCGCGGATGCTGCCTATGCGGAGACGCCGCTCCCCTCGAACCACCATGTCCCCAGGACCCCAGACCTTGATCTCTGCCCTTGTCCGCTGCTATACTCCTCACGCAGCAAACACAGCCGTATGGTGTGAGCCTTGCAGCGCCAAGCACGGAGGACAGCTGGGTGACAAGGATAGCTGTGGACAGGGGCAGTGGCTGTGCCCAAGGACATCTCCATTTAAAAGATAAAAATCTACAGCTTATGCTTGAAATCACCACAGTGGCATCTGGTAACACGCAAAGCCATGCTGCTGCTTTCTTTTCATTCCTTTTTTGTTGTTGTTTTGTTTTGATCAACCTTGTTTCGATGATTAACAAATGCCCATCAAACATAAATCTTCAGGTGGAGACAGCTGATAGCAGTGGCATGGGTCAATTCACAAAATAACACAAAATTCACCCACCGAAGCAATTTAGACTCGAGCTTGGGCACCTTTGGGGAAAACCTTTCAGGGAGGGTTCCAGCAGCTCCTCTCTTCTGGTGGTTCCATCATGGAGAAAGAGGAGACTCTTAAAGAAGTCTCCGTGGACAGCCAGGGGATTGTTCATTCCTTAATGCAGCCACAGAGCTGGAGCTAGACTTGCAGCAAGGTTGTGAGAAACTAACTCAGGAATATCTATCACAGGCATCCTGGGAAGCACAAGAGCTGCAGTTGACCTTAACAAGAGTAAATATAGGTCTATATGGAAAGGTACCAATATACAGCTTTAATCATGCCCCGCCACAGCACTGCAGGAAACATAACAATGTCAAATGACCAGATAAAAGACAAGCCTTGCCTTCGCTAACACACCATGTGTGCAAGTTCTGAGCACTGGAACAGACTGGAAGTGTCCTCCTCTGCAGCTCTACATAAATAAAGGTGCAGAGAAGCACCTACCGCTTGTCTTCACATCTGCTTTGGGAATGGTAAATTTTGCTCACAAGAAAGCTACATTTTGTTTTGAAATCTCCAAACAAACAGTACTGCCACTGCATGCTGTCAAAATGGGATGCAGAAACCTGGATTAAAAGGCGAGCGGGTGGAAGTCAGTTCCAACGTTCTGCTCTGCAGGAAGAACTCAGCTTCCGAAATTCCATGGCTGCCACCACGGCCTCGCAGAGACCCAGCTCTCCGCAGCGGCACACGGGCACCCTGTTCCCCTCTCACCGCCGGCGCTGCCTTCCTGGCAAAGGGCACGTGTTGCTCCGAGCGCTCCGCGGAGCTGCCACGGCCGCGAGCGGGATTTTTTCCTTTGTTTGCCCGGCTCCGCAAGCCTGTCTGCAGCACTGACTGCGTCGCCCTCCCACTTGCCCACCCACTCGCGTGGCACAAGAGCCTTCAGCGCAGAGCCCCATCTCCAGCAGCCAGGAAACTCCTTAGACTTTGTGTAAAACATGAGCCACAAATCACAGGCCAAACTCTAACTAACCTCGAGCAGTATATGCTCCAGAGCTACCTTTCCTGGAATATGGCGCAGGAGCCTGAACCTGTGAGGTGCGGGAAGCCGAGAAGGGTGGGGGAACTAGAAACCCTGCAGAGCTTCGGGCTGCTCAGCCCCATCCCAGCAGGAAGGTCAGGAGGCAGCAGCGGGTGATTTTAACTTTGCCCTCAGGAATTTTATCGCACCTCCTCTGCTCCCTGACCCCCTAAAATGCATCTCACCGGGCTGGCTGCTTCTCCAGGTCTTGTTTTAATTACCGAAGCCCAGCTCAAAGACTTTTTGTCATTCCTTTTTGTGGAACACTCTGTACTTGGGGGGCCTCAGCTGGATATCCCGGGTTATGCAACCGATGGTTAAAGCTATTGTTTTCAGACAGAAATTGCATGAATCTCATTAAACGCACTCTGATCAGGGGAGGCGGGACACGTCTTTAAAATTGCGCTTGGATCCAATCCTATTGTCCTAGATAGGGCTGCCTGCCCTCGCTTCTGATTTAGTCTTAAAGAAACTATTGTTTCGCCTTAATTAATTTCATATTGGCATGTATTATCACGTAAAAACTGGCATTCGCACAGAGATGCCTTCGGATATTCGCAGATTGCTCTAAACCAGAAGAGGGCAGCAATTTCCCTAACAAGAATAAAAATGCACGACAATGGTTTATTTAAAACAGGTTTGACAAGGTATAAACTATCCAAAGGGCACTAAACTCACGGCAGTGCGAGCTCCACATGGAAAAAGAAAAACATACATGCAAGAAAAAGGTTTGTCATTCATTACCCAGCTATTGAAACCACAGGTGTATAAATACTTGGGGCTTTTTGGCCTCTCAAGTTAGTGTTTAGCATTTGTTATCAGCCTTAGACACTTTATAGGCACTATGACGGACTCCAGCCTACATTAATAAATGAAGAGAACCAGTAAGTCACTTTTCCTTCTCTTCAACCCCCATCATTTATGTACATAAGCAGAACTGGTACTGGAAGTTCTTGTTCTTCAACACATCAAAGTGGACCAAAAACTAGCCTTCAGTCAGGAACCATGCTGCAAGCCAGACTAATTCCTGATGCAATTTTACTTTGCTTTTGCCTAGTGTGTAGCTCCCGCAGAAAGGCTTGAGGATGACAGCACGTTCTGCCCTTGCTCCTGACATCTCTGCTTCTCCCCACACAGACGGGAGACGTGAACCAGCATCTCCGAATCGGTGTTTGGATGCAGAAAAGCAGAATCTCACATTTTAGTGGCTGCCTGCAGGGCTGGGACATGCCAGGCTGGGTCCTGTGGGGGCTTCCCCAGCCCCGTGTCCCTTCCTGGGGACAGGGAGTCCTGGAGCTGAGCCCAACCTCCGCCCCCACCAAGGACACCTCCTTTGAGGTGTCTGTTACCCGGGAAATCTGGGTTAGGTGCACGATGGTTGCAATGCACCATAAGACCCTAACAGTTAATAGAGGGTCATAACATTTCAATTTTCCTCCCCAAATGCGTTTGCTTTCTTTTTTTTATGGTCTCTTAGTGCTCCATGTTCTCCAAGGCGCTCTTTGGGGACACAGTTCTCTCCAGATGGAGGACAGCAGGTCATCCTTCACCCAAGAGAAAATGAAATCAAGTCCAGGATACTTGGAGTGATGAAGAAAGATTCTGTCATTGTCCTTGGAGAATAAAAAAGAGGGATTTGGAGAATCTAGATGGCTCCTCCTCTGCACCCTGCCTCCCCGCTCTAAGAAGCAAATGAAAAGCAACCACCAGCGCAAACCAGGTGTAAATGCTGCTAACTGGCATTTCCAGGGAGGCCAAGGAATCTGGCGGATTGTACTGCAATGAGTGGACTGCAATGATTGTACTGCAATTCCCTGCAGCGCAGGTCATGGAGAGCCGTCTGTGCACCGCTCTGCACGTCCCTGCTAACGTAGAAGGGGAAGATCCTCCTCGGGTGCAAAGTATTGAGGAAATCAAGCCTGGGCTTGGTGCCAACTCTAATGCACCTTGGTTAAAATACTTGAGAGCTTTGGACACTGATTTGCATTGTGCAAATGGAGAAACCAAAAAAAGGGGTAATAAATCCAAATAATGCCCAGAAAAATCAGAATACCTAGATGTTAAGGACACCGATTAATACCCCTTAAAAAGAAATTTGCTGTATCTTTTAGAAAATGAGCTGCCTAACCACTTTTAATACAGCTGTATCATCTTTCTTAGAGTTTAGCAAATAGTTAGAGAAATTGCCTTGGTATTTACTACAGCTCAGTTCTAGCTAGTTGGTATTTGCAGTTTGCAGTAACATTCCAGACATGTTTGGGTTTTGAGTGGATACCAAGCTTTTAAACAGGAATCCAGAACAATGAAATACTGGACTGAAAATTTTGAAAAGATCCCGAAATGTATGGTTTGTGTAATTTATAAACAATCCTGCAAGTAACTGAAAGTTCTTGTACCTGCAAATTATGGAAGTAAAACCCCACATGAATGTGCATTGTTATTCACAATACTATTCACCATTAGCTTATTTTTGAAATGCCAACTCTAATCATTTTTCTCCTGTTGTAACACTGCCCTGTCATCACTTTCCTTTCCCTCCTGCTCCAGGCAAATGTTGATGTAGGAAATGTAGGAAAAATTTGGTGCTGAAAAACAGCTGGGTAATTTTCAACTTTTTTTTAAAATTATTTTTAGTAGCATCTTTTCTCTACTGAACCATTTTTTTTTCTACTTCTGACATTTATGATATCTGCTTCTACATTTATGACCTCACAGAAAAATATTTTTTTAAAAAAAATGGAAGTCTTGAAGAACAAGAATTCTCCAAGTTTTTTTATCTCAGGTTAACATTACACTGAGGTTCTGTCCTTGTGCGTTTCAAAATGAAAAGAGGCAACCAGATCTAACAATGATTTTCTTTTTCTGTTTTGCAATCAGCTCTGAAGACAGCTGAAATTCTGCATTTTTTACCTTACATTAAGGCTTAGTAATGGAATTATTATATAAGAAAAAATCATAGTAGCATAAATACTTCCTTACACACTTTTCAACCTTCCTACAAACCAAATACTTCATTACACATTTTCCTGCAAGAACAAAAAGTAACTTTCAGATAGATGCCTAAGACAGATGAAGGCTTGCAGGATACCACGTTACTGTAATTTGCTGATTCTGATGCAAAATAAAAAACGCAAAATAACCACAAAACTCTGTCCACTGCAACTCAACTGACAGGTCCATGGGGAACGGGAACAGATGAGGGTTTTTGAATCACAGCGATGATGAGAGCAAGTCCCTGGCAGGGCCCTGTGCGGGGCGGCTGCCACCGGTGATGTGCGGGGGACGAGGCTCCCTTGCCCACATGGGATGTTCCTTTAATTAACCGCAGCCCTGGGTTTTCCTAAACAAGCAAGTCCGAGGCCAGGGAGGGTTGGGTGCTGCCGCCTCGCTCCTATCCATCAAATTTACAGGTACTTTCGATTGCAAAATTTGCTTGGAGAGGCTGATCGATGGGCACCCCTTACCACGCAGGAGGCGGCAGCTCGTAGGTAACTTTCACCGACCTCACGGATTTTGGAGCGGAGAGGGCTCCGTGGGGCTGTTCCGCTGCCACCGCGGTTTCCTGCCTGCGCCTGCTCGGCAAGGAGCCTGAGCAGCCGCACGGTGACATGCAACACTTCAGAGCAAAGCAAACAAACATTGGCTTCGCGGAGCGCCCGAAACACAGCGATACTCTAGTGCTCGCCTTTTATTTTTCGCTGCCTGGGGCGGCTTGGCAAGGCGTCCCGATGAAACCTTCTATGGCTCACGAGATGAGCGGGTGCGAGTGCTGCGGCAGGGCCCCACGCTCCCGCACCTGCAGAGCGACCGTGCGGCGTTGGGCCCCGCACAGAGGAGTTCACCGCTGTGCATGCAGCGTCGCGCAGCGATCAGGGCTGGCTGCACCCTCACGCTCAGAAGGATTTTATGCCGCGGGGTCAGGAAGCCGGAGGGGCTCTCCGCGTAACGCAGGGCAGTGAGAGGGGCCGGCTGGAGCCCAGAGCGCTTCCTGCAGCAGCTGGACGAGCTGCAGCATCACCCTGCGCGATGGCAGAGCCTCCCAAACCGCCTGCATCCCCAGCAGGACCCAGGCAGCACTGGGATACCCCCAAAACCCATCCTTTGTTTCCGATTGCTCTCCACACCCCACAAGCAAATGTGAATTTAGCATCCCTGGAATGCATCAATACCAGGAAGAACAAGGAAGCCGGCCTGGATCCATAGAGTTGTCGATCAGAGCCCTGTCCCTCCCCCCGCGGTGCTTTTCTTTAGGCTGCCGCCTTCCCGGCCAAGCACTGGGAGCTTATTCGCCTCCACCAAACTGTTTCTGTCAACTTCTTAAAAGAGTATCCAGGCCATTTGCCTAATTTTAGCTAGCTGGCTGCAAAGCAGTGCTTTTTTAAACATACATTAAATTAAAAGAAAATAAAAATAAAAAGCAAAGAAAATCCCACCATAGAACAGACTCACTACATGAAGCTTATTTTCCCCCAGGCAGTTCAGCACTTACACCCACTTTGGTGGCACTGTCACTTCTGCAGCATCCCGAGATATTGAGTTTCTAAGATCACAAAAACTCCCTGGTATCTTAGCACAAAGGACACAGCTGGCAGAGCTGCGTATCTAAATATTCACCTGAAAAAAATAGAAGAAATCATGCCCCATTTAGATGAGAAAGATGCTATTTGTGTCAGCCATTATTTAACAACAGAAAAAGCACTTGCACAAAGTGGGGAAAAAAACAGGTTTCTCAAAGTCGCTGAGTCTTCTCCCAGGAGCTCAGGGAGGTAAGTCCAGAGCATCCGTGCTCAGCACCGGGCACTGTGTAGAGGAACGACCTCGTCAACTGTATGCTGAAAAGCATGTAAGACTAAAACTTACTTGCTCTTTTATTCTAACCTGGTTCATTCTTGGTGTGCTTTAAAATCCTGCAGCGAGCCTGTCTCCCTCAGCAGTACTAACTGGGAGCAGTTGTCCCCTTACAGCCCCACACAGCATCTGCTGCTGCTGCAGGAGATGCCCTGTGCAAGCTGCAGGCATCTCAAACACAGCTCAGGCTCCTAGGATTGATTTTCAAACACATTGACACGTAAACTAGCTTTGCATGAGTAAATCAGGTGGGAAAGTTCACTTGCTCAGGTGCGACGTTGGAAGCAGGAGCCTGTTTCAGCCCACCTGCCTGCTCCCTCAGCCCTCGTGCTTGCCCTTCTTATATCTTGCCTCTTGTTGACTTCAGATGCCTCCGGGGCACGAAGGGTGCTTTGCTCTTGCTTCACACAGCACCGGAGTATAAATAACAGAAGCGGATGAATCAGGGCCACAAACAGTCCCTGTCTGCAGGAATCCGCGGAGTCAGCAGCGCTTCCCAGGGCAGGTGCACGCTGCAACGCTCCCCAGAACACGCACAGACTGGACGGCCGGCACACACAGACTGATAGTGTGAAGCACCATCTTCTCCCAGAGAAGATTTAGGGACACGGACAGGCTGCCTGCGGCCAACCAAGGAGCAGGGTCCACACTGCCCTCAACCCCTGGCTAGCACCAACTCTGCCGGATTGGACTCCTTCACCTGGGCCAGACCCACTCACCACCAGGAAAAGCCTTTGGCTGGGATATGGAGGGAGGTTTGAGTTTGCCCTGGGTGAAGAGCTTTGGTTGTCCTCTCTGCCACACTCTTAATGTGATGACGCAATCGAGAAAGCTCTTGGAGACCTGGTGTGCACAGCTCCATCCCAGCTAATGGGAACACAGAGCCCAGCTGCCCCTTGCACCCTGGACAGTCTCCGATCACCTCAAACTTTGTTCCCAGCCAGCTGGTGGGAAAAAATACTCAAAAGGAAATTAAACAAAACATTGCTAATTCAGCCGCCTTATGCTAGACATATATTAAGTACCTTCTTCCCTATCCGGCCTTCATGCCACCAGGCACAGGGAGAGTCCAGTGCAGTGACACTGCAAGGACTCCGGGCTGCACAGCCTGGACGCACACAGGATTCAGAGACACCCAGGACTGGGCCCGGGAGAGCTTCGTGGCTCCCAGAAGAGAAGGATTTAACACAGGTTGTCCTGGGAGACTAGCAGCGTTTCTAATCTATGCACACAAAAAAAAAAAAGGCGGAAAAAAAAGAAAAAGCAGCGCTCAACCACAAGCCTATTGGCCCCTCTCTGAAATGCAAGTGCTCTTTAGGACGGGATCCTTAAGCTGTAGCTTGTAAAAAGCTGTTTGTTTTGTAGTGACCCTCTCCTTTTATGCAACGCGATAGGCATGCTTCAGCGAGCCCTCAGTGCAGCTCAGCATATGCCGTCAGCTGTGCAGTGCTGCCCCCGCTATTAAAATGGATTTTGGTAGCATATGTGGGAATGGGCTCGCCACGGATACTCAGGGGAAATGAAGGAATACAGGGCAATTAGCAGGAGCAATCCCCAGGCCTCGCTGCTAAGCCGCTGTAGGAAGTACAAAGACTTATCTCATGGGCATGGAAACAATTAAGGTCAACAAGTAATCGTGGAAAAGGAAACTTTAAAAACAAGAACATGGTAAATGACCTAGTAAACACCCCTTTTGCCCCCCTCGCAGGCTTGGGACGCATTTCATCTGGGGTTCATATGCACAACCTCACGGCTTCTGTCTCCCCAGCCCCCCACACGTAATGACTTCCCTTCGCAATTTCCTGGAGGAAGTCGCTGGAGTGATCTTCTAGCGATAAAAATAAGCCATAGTGATTCTTAATTTTCAGTCAAAGAATTCTCCTAATCTCCTAATTAAGGAGCGAATGGCAGCAGTGTCCCTTAGAAAGCATCCAGGGGACAAACAGCCCTTGCAGAAGAATGCAGTTATTCTGGAAGAGGGAAGTATCTTATGGATCATTCGGCCGGATGTACAATATCCTGCATCTGGGTCCTCCTTAAAGCTAAGTGTAGAAGCACTGTTATTTTTGGTAAGAGAGGTTCTTCGTGATGATTTTCTTTTTTTACAGGTCATTAGACTTAGGGAGTAGAAACCGTTACATCCTTTCCCACAACTTTAAGAGCATTAATTGAATAAGGGAAGCGCCACCGTAATTGGGAATCCAGGCCCTGCCAGTCATTTTCCCACTTCTCTCTAGTGGGCTGGGAGAGAATTTCTGCGGGTTATGATGACACCAGGGTGTTCTCCAGGGTTTTGTGTATTTGTTTTCACCAGCCATACTTAGCATATGGTATTTACATGTTCCCTTCACGAACACTTGATAGCTGACCTGGAACGCAGCACTTGAGCGACTGCTGCCAGCTTTTAGCTCCACACGTACATATGTAACAAGCAGCATGGTGACAATTTTAAGCGCCAATCTTCACCCAGGCAATAGAGCTACAGCTCAGCATGGGAGTCCCCCTGTGCAAGTTCAAGTCCATGGGATAAGACCAGATCCCCTCTTTACAGCTAGCCACAGAACTTATAGTTTATGGGCCATATTTCCGTACTGGCCAGACCAACAAACCTGGATATATATTTTGTAACTAAAGACCAAATAAGAAAATAAGAGTTAGGATGTGAGTTTAGAACCCATGTCCCTATGTGACAACAGGCCATGCTTCTTTGCACCCTTCTTTATTTCATCATCCTCATCAAGAAGATCTTCATCTTTCTTTCATCAAAAAAATGACCACAACATTTAATACAGCAGTTTGAGCTAGAAGGAAAATACGTAGAATGTCAGATTAAAGCAGCCTAATAGCTTTGCAGCACTGGGCCAAAGAAACCTTAGCTACAGACTCGCAGGACGACTCAGTTGCTTGTCTCTTAATCAGTACCTCATCCAAACTAGAGAACATCACTGATAAAAGGTAAGAAACTGCCTTTGTGTAAAGTATCTTCTGCTGCTTTGCTTGCCCGCTTACCACATCATAATCTCCATCCTAAAACCTCATCCATTCAATGTCACAAATACATCTGAAGTCCTTGTCACTTGTTTCTACTGCAGGGTACTCACAAGATGCTTTTAGAGAAAGTACTCAAGCAGTACATAACTGGAGGCTAAATCTGGCATGCAGTGACTGTAACAAGCCACGACATCTGTCAGGCTCTTCTTCAATAAACCTGTAATGATTGCTCTGACCAGAGAAGATGACATCTGAAGTCAGTAACTGAATAATGCTAATGATACTTCATAAACAGCAGAGTTAAAATATAATGCTGCATTCCTCTGAAGAAAGCAGCAGGGCCATGAGCGGGGTCTGACTGGCAGATATTTATCCCCCATCCATCTTTCTGTCCAGAAATGTCTCTGCCGAGTGCTGCAGGCAGGAGCTCTCATTTTATGCATCCCAAAGAGCAGCAGGATCTAGGGAAATGACATACATGTGTGACACATGTGTGACAATTTCACCTATATATTCTTGGCATTGGTCTATATGTATTAAACACTCGCACATGTGTATTATCACCAGCTATATGCAGATGTACTCCCACTTTCATTGCAATAGTAATAACTCTTGCTACTCCTCTCATTTCAGTCTGCAAGTTCTTTGGGGCAAGGGCCATGCCTCCCTCCCCTGCTGTTATCAGCAATTAGTTGCACTGTCATGTTGCTGCAGAGCGCAGCTGAGAAAATCAGGTGTGCCAGGTGTGCAGCTCCGTGGACGGATCCGTCAGAGCGCCGAGGAGCTGACAGCCTAAACCGGCAAGACAGACAACAGAAATATCATCCCTTCTGCGAGCTGACGAGCAGCGAGAGGACACATTTCGCCCAGGGTCAGAGAGAGGGCTGTGTCAGAAAGCAAACCCAGATCTCCCGAGTCCCAGGCCAGTTTCTTAATTAGAAATTATGTTTCTGAAGCTCCTTGCAGTATTACATATGTGGCTGTTATGAATGCTGCTCTATCAGATGTGTTTGCAACTACTCAGAGAGCAAATGTTTGTACCATAAATTATTTTTTGACGATCTGACTGTTCACAACAGCTCCTAAGCATTTCTAGTGCCTACTCCCCATTAGCCACCACAGAACCTCAACACTGGCCGGTGACTGACAATTGTTATACAGGGCAGTAGCCCTGTGTCAACTTATTCACAACACCTGTCATCACTTCTTGTCACTAATCTTGATCTAGTTATGATTTAATTTATGCCTTGTGTGTCCTAAACCAGCACTTGGTTTTTTTTTTCAAAGCAATCAAATGAACTCTTTTGTTATCAGCCTGGTTTCCTTGACAGATGCTGAAATTAGATTATTTGTGGGCAGCTCTTACCCTTCTGGAAATGAGTGCTGCCGCTAGCAGCTTCTGACTCCTGGACTCCAGATATAATGGCAACAGCAG
This sequence comes from Crypturellus undulatus, assembly GCA_013389825.1. Lineage (NCBI taxonomy): Eukaryota > Metazoa > Chordata > Aves > Tinamiformes > Tinamidae > Crypturellus > Crypturellus undulatus. Next base: position 220,037 of record VWPW01020859.1, read on the forward strand.
CACAAAATTCCCTACAGTAAGGAAAAGAAACCTGGCAGACTCCACAATTCAAGATAGCATTAAGCTAATGACAAAGAATTTGTGACTAGATCGGATTTTGAACTGTTGCTGTGTGCCAGCTTTGCTTTAATTTAGCTGGGTTCCTAATGAGAACTTGCTGTTGAGCTTTGGGCAAGAGTCTCACAACCCATCGTGGAGGCCCTAGCAGACCCCAAGGTGCCAGCGGCCACCATGTGCAGCACTTGGCTCCCGAAGCCACTGTCGAGGCGGCTTCCCAAGCAGGAAGGTCATTTTAAAAAGTGACAGATGGAGAAAAGTTAATAAGAAGTCATTTGGTGGAAGTTGACATTGGCTGCTGTCCTGTGTGCAAGGCATCACTACCACAAAGCTCATCTCAAACTCTAGGAATATTTTCAGAATTTTAAACATTTCCCTGAAAAGGACCATTTGAGAAGCAAAGGACATTCATGTAGCTCTGTATTACTTATTATAATCAGCTAAGGACAAGAGCCATATTTTAATATTATTCTCCTGCTATTAATGTGTAGTACGACAACATTAAGAGATCCAGTATAATTCCTAAACACTCATAGTGAGATTTAGCACAGATAGAAGTGTGTATAAATATCTGTAATCAGAACTCCTCCATGTTAAATCTAAACTAAGGCAAATATGATTACATAGATGCACACGTGCACACACACATATACACTGCGATCATATTTATGCCTTTGCTAAGCTACTTCCTTAGAGGGTGAGAGGTCAGGCTAATCAGACATAAATTAACTACAGCTGAAGAAAAACTTTGGAAAGAAAATGCTTAAAATAATTGCATTGCCTTTTTTTTAACCACATTATTGCTCCTTTAAAGTGAACCAATTGCCATGTGGGCAGCTGCCGCCAACGAGCGCTTCATGGATGGGGGACTGCGGGAGGAAGCACTCAGTGAATGCAAATACACATATGCACACATCGTGGAGACAGCAAATATTCTGGGCTTGTTTAGTAAATAATCACATAGAGATAGCCCTGCTACCCCCTCACACATGCTGAAGAGAAAGCAAGAGGCAGTTTTTTGTGCACAAATAAATGGGAGTTTTAAGTAAAACAATTTGCAGCACCACCCACTCGAACAACAATATTGTCATGGTTTCATTTTACCACTCCGAGTGGCAATGCAAGTTTTTGCCTGTTTGGAAATGTAATGTCGAAGCAACTTCTTGTTTTAATTTAAGCGAGCAGAAGCTGCCAACTGTTTTTGCTCGCCGGCCAAAAAGAATTTATCTTACACATTTATTAAGTCATCATCTAGTTAATTACAATCGTTTTGTAAATAGTGCAGCAGAATGAAGACATCTCTGCAGCGCTGGGAAGCTAAAACCGATACGAGACACGAAGAGGGCAGCCCTCCAAGCGGGTAAGCCCCTGTCACCCAGCACTGTCTAGGGAATTACCCTCCCTTACATCAGCCCAGGAGCAGCCCACCTGCATTCCAGTGCAGAGCTGTCCCCAGACATCCCCAGTGAGACTGTCAGTAACGCTGCTCACATCTGCACTTTCATCTGTGGCTCTCCCACCTTCTGCAAAAAGCTGATTTCCCACCACGGCTACATCCAGGCACAGGTCACACTCAGAGTTTTTTCAGCCTGAACTATCACAGCAAAACTACAAAATTCATCTTACAGGCTGGTGCTTCCCTTTAGAGCAGCTTAGCTGCTCCTGGTGCTGTCTTTCTTGGGCATAGTTAGGGGAAATAAATCACAGGGCAAATAAAGTACAGAGGACTGAACTTCCTTAGCAGAGAACACGGACAAAAAGGGAAGCTCGATAGCCTAACCCTTTTACTGTGCTTGGGAGAACCCCTCTCTGCCCAAAGCATTTTTCTTAAGCAAACTGATATGAAAAAGCTATGACATTTGCTCTATAAAATGATGTCTGATTTTGCTGATTTTATTACCTAAATAATGCCCTATTTCTAATCCTTTATATGATCCATTATGGTTATATGCAAGCCATGGGATTGAGACTTGAAGTCTCTTCATATTCTAATAACACAGAAGCAATAGGCCAAATTCTGCTCTCAAATGTAACTGTAAAGAAAGTTCTCCAAACCTTTGGTGAAGCAAAAGCACCAACAGAGCAGAATTTGGCACTCCGTCAATTTTCTGAGGCTACTTTACATATAAAAAGTTACACTAGAATAACAAAATGATGTGGTTTTAAAAAAGATAATTAAAGCAATACAGCTTTATGTGAAAACACCCTTGAAATAAATTTAACTTAGTTTATATGAGTTTAGCTGCACTGGTTAATTTACAATGCAACTTGTAAGCTCCGCAAACTGCAGTGGAGTCCAACCTATTTACTTGTATCAGCACAACAGCTTCTATGACTTCTTTTAAACAGTCCTAAACCACATCAATACCTGCGCAGTCAAACTCTCGTGTCCTCTTCTTGCATCCTCCTTACTCCATTTTGTTAGTTTTTCTAGCATATCCACAAAATATGAAGTAAAATTTGATAAATACACGTATGCATCATGACAAAAACTTGAATAAGCTAAGCTGGAACACTCGGACACTGGCTGAAATGAAAACTTCTTCCTCATATTTGCTCATTCAAATGCAAATGCAAGATGCTGTTAATGCAGAGTCTTTGCTCGTGTGTCACCGGAACGACAGAGAAACTGCAGCTCGCCCTGCCCCTTTCACACAAAACTCATTTAATGACTCTCCAGAACTGATGCTGCCTGACCAAAATTGCGCTCGCTTGCCAGCTATTAACTGCCTGCTTCGTTCAGCGGCTAACCTGGAACAGACACAGATTCTGCAGTGAAACCAGGCGGCTGCTTCCCCGCCGCTGGGAGCTTTGCCATCGATTTCGTAGATCGAGACCAGGATTTCAGCTTGAGGCTGCTTTATGCCGGGCTCCTGTAGCTGTAGAGGGCCAGCGAGGTATGCAAGTTCTATCTGCACGCCAGCTTATCCCAAGGCTGGAGATACCTACCAAGGGGCATGGGGATGTCTCACGTGGTGGAGGAGGAGGTGATGCAGGTGCACCCAAGTGGGGCTGGACCACTTCAGCCATCCAGGACAGCCAAGACAGCCCAAATCCTGGCCGTAGAGAAGACTGCAGAGCAGCCAAGCAGGTGCTTTACTTTAATTACTTGCTTACAATTTGCAGGCCTCCGAGGTTTACGAGCCCTCTATAACCACTTCTGTTGTAAATCCTAATCTCTGACTTTTGCAAAAATAAGAGGAACTGGGAGGGCAAACCCAGCTCCTCGGCTGCTCAGATCGAAATCAGCAGCTTGCAAGGGTGGAGAGCAGCTGTTTGCAGATTCAAAGCGCCCCAGCACCGAGTCGCGACTGTTGCTCGCGGGCCGTGGGCGCCCCTGCCCCAGCGTCTCGGCCCGTGGGCAGCTCTCAGGGCAGCTCGCTCAGCAACGGGGCCGTCGCGTCCTCTACGGCCTTGCCCCGCTCGCCAGAGATCGCTGCGGATTTGCTGACGTGACACGTTATCTTAAATCTTTTTTTTTTTTATTCAGAGAAGTGCACGGATGCCTAGGCTGCTGTTTACACCAATACTAGACAGATGCATATTGGAAATTGGAAATTAGGTCGCAAAGACATTTCAAGAACTAGTAAAAACTACTCACAGTTCATCCAAGATTACATTTTCAGGATTCAGAACAAGTTACCTCATCACCATAAATGACGCCATTGTCCAAAACACAATAAGGACAAGTCTTAGAAAGAGACAAAGCTGACATTATTTTCCTTGGTCTCTATTAATAGGGATTCTCCCAAACAGACGAATCATTTGAGTGAAGATATATTTGGAGGCAAATAATGAATAGATCCTTCTAGCTATTCACAGGACTATACTGTTGGGAATGTAACAGTTACTTAGGTTCTTTTTTCTCAATTGCACCCTCTTGAGTGATCATACATGCGATTAGTTGTTTGCTTTCAGAAAATAAACTGCGTCGTACAAGCCCTTTTTGTCCAGTTTGTATTTTAGCAACATGCCAAATCATTAGAGAAATGTCTGGGTATCTCAGATATGAGGAGGAAAAATGAAGAGGGATTCTTATCCTCCAGCCCCATCAACTACTGCTGCGTCTTGAGGCAGGTCAGAGCTAACCAAAGGTTTCCTTTGCGCCTTGTCTGGCAGTAGTCTTCCTGCACGGGGAATTTCTGCAGACAGATTCTGCTCAACAGAGCCAACATTGTGTCTGCAGCCCTGGGACAGAAAACAAACCGTTTTCAAGTTACTCACAAACTGGAGCAGAAGGCTTGGAGAGCGCTGCTGTCCTGCTGGCTGCAGCTACCTGGCTGCTGGGAACCCTCCGGCTGCGGCGGAGGAGGCAGAGCAGAACTAGGGGCCAAGGCCCTCGGAAAAAAGACACTGGGTCAGGCAGAAAGGCTGGGGAGTGACTGCCCTTAGGAATAAAAACATATTTTGTAGCAGTGAGGCCATTAAAACATTTTTGCTCTGTACATCAGAGATTTTTTTTTTTCCTTTTTCGGCTCTGCATTATTTGAAACTTCCTGTGGTGAATCCACAGAGCACAGGTTTCAGAAAATGGGGGATTTAAAACATGTTCTCTCTTTGCTGCTACTCAAAGGGTGCTATACTGGCAATGGAGGGAGTAATATGCTCACAGAAGAGGAGTCAAAGGCTTCCTTGGTCCCCAGTGGTTATTAGCAGTTACTAAGTTGGGCTGGTCTAAGGGCGCTTAGGACCAGTCAGGAGAAGCGAGCCATGGGCCCGGTGAAAGCAACGTGGCCTCAAAGCTCAGTGCCACGCATGGCTACATTTTCTGTTTTCTCAAAAGGCCCACGAAGAGCACCACGAGGCCAGGCGAGGAGCGCTCCAAACATCTGCTTTAACTCATTTACAGACAACACTGGTATTTCCAAGCTGCCCAGCTGTGGGTGGCTAGGAGTCTGCTTGCTCCCAAGTGAATTCTGGCAATCGATGATCATACAGCACCAGGGGGAAGGTTCAGGAGCTCTGCCCTGCAAAGGACTTGGGCTGATCTACGGTGACTTGATGCAGAAGTGCTTCGAAGCCCAGCGAGGCCGCCGCAGCCCGGCTCTCCAGCCCTGCTCCTGCTGGCAGCGCAGGCTCCGGTTTCCCTCAGAGAAGGGGAGAAGGTTCTCGCCAGGGCTTCCCAGGGAACCAGTCAAGACCCATCTGAGTAGGGTACTGCAAAGTACCCATGCAAAAAGTGCTTCACCCCTACCGCCTTACGTTTTTACACAGCGTTTTTCTTTTGGTGATGATGTTCCTATTATCTCAGCCCTGTCTTCCCATCCCATAGCCATAGGCTATTGGCCTTGTTGTTTTTCCTCCTCCCCCTCCTTTTTTATTTTTTTAAAGTTAATTAGAACTGAAAAGGTAGCATAATAAGGGAGAAAATTGTTTTTTGGCAGCCCTACTTACCTTATTTATACTGGCATTTCAAGAGAATATCATAATAAAAGATGCACCTCCAACCTGCATGAAATATCCTGCCTTTCCCCAGCAGTAGCTCTGTGATACATCCTGTCCACCCTGAGCTGTAATCGTGTCATTTGATTATTTCTTCAGTCTACTCTTGGTTGGAGGGACAAGCCAATTGCTGTCCTGTAGCGCTATGGAGATTTCTTGGGAAAGGACTTGTTCCAAAGCGTTGTATCACTACATATGGAGAATAACACCTCCATATTCCCCTTATCAATTAGCAAACATTTCTGCAGCCCTAACTCTTAAATTGGCCTTTCCTGTATTGAAAAAATACACAAGAATATTGGAAAATATGCAAAGAAAACAGTCTAACAGGTATGAAATGGTAGAGCTAATCTGACAGAGTTTTAATACTTCATTGCAAAGCTCAATCAACAACAAAAAAAAAGATTGCCAGAAAATGATCTATGAAGTCCACAAATGCATAAGATTCCCAGTTACCTGGATTATCTTTTTCACAAAAAGGAGAAAAAAACAGCGACCATGAATTTTTGACATGTAAGAAGTCATTGAAAAGGGAGTAGAGGCTGATATTATAACATGGGCATATGTTTGCTCACAATTTATCTATAACACACCCAGAAGTGCCTATATCCTTTCCACCTGCAAACATTGTCATCAGGGAATGCAAGACATTAATTTAACACATGACATCATTGCCTGAAGTGTTTGTCACTTATTGTGATTAAAAGTATCTGTATACAACGAGACTGGCTTTTAAATTTGCTCATGAACCACTCGATAAACCACAGTACTGAAAATAAGACAAATAAGATGGTTTGCAAATACTTCCATCTGCCTATTAGGGCTTGATTAGCATTCCCACAGATGCAGTAAAAAAAATCCAATTTTAAAAGCAAACAGGTCAAACAAATTACACAGCGAACCTGGCACTGTTGAAGCACGACAAGTACACACCTAGATTAATAAGGAATTACTCGTACAGCAGAGGTGCCTTCACTTCTGGCCACTAGACTTCTGTTAGCAATTTAAATTACATCTGTAAAATGTGGAGGGGATAAAATTACCTTCTTTGAGAGTATCCCAAAGATGAGCTATTAAATGACTCTCAAAAACACACTTTCTTAGAATATTAGAATTGCATGAATTACAGGCTACTCTGAGATGAACTGCAGACACATTTTATGATGCTATTCTCAGTAATGAATTTGCTACCTTTCTACACCTGAGACTTTACACAGCTACTGCTACACTGTTAGAGCCCTGAGCGCTTTTTACCCTGCAGTAATGAAGCAAAGTGGAAAATACAGGTTGAAATTCCCCATTGCCAACGAGATGACAGTGAGCTTGGTTTCTTGAAGCAGCGGCACACGCGAGTAACCCCGCGGGCTGATCCCCTAGAGGGGCAGAGCCGGCAGGTAGCACTGGAGCGTTTTATCAGATGATGCTAGTGCCGGTGCTCAGCCCCAAGGGACTTCCTTGGATTATGAACTCTCACTAGTGGATCCTGCTTCCCAGCTGGTTTGAGGGTCTCTAGCACCTCTCTGAGTCAGAGGAAGGTGGTCCCTGAGGCTCAGAGGAGACAACTCCATAGTTTGGACATGTCCTCAGATCCAAGTTTTTGTTAATTCCTGCTTGGGTGCCTCTGTGTTCCCATGTGCTATGTTGAGATTTGGGGCAATTGAATCAGGGCTGGAGGTTCCTAGAGACAGAGAGGTGTTAAAACTCAGGCACTGCTTGTGGATTAGCCCTCTGTGCCTTCCTGCCAGTCCAGGCTACGTTGGCTCTGTGCTGCAGTAGCCTAAAGTTCCTATCGCTGACCCTGAAACTGTAGGTCCCCGAAAGGGACAACTCTGATACAGATCTGTCACTTTTGGACCCCGCGTGGTCCCGTGTGCCACCTCCAAGGCATCTGTGTCTAGGAACAAAAGCAACAAAGCTTTCGGCAGCAAGTTTAAAACCCCAACAGAGAGCCAATGTCCTTCCCGAAAAGCACCGAGGGAACTGGAAAAAAGGCTGAAACCTCCCAGCACACACACTGCTCTATTTTCGCTATCCAGAATGTGGCTAGTGAAATACTTTCAATCTTCAAATCACAGATGTAGCAGCTTTCTCAAAAAGGCAATTAACTTCCTCGGAGCGAGCTGAGAGCCTGCTCCTGCCCCGCTCGCTACATGAGCCATCCGAGGGGGAGAGGAGAAGCTGTGCGCTGGCAACACTTTCAGAGTAGAAAGTGTGTTTAAAAAGCAGGGCTCAGAAGTAAATAAAACTCCTCTAACAATACTGAAAGTAATAATGAACTTTCTTTTCGCGTGAGTTTTGCTCTGTTAGTCGCTTGATAATGCGATGCACTATAAATGGCTTGAAAGAAGATTCCTTGTCAGCGCAGTGCCTGAGGGGTAATGCGAGCGCTCAGCCCTCAGAAGTAATTAAAGATAATCAGGGAAAAATGCAAGGGGTCTGTTGTGCTCTGCATTCCAAACTCCACCCACAACAGGAACATCGCACAAAATTATTATTTAAATTTAACCCTTTTCCCAAGTGCCGGCTGATGGACAGGTCTCCTTGTGCGCGTGCTGGGCTTGCTGCACTCGCAGCGACATGCAGCAGCTGAAAACGATCTCAGGAGGATCCTGAGGGAGCTGCTTGGCTTGAAACCCTGAGCCAGCTTTGGTGTTTAACTGCCTCTGACAGATTTCTATCAGCGGTGTTTGCCTCAGATGTACTAAACAGTGGAGTCATCTCCTCGAGTGGGATGAATCTACCACAGAGTTTTTACATGAACAAATAACAGCTCTAACAAATAAAGGAATAATCATACTGTTATTAATAGTATCTATAGTCAGGCAGGTTTCCCAGGTGCTAAATGGACAACAACTCCCACTGATTTATCATGGGGAATAGCAAGAGTTACAGGCTGGTGAATAACTCTGAAAACTCACGACATTATTCAGGTGCCTGCTCAGCACAGGCGCTGCCGAGTGGGCAGCTGTTTGCGGAGACCTTCTCGAGAGCACCCTGCACTGCTGATGCTTCGTGCTGCTAGCTGGGTTCGGGGCCACGTGGCCTGGCCTGGCCGCCCCGAGGACGGCCTCTGACAGCGAGCAGTGCACGGCGCAGATGCCGGCCGTGATTCTGGCCGGGCGCGGAGTGACGCTCGCCATTGCAGCAGGGCATTGAATTGCAGAAGGGAAAAGCCTGACTGAGCACGGCACGAGCCCAGCAGCCAAGGCTGTGCAGGGGGAAGCTGGGCACAGCCTCCCCTGGGCACATCAGGACCCTGGAAACCTGCGCTTGCCCCTGCCTTATGCTGAACATCCTCTGCTCCACTTCCAGGACATCGGAAAAACCTATCTGACCCGCTCGGGATGGGGGGTGTTTGCCCTGGACAAAACACCCATTGATGCCGCCCAAAGGGCAAAGGAAGAGCAAAGAGTCATGTGAAGTGGAAGTTAAATCCGGGAGCTGGAGCAGCTCCTGAGCTCTGCACATCAGCGAGCTGGGGCAAAGCACCCAGGATCCTGTACACAGCGCGGAGGCTCCGGTACAAAGTGCTGAGGCTCCCGTAAACAGCGCGGAGGCTCCTGTTGCTCCCTTGTCTAGAACTCAGCCGCTGAGTTCATTTGCATCTGGAGAATGTGCTTGTGAAACCAAACAATTTCAGGCACTTGGCGGTGCTCAGGAAAGCCCAGAATTACTGTCTTTCAGCGCAGTGACCAAGCCCTGGGGCAGACTTGGCTGCTTACTGCTAGGTTCGACAGGTTTTAGTCAAGTTTGTTGTTTCATATTGGGCAGAAGGAAAAGGACCAAAGAACTCCGAGTAACTATTGGAAGATGCTTCATCTCGGTTTCCAATCTTTTTCAGTTTATGGATGCTAACAATTTTCTAAAGAAGATATAGATCCTTGTACTGAGAATTTACACTTACTGAAAATAGGTTCTGCTTTTAGTAGCTTTTTTTTTTGTGGATTCCTTTGAAGTAGCCCAGAAAACCACATCACTGCATTCACGACTCCACAGGCAACAGCAGATCGTCAACTTCCAATCTGTTTTGTCTAGTAATTGCACAGGTTTGTTTCTCCCACAATCCATTGATGCGAAGTTTAACACTCAAATATTACCAGTTAAATACAAAACAAAACTGTTGATGCATTATTTCACAATAAGTAATATAAAACCATGAATAATGGGTTCCAAATGATGTAAACATGTGTTTAGAGAACTGCTTAGAGCACTGATGCTGACCTAGATTTGACCTTCCCAAGTATCCACAATCTATTCCTTCTTTAAAAATAAAAAATGTTGCCTAAAGGAAAGATTGTGTTGTCTTCACAAATGATGAGTGTGGATTCCTGGTGACCACAAACAACAAAATACTGTACAGGTCATAATTAAAATGACCTTATAAAATATCCCATGGAAAAATATTTTCCAATGGCCTGGATTCCGTCAAATTTCATGTAGACCACACACTTTAATCCTGGACCTACTGAAGCCATTGAGAGAATTTTTCCATTGGCTTCTATGTATCCATGCTTTGGCCCTCATTAGGCATGCATCGAGCATATGATTAAAACAAACATCAAATATAAAAGTAGCTCAGTGGTTCCCCAAAAAGCATGCCCACAGGGAGTGCCAAGCAAAGCTGTACAAAACCTTTTGGGAGTGAGCAAATTTGCAAAGAGTATCACAACACTTAAAAAATTACACCCAAGAACTTTAATTTAAACCATATGGATGCACAAAGCATGTAATTAATAAGGAAATAATGCTGATTGTTAATAAAAGCCTCCAAAATCAGCTGTGGAGAACACTCCTTCCATCGGGATCGTGTCTCTAGGACGAACGCGCCACACGGCACAGCCCGGCAGAGGTTTGCACCAGAGCTGCCCTATTAACAGGACGCTCCTAGTAGAGACCAAGCAAAGACCAAGTCCTCTAGGCTGTAAAAGCAGGATGTCTACACAAGATGTGACTACTTTATGTTAGACTTTCAACGATCTACATACAGACAACAAGGGGCTATTTGTTACTGCGCAGACAACGGACATCTAAACGGCCATCAACGCGATGCAGCGCGATCCAGGCGGCCGCCACCATCCGGGTTGAGGGGCTGCAGCGGACACGTTAGCCGTAACTAAGCAAGCCAAAGGCCACAATGTGGCCCCGGCCAGGGGCGCGGCCGGGGAAGGCGAGGGCTGCGGGTGCCGCCGCGGCACCCTTGCGTCTTGCATGCATCGGCGCAGGCGCCGAGCGCGACTCAAGCGCTGCCAAAGCGAGCGCGACCTCCAATCTGCCGCTCTCACGGTGAAAGACAGGCGCGCAAATTACTTGGCCTTGGCTTTCTATTGAGGGTGAATGCGAGCGGGGCTGGCGGACGGGCCGCCAGGCTCGCGGGCGGCCCTCCTCGCGGCACCCTACGGCTCGCGCGGGCCGGGCCTCAAAGCCATGAAAGAGGGGCGCCCGGCGCGGGGAGGGCGGCCGCCCCCGCGCCACAGAGGCGACCATTAGATCATAGTAATTACGGCATTTACATCACACAGCAACGCAGTGGGGCGCGGGGGGCTCATCAAACGCGCCTCTCCGCCGGGCCCCGGCCGCTAATGAGGCACACTGGATGGCATTGTGCCTCCCATTTACTCATGGCTCCGGCCCCGCTGCCAACAACAGCTCCGCGCCGCAGACAGGCTGCCCCTTTCAGAGCCATTTATGCCTCCGCCAACCTCTGACCCCCGGGTTCTGACATCAGCAGCCCCGATTTGTGATCATTTTTATTGGCGCACATTCAGCGCTTGTTTCCTGTGTTTAACTCTGCCTCCCCTTTTTTTAGCCAAACTTATTGGTTCTAATAGGCATCTGCCAAAAGACTATAAAGTAAGCCAGAGCCGGCACAAAGAGGCTTCTGATCTCGCTATAAAAAAGCCCCACAGCTACTATTTATGCCAATAATAACGAGTAATTCATTATCTAGGTGCACAAAATCTGTTAACCGCTGAAACGGTGAACAATTCGGAGCAGATGTCTGACGATTTTATGAGTTTTAATTAAAATGTTCTATTTATTTTTCGTCAATACACCTGGGTTTTTAAATTTGCAAAGATGTTACATGGGTGCACAACAGTATTTTGCAAATTGTGTTTTCGGAGGGGGATTAGGAGGGGATGATTTGGGCTAATCAGATGCTGATTTGTGGCGAATTTTTTCCCCATTAAGGTGTTGATGCAAAATGAAAGAGGAATTAGAGCCAAGATTTAAAAAGACAGTGCTTGCTTGGGACAAAGCTGCAATATTTCAGGAGTCAGTGAACTCCAGCTTGTCTGCTTGAAATAGAAAAGGGGAATTTGCATTTTGGAGCAAAGTCATTAATTTTCCAGCTAGCGTTCTCAATGGAAATTAAATATCTAGAGAACAGGTTCTCAAAATGCATGTTTTTCATAATGTTTGTTTAAATACTGATTTCCATATAGCAGAAATAGAGGCATAGTAACAGCCAACATTTACTTTATCATATATGCAAATAATCATTTTCCAAAAAAATGACATTACAAATCACTATGCAAGCACATAATCACAAGTTTGCATGATTTATGTTTTTAAACATTCGTAAAAACATTTAAATATTTGGGAAGTTTATACTGAATAAAATATAAATTATTTTATCTATGCTCTTTCGTTTGAGTAAGAGGAAGTTTTTGGCCTGAACTTAAAAGCTAACTAATTTTAAAAAGGATGGTTTTACCTCAATTATAATCATAAGCAAATTAACAAAAAAGAAGATCCTGTTCAGCTAATTTCAAACTGTTACAGTCGCAGACGATGATTACAGGAAGTGGTTAAGTAATAGGAGAATTTTTATTGTAAGAGTGAGGGCTTACTACAACCAGCCGTACACAGATAATCTCCCTAATGCCGCCCTTTGAGGGCTAATATGGGAATATAATGGATCAGATCCTGAGCTGTCACAGATCCGTGCACCTCTAATGGAATCTGTGGATTTACATTTGTTTCCCAGATAAGATTCTCAACCAGTTTCTCTTTGTAGTCGAGTAAATCATTTTGCTCGTTACTTGCTAATCTTAATTTCATCATCTTTGCCAGTATTAGCTTTATTTACATAGCTTATTTCTCGACAAAAGCTCAGCTGCTGTATTTTGCGTAGTAATGCTCCATGATCACACTCGCACACTTTGTGATCGCGCACCACCTTAAATCATATGCAATTCACACAGTTTTGTACACAAAACAGGGAAAGCCATGAGCGCTCCCAAATGACTACACATAGATATTGAGACAAGCAACAACCCGTTTTACATGCAGATTTTCAGGAGTATCTGTCTTTTAAAAGCAGGATCCCCCCCTCAGAAATAAAAAAGTCAAAAAAGGACAACTTTGGTTGTACACATAGGAGAGCTGCCTTGCCCCCAGAGCTACGTGCCGACTTTCACAGCTTTGTGCATCTGACTTATGGAACATTAAATAAATTAATAAATAAAATTTTGCACTGTAAGTCAGCTGGGCCACTCTCCTCTCCATGCAAAATATATTAATATATTCCTTAAAAAACAAGAGCTCTGCGTTTGTGGTTAGTGGGCCCTAAGATTGCAAGGGGATGGTTCCATGGACTTTGAATATTATTAACACAAAATTCTGGATAGCAGGCGAACTCATATCCAATCCAATTGATTATATATTTAAAGCAGCAACATTTCAGATCTTTACTCTTTCTTTCTAGACATACAGAAAACTTCTTTGTGTACATAGAAGCAGGAACATGGATGCAGTCTTCGTGTGCACAAATACATATTTTCCCTTCACGATCAGATTGCAAAGACACCATTATACCTCTCCTGTGGAGTGCAAGACTCAAGCACAATTTGGTAGACTGTACTCAGCTCTGAGTGCACTGAAAAGCAGTATTATAACAGAAATATAACCCCACTGTAAGATTCAGTAGTGATTAGATGGAATCAAGGGACCGAGGTTGGACATAGTCTGGTGCATCCTCCTGCTCAAAGGAGCAGTGTCCTGCCAGTCTAGTGGAGCTTTGAGTATCTCTGGGGTGGAGGTCCCACAGGCCTCCCCAGTACCTGGCTCCCTCACCCTCCGTGAACAGTTTTCCCCTTTAATCTCATTGGAATTTCCCCTGCTGCAGCTCCTCTCGGTTACCTCTCATTCATTCTCTCACCCCTCAGAGAAGGGTCCTGTCCACCTCCTCTCTAACCACCCATCAGGCACCTGAAGATCCTCGCTCCTCACTTTGGCCCTCTCTTGTCAAAGCCTCTCTCTCGCCAGTCTCCCCAGCTGCCCTGGGCTCCAGCTCCCCGACCACCTTAGCCAGTCTCACTCCAGTCTGTCAAGGTCTGTCTTGTGCTGGGAGCCCCACCGTGGCCACAGCACTCCAGATGCCATCTCTTGAGTGCCGAAACGAGCAATCTCTTCGCTCAACCTGGAATATTCACCAGGCCACGCTCCCAGCTCCAAAACTGCTGCACAATTATGCATAACCCCTCCATCAGGTAACGTGTTAGTCATGCTTGTGCAGGTCTCCTGAGAACAAGGAAGGGATAGGAGTCGACAGTATAGTTCACCTTGCAGAACCTGATGTTGGAGTAAACTTGGGAAACTATCCAGGCTGCCTTTTAGATCCCTCTGTGAGATCATGAGATGTTGGCTGCAAAAAACTCTTCATGCCTAACTCAGCCTGCACAGAAAGCACAGGCTCCATATGTTACCTTTACCCATAGACAGAGCATCTGTGAGTAAGAATCACCAAAGCACAAATCTCACTTTCCTCACTTTCCTCTCTTTCTAACCAGATCCATACTTAAAGCCTAACACTGGGCATAGCACATGGTCACAGTCTGCAAATAAGTTGTGCACAGCTCTGCTGAAGGATGTTAATGCTCATCACCATTCAGAGCACTCAGACTAGGGAAAGCTTAATTAAAAACATCTGACAAGCCATGATTTCGTTTATTCATAATCGCCAGGATGCCTATACCTGTTATGCCAGATCTTCATACTGTAAATAATTAGCTACAGGAAACCTCAAGAGGTTTCTTCAGAGCACATACTTTGCCACATTTTTACAGCATTTGCAATTTTAATATCAGAAATTGTAGTCTATTTTAAATAGGAAATACTAATAACAGGTTTGCTTGTCTTTGCATTTTTCCCTGCATTAAGAACAGGATTAATTTTCAAGCATTGCAGCACATTTTTTTTCCAGAGGAGCTACTAATCTGCTAATCTTTCTTTTGTAGCAGTGTTTAAATTGTTATGATCAGCTTCCTCATGGAACTATTAGGCTGAGTATTACAGTGGAATAATTAGGAAAATGTCAGGCATAACTCCAAGAGAAAACAACTCAACAAGGGAGTAAAGGATGGTGTTTCACTTGGGGCGTAGGCTGAGGATTCAGGGTCTTTGGCTCTCCACTTGGACCCAGGGCGACCGGACCAGGGTGACGTGGTCAAGTCTGCTGATCTCTTTGGAGTCTGCTTGTAGCAATTAGCTGGGACCATCCGAGCACATGGCACAACTAACGCCTCAAACAAAGAAATTTGCTCTGCAGAAGGTATGTTGTTCCTGCAAGCTCGTGGCAATGTAACTACTTAGAGATGGGAATCTGGTTAATGCTGAGCTGAGTGCCAGGCTGCAAGGTCACTTACTCATAGCAGTACCGAGTAAAAGAACGGATGGAGACTGGGCAAGCACATACTGCAAGGCAGAGGCTGAAGCTTGGTGTTTTTACAAGGTGTGTCGCTCACTCCCTGGGCTCCCAGAAGCTGCCGTAGAAGGAGGATCCCTGCACAGTCCCTTTGACTTTGCTCCGCTGTGGGGTCTATGGAAGCACTAGGAGCTTTAAAGCCAGCATGTGCCAGTTTTTTTAAAAAAGAGGGTCGAGAGAGACTTCACACAGCGCCAGTGGGCACACGAGCATGTGTGAGATGCTCACACACTCAGCTATGCCACTTGTGACAAAAGTGTGCACAGCAACTGTACAGCACAACAGACTCCACTCGGTGCCCTCTATTTGCCTTGATTGGGCTTGGTGACCTAACAAAAAGTAGAACAATATTTTTTTGTTTGTATCTTTCCTTCTACTGACTGGTCTTTTTTAAATAGGTATTTCCTAGAATACAGGACACTAGACTTGCTTTTTGTCAGCTTTTTATGATAGTTTTCCTGGCTAGAATACTGAAAACAAAATTTCACAATATCTCAGTGGTGTGAAAAAGCAAATATTGATAGTCATTCCAAAGAATCAAGTTTTCTTTTATTGCTTGTGGAGAGTGGAATACTTGCAATGCTTGCAATGCCCAATCTCCATGGGGAACCCCATGAAGCAAATGATGTTTCCCTGTGCTACTGGAGCTGGTTTCTGAAGGGTCTCTCTGTGGTTAGGCTTTTACTGTCCCCAAGAAGACATTTATTTCAGAGTTAGTCTGGAACATCTTTTCTTTTTTTACTGAAATAAATTACTGAAATAAATCTCAGGCCTGTTAGGCTTTATTCACATTTGAGACTGATCTGCTGGTTAAGTTTGGACAAGCCATTGTATTGAACTATGTGTCAAACTTATTTAAAATACCTTTGTTTTGCGAAGCTCACGCTGCATTGCACACAGATACAGTTATATGTGCAAGATAAATGAGATGGGATGTGTTCCTGCAGGACACAGAGCATCAGGGTTTGGCCCAGCTGTAGCAAAGCTCAGGTAACACCTTGAATTGGCATGGACATGTGTGAACTACATGCAACAGATCCGAAGCAACGCTAACAAATAGATAAGTGTCCTGATAGACTTCTGCCATTGCTCTTTTCGTTCTTTGCCTTTTCTCTATGAATCCTTGCAAGTCGCATTGTAATCACTAGCATAGCTAAAATGAGTTACTGGAAATCATACATAATTTTAAAATTTATGTAAAAAACCACACAACACAAAATGGTTCTCATCTAGTCACAAAGGCACTGTAAAAATAAAAAAGAACTGATTTAATGACCCCACGTCCACACATGCAACAAATGATTTTAAAAATAACATCTTTCAGAAGGATACTAAATGTTTTCCTCTCTACTTACTTTCCAGTACTATAGCCTGATGACAATCTACCAAAATTTCTCATTTAAATATTATCAATGTAAAAAGTAGCTTTTCAAATGAAATTTATATTTCTCCCCAAAATTCAAAGAAACCGCATTTTGCGTTAAAGTTACTGGAAAGACTCAAACTCTGAAGTCTTGATAAGCAAAAACGTGCAGTGCAATTTGTTCTCCCCCATTCCTTTCTTGAAATGCTTTCACAGAAACAGAATTGCCTTGGAGTTACAAAACATGCAGGAATAGGTTTAACTCTGTTTCATTGTAGGGTAGGGAGGGGAGAATCAAAAAAAAAGCTTACTTTTTTTCATTTCTTTTGACACATCTAAGCAGAAGATTATAATTCCCTATAATCAAATCTCTAAAATTGCATATGCAAAACGTGCACCCCTTTTGTACAACAGCATTTGGTTGATGCTGTAATTTCTAGAAACTGCAGACTGAAAAACAAAAAACACAGCTATTTCCTGCAGTCAACATTGTACAGACATTGCAGTCCTAGTTTTATAACTCTCCACAATCTGTCCTAGGCAGAATTAGTGAAATACCTGGGCAGAGTAGTCAGAAGGAGAATTAAGTTCCCCGCACATACCAAGAGTGACTATCGCCACACCCACTCCTGGCAATTACCAGCTCTCAAAAGCCACCACACAAAATTTATGTCATTCAAATCTCTTAGCATGCAACAAAAACAAAGGAACAATCAAAACAGCAGAAGAAATCCTAGACTCCGGTCAACAAATTGCATGCATTCAAGAGGAAAGTTATAATAAAGAAATCTAACTCCACAGAAACTTATGCTCATTGCAAAACAAATAGTCTCCTTGGTTAAGAGCTGAAACTAGATAGTCCATGGATGTAAGGTAAATTTACCAAAAGGCAGCCAGCTTGGTGCGAGAGGTGCTATAAAATGTGCCATTCTTGGCTAAAAGGCAAGAAGACGACAACACAGCTCGCTCACAAAAACTTCCCTGGGTGGGATGGATGCTGGACAGCCAGGAGCAGGATGCAAATGCAAGTGATCAGCACAAGTCTTGATCCTCCAGTTTTCATTCTCTTACACTGAATGCCTATTAACGCATTTGGTCAGCGATGGCTCAAAGCAGCTGCACTTACCTTCACATTACATTCACACAGAAAATAGAATTTGGAAATTTACAAATTTGGATATGGTCTGTAAATTCAATACTGAATTTAACTTGCCCACCTTTGTTTCCTAAGGTTCTTTGAAATATATAAGAAAAAGCATCTTGCAAAATGAATCTTATATGGAAAAAATCAGAAGAGCAGTATATTTTTAAATATGTTATCTGAGTAACACTGCTTGCAGAAAGATTTATTTTCAGGGAACAAACAAGTGGTACAGTCTCTCTTCTTCTAACATGATTGTAGATTTTATTAGTTAACATTTTAAACCTTTCTGTTGCAGATAATTCCCTCCCAAGTGTGCAGAGTTCAAATATGTTCAGGGTGAGATGTTGAAAAAAAATAACACCCAACCAATAACATTTGCTATTACAGGCTAGTGTACAACAAGGCACTACTGTTTTAAGTGTTGTTCAGGCTGAAGCATAACAATCATTTTGCACTAATTCTCCTATACGTGAAACTACAAGTCAGGCATGTTGTTTGGAGTAGATTGCTTAGATAGTGCATGCAGATGTGCTGCACTAAAGGATGGTGAAATGCAAAGTTTCGGGAAATGATTGAGCATGGGAACTGGGAGCCTCCGAAGACATTTTAATTGTTTTATTAGGAGGGAGAATTTCTTAAGCAGAGAGAAAAGATAAAGTCCGAGATAGGATTTGAAGGAATCAGTAAAGTACAAAGAAAAAGAAGCTAAAGCTGGTCTGATCTGCCTTCACTACCATCCATTTTAGCTGATCAGATACAGAAACAGGTGACCCAAGAGTCTTCTGCTTGGCCTCTGCCAGTCTCTATCCCAAGGCACAGGGCTGTGCGTGAAGCTCCGAGCAGACAACCAGCACATGGCATCACACTCCTCATCCGAGTTGTTCTGTTCCTCCAGAGAGTTTCGTGCAGTTCGTTAGATGAGATCTTATAACAGGAAGGAAGAGCTGAGCACCCAGGTATGGTCTCTGCAACTGGGCTATGGAGTTTTCCGTTTATAACAATAACTTCAGTTCGCGCACCCCAAAGTTTGGAAGTGCATTAGACAAAACATTGTCAGGTGTCAGGAGCACCCACAAGCACCGTCTTTAAATATTCAAGGATTTTGTGATGAAGTCAGCACACCATTTCATCAGAACGTTACTCTGATATGTCATTCTGAAAAGTCATTCTATGAACCTAAACAAATTCCTCATCACGACCTACCATCATGTGTCAAAAAGGTACTTATAAATATGTAGATGATATTTCTTTCTCTATTTTTTTCCACAGAGGAGGTATCAATGCTTCAACTAATTGGGCTAATTTGCATCAAAGACTGTACATAATTAATTTGTTTGTTAAAAGCTTTCAGCATTTTTAGAGGAAGTTCAAGAGATCATTGATGAAGTTTGAAGAAGTAATTAGCAATAACAGATGTCAATGCACATAATTGCAAAATGATACTCGAAAAAGTATGAGCAGAGTCTAATTTTACAACAATTAGGGTTTTAGCAAATATTCTGCCTAATGGTATTTATAGACAGCTACAAACCCTTACTGTTTCCGCATTCCAAAAAGAAAGCTCATATTTACCATTAAACAATAGTCTGTGCTTCTAGTTATGTTTAATATAGTATAATTATGAGAGTAAATCAGTCCACACTCAAACAGGATCGAGCCATAGTTTTCAGACACCCATTCTCGGAAGAGAAAATGTAGAGCCACCACCTCATACAATCCCTGCATCTTGCAATGGAGAAATATAAGCAATACACACGCTCCAGAAAAGTGGATGTGGCGCCAGGATATATTCTGGTCTATCCAAAACACTGGAGTACATATGTGAGTGTCAAGGCTGGCTGGAGGCAGTGACGACAGGGTCACCACAGCCTCTCTTCCACCTTAGGAACGGGGTTGCAGAGCTGCAGCCGTGAGAGAAGGACTCCCTTTAGCCCTCCCATCAGCTCACACACTTCCTGATGCTGTAAGCAGTGGGCATCAATGTCCCAAGACTTCATTAGGGAAATATTTACTGAATTTACTCTGAATTTCTGCAGCATTGATGTTCTAGAAAATGATTTTTAAAAGGTAGAGGGCTACACCAAACTTACCTCAGAGGAATCCCTCCCTACAGAGAACAAATTACAGTTACAGAACATACAAACGAAGTGACCAAGATGCCTATTCAGGAACTGCGGGCATGGAGGATAATTATGGCCTGTGATAAGCTCTTTTGGAATCCTATACATTGGGATTATCCTACATGAAAGAAGAGTTTTCCAGTATGAAAAAGGACAGGTGTGTCCCACAGCAATGGAGGTGCCACTTGCATTGTCTGAGCGACAGTTTCAGCACAAACCACTTATTACCATTTTGCCTTGTATCCAGTCTTAACAAGATTAAAGTTTTCTGTTCAATAAGCATCTACTCTTCTCCACTGCTCAGACTGTATTAGCATGGCTGGCATTCCACCAAGGTTTAGCAACTATTTCTAAATAGGTTTTACTAAAGGCCTTTGCAAGGATCATATAACTAGACAGAAAGAGGGTAGATAATCAAATTACAGGCTTTCAGCACATACCTGGCCTTCCTTGCATCTAGATTTTAGATCAGATGCAGGAAAAATCCATGCAAATAAACTGCTAATGATTATTAGAAGACTCTCACTCTCATAACAGGATTTCTTATGACAGGTAAGCAACATCTGCTGAAGTGACCTGTCACTGCATTTTATGACAAATTTGAGGTGGCACTTTTCATGTTTAAAGTGTTTCTAGAGGTATTTCAAATTAATTACTCCTTAGAGCGCCTCTGAGCTTCCAGACTGGTAAGTGCTCAAAGAACAAGGGAATGGCACTTGCCCATGGCCACCAGCAGCTCATTTACACCAAGGATGTACAGCAGAAGTGCAAGTCCAGCTCCATCCTCCAGACCAAGCCAATGTGCTCCCCATATGCACACCCTCAAATCCAGGCTGTCCTGGTGTTGTTGTACGCGGTCGGTGCTGTCATGGGAGGCTGCACTCTCTCTATTTGCTTCATCCAGATGGGACACAGCTGGGGCCCTCCCATTCAGGAGCAGATACTCAGCTCTGGAGCAGGACGATCTGAGTGACGGTGCCTGCCTGACAGTGTGAACGGACAACCTGCAGCATCTCCCACCACCTGGACACACAAGCCATTCTTGTACTGCTTTCCCCCCTTACATCGCAGACCTAATGCAGTACAGTCAGCATCAAAACACGATTAAAACTCATGTTTCCCACTCTTCCTTAATACCTGTAACATATTTTCATCCTTCTCGTTGTTCATCTTTGACTGTACATGTTTGTGGGATCCCATTTATGACTGAGGCAACTGGCACAGCAGCTCCAGAGGCGGCGATGCCAGCTCTGCCTGGGCTCTGCTGCAGTAAGCACTTGTCTTATGCCTAGACCTGCCAGAAGCCGAACATCAGCGTTTCACTCTACTCTCCTAGCATAGCAATGGTTAGATTCCTTTTATCTCTCATGGTAATTTTCATGGCCCCCTGCC
The DNA here is from genome assembly GCA_013389825.1 of Crypturellus undulatus. Lineage (NCBI taxonomy): Eukaryota > Metazoa > Chordata > Aves > Tinamiformes > Tinamidae > Crypturellus > Crypturellus undulatus. Next base: position 241,261 of record VWPW01020859.1, read on the forward strand.
AGCTTCTTTATGTACTACAGAGTTCCCCGCTTCATTGAAAGGGAAGAACTGCATTATTCTCTTTGTTATTTCTTCATATATAATTTCCCAAAATGGATGCTTTAAAGAACTGGTTTCCTTGAACGTGGTACTGGGAGCCGCGAGTTCTCATAGCCCTGATCTGTGGATACCATAAAGGCATCAATAATCACAACTTCTAATAGAGATAGACTTGGCCAAGAGTGCAAATCAGAGCTGTTGTTAGCAGTGGGGCTTTAGAGACTCAGAGTGCAGGTGGGAATTAACTCCCACACGGTAACAATGACACCGTCTCAGCCTGACTCCTGCCCACCACGCCAGCTTTGACAGAAAATGAACTGCCTGCTGGTTGATGTCATGAAGATCTTGATGGTAAGTTGATTTCAGCACTCACAACCAAAACAGAGGACGCTATCGGCTTCACACCAGGGTCACTGCTAGCACCCTGACCCTAGCCAGAGTTGGCGTTACGTCAGGATTAGGCAGCTGAGATGGGGACCTGCAGAGCCTGAGGTGCATGGCACTAACTAAATGCAGGCTCTGCTTTCTGGCGAGAAGGCAGCTTTCCAGAGCACATTCCTACCTGCATTTCCCTCTGCACAAAACCACACCAGCTGCATTTGAACGCCTCAGACCTGCCCATGCCTCCTGGTCAGCTCTACACTGAAAGTGCTAGCAGAAAGTTGGGTTTTGCATCTCGGTATTTTCCAAGAGCTCCAGCCATGGCCTAGGACCTGCCATGTGAGCACCGCTCACACCGCAGACACCCAGCTCCCTCCCCAGAGCTTTCATATTACTCCAAACTTAAATACACCTCAGCAGCCTATTAAATTTTCAAATCCTACACACACTCTGCTATTCAAATAAATTTCCCAGAGCACTTTTCATACATAACTTGCCTCCTGGCAACTACAGCTTATGACAAGAACATGTGTGCAAGCAGAACAGAAATGGGAGACAAGACAGTGCAGTTCAGCGAATTACAGTAAAGAGGCAGAAAACGGAGCTCCAGGAGCCCCATCTAGGGTAGAGCCGTCCCCCCTTCTCCTTCGGACGTGATGAGAAGGAACCATTTTACACTAGCAAATATGTAAAACACTTAATAAGATTCAGGCCCAGAGTTTTCATTTCTTGCTTTCAATTCCTGTTGTAATTTTTATAATAGTGAAATGTTTCAATCTTGAGGCATTTCCCTTAATAGAATCCAATTAAAGAATTTTTAAATTACACACAAGTTAAAGACTTTTCTGTTTTACATCTGCTTTTTTTTCCCTTCCTTCTCCTCTTTGCTTGCAACCTCTCACAATTGCTTTGCAGACTCTTTCTATTAAAAAATGGGAAATGGCACAGTTCATCTAATTAGCCAAATCTCAATTGTATGCAACTTGCATGGCCCAATGGTTGAATTTCACACACCATTTGGGAACTATGGCAGTGTCATTGCTGATTTTCTTCAATAGCTCAGGAGCAATATTCAACTGTAATAGAGAATATTACTATTTTTGTTTACAGATGTTTTTCCAGTACATTATCACCCTTTGTGGAATTCTGCTCAACTGTAACACTGTCTATACATTTTATAGAAGAGTTGATATTTAAAAAAATAGAAGGATAATTTCTTTTATGGAGTTTGAAGCCCAAATAGACATTACATTAAAAAAATGGTTTAAAATGTTTCTTTCTGCCATAGACAGAAACAACTAGAAATTCTAGACTTTAACTAAATCGACAGCCTAACCTCAATGGCACTTTGTACAAGATGATTTGGCTGGTTTAAAGACACTCTTCGCCTGACTCTGATTTATTATTTTATTAATTATTAATAATTTATTATTTTATTATTATTATATATCTGAAAAAAGTTATTGGCCCTTCAAACCTGGTAGATTTGAGATTTCCTTTGATACTGACTATCGGCTTCCAAAGAGCAGCGCAACGCCCTCATTTTCTGCTCCCCACACACACTGCAAACACCTTCAACCTTAATCTTAAGCATCAAGGCAATATGAGAACTTTATCAAACGACCTTCTCTACTTGTACCCTCCTACTAAGGGCACTCACAATCAACTGCCTGATTTTAGGACGGGGTAGGCATAGAGCAGCCCTCTTCCCAGTATCCCCCCAGTCAAAGAAATATACTGTTGAAATTACAATGAGGAAAAAAGGAAATAAAGCAGCTGATACATTTGTACATCTTTCATTTCATCAGTTTTGCTAATGTCTTATCCTTACAAAGCCTACATACAAGTGATACAAGTGGGTTTTAGTATTCACTAAGATGCAGGGATGATTTAAGTATCCAAAATTACTGTATCACATATGCAATATTTCTTGCTTTTCTTGCAAGCACTGTGCGTGGTGGTAATTCCCTTGTGGATTTCTGCAGCTTTTTCCCTTTGATTTTGTGGAAGTGAAGGAACGAGATCTGCTGCATGTCAGCATGCATCAGACATGGTAGCAGAACTCTCCCAGTACTGAGAAAATAGCAGCTGTACGCCTGATACCAAAGGGACGAGAGCGACAGTTAATTTTTCTAATGATACACAAAACCACCAGGAATGTTTCTGACATTTTCCTTTTCTCTCCTCTTTTTCTACTTCTCTCCTCAGAATCTACAAATCAAAACAATTAATAAAAGCACATGGTTCTTGCATCATTGGGACTCCTGAATTTGCACTAGAAATAATTTTTTTATGAAGAAATATGTTCATGCAGAAATATTTCTAGACTTTATCCTTCATTTATGAAATGTAAAAACCAAATCTACTAAAATAAAGACTATTAAAGAACATTAAAAAACAATTACTATAATTTTTTTATTTTCAGAAAACACCATAAAATTGCATAATGAGCTGAAATGGTGCACCTAAACATTATTCTAATGGACTGTTGTTTGAAATAAGGTTAATTCAAAATAATTTTCATCATGACCATTAATTTATGATTCCTGCTATTACAACTACTCACTCATTTTTCATACAAAAGGACAATTTATCCAGAAATTTGACATCATTTATTATGGCTGAAATACCCAGAGACTGTACATTTCTGTGATGTTTCTGTTGAGATCTGCACTTCTGCAGTCCAAAGCAAATTTAAATGGATGGAAACCTTTTCCCAATGTCAATACACTTTGGATCAGAATCTATTTGAGTTCATACTCTACACATTCGCTCATTGCATTTCTACTTTGAACAAATTACCTTAAGACTTGGTCACATTGCACTGTTGTTTTTAGACAAATTTTATACTACAAATGTTAAACTGAAAAAAAAAATCAAACTCAGTTAGGACACGCAGGCATGCAAAGCTGAAATAGGTACTACTTGCAACATTTATCTCTTTTGGTGGCCAGCTTTCATTACTGAAAACAACCACTAGTGGAGATAAAAACATTATCAACAAAATTGGTACCAATTTTTTGCTACTTGCTCTGCACTTTCAAAGTGCAACCTCTTGCAATTCTCCCAGAGTGAATCACAGCATCCTACTGAAGCAGGTACAGTGCTACTTTATTTTAAATCATAGGACAGGAAACCAAGCCAGAAAGTCTATATCTAAGCAGGGAATGTGAAAGAATTGGTTTAATGACTGATAGCTGGTTTAATAATAGTTAGTATAAAACACACATCAGAGGATGCTCTAAATGCTACTCTGAAGCCCACCAACATGTCCCATTTCATTTACAGATATATAAGTTTATGCATTGCATTTTCTAACTCTCTAAACACTCTCTTTTCTTTGCCTAGAAAAGAGTGGTCCTGCCTAGGATGCATCAAGAGCCCAGACCAAACTCCTGAGCTTTCTGTACAAATAACTTTCGTCTGAACAACCACACAGCTGCCTCCAACAGAGCCATGGCAAGTCCAACTGTAAAAATTTGAGTTTTCTTTCTAGCTGCCCAGAGCAAAAGAACTTTCCCCTCTCTTTCAAATATGTCTAGGATCATCACGGTAATACACTAAATTCAGCTGTCTAGACCTCTCTCTGCCTAAAAGGCATGAAGGACATGGAGGAACTGTGGGCTCTATCACATGCAAAATTTCTTTTGCAGTACATCAGGCTCAGACATGATCTCTTGTGACACGACATCAAGAAACAGTTTTGTTTCTTTCTTTACCCCGAGCTAAATGAACGGTTTACGTTCTGCTTGTGGTTAATGCCAATGTTCATAATCAGGTTGCTTTTTAAGCATCTCTTGTATCCCGCGTCGCTGTCCCTATCGCAGCACGTAGCCCCGTGGTTTCCAGAGGTGCTCAGTGCGTACCTGCTCCCATCCTTTTCCCTCCTATTAATTTGCTTATTACCCTCTGCCTCCCCTTTCGCCTGTCACTCTGGATTTTGGCAGTTCGTACTGCGTTTCCTGGGGCTGAAAGAGCAGCGCGGGGCTCTCGGCCAGCCCGCGGGTGGCAAATCTCCCTTGCACAACAAGCCACCTCGGCCAGGCTCATCACCGCTACCTCCACACCGCTGTTGCCGAGCCCAAGAGTTTTTCACACTCTGTGTTTGCGCTGTGGGAGAGGCTACACCGACCCCAGCACGGTGGGAAATGGCCACTGCAAACACTTCCCAGCAAACACTTCCCAGCGTCGCAGCTCTGTGAAGGGGGAATCCTCACACGGGCTTTTGCAAAGATAACCTCGCACGTAGGTGTTTCGTGGAAAAGTGCATGTGCAGCAGTTTTCTGTGGAGGACTTATCAGAATGCAAATGAAAAGCTGGTGAGATTTTTTTTTTGAATAAAGCATTGCTTGCCTAAATAGATTCATTAGCACTTGAAAATGCCACTCAAAACACAGCAAATTTGGCAGCCAAATAGAGTATTGCAGGCAGAAGTTCTGTGATGAAACACAACCCAGACATGAGTAAAACCTGGAGAGTCATCTGGGAGAAACCATACCGAGACGCCAGCTTGAGGCTGTTGTTTGGAAAAGTGGAAAAAAAAGAGAGCACTAAAGGGCAAAGTTATCTCTAATGTGAATGAAGAATGAATTTTCTTTTAAAAGAAAATTTAAAATGAACAATTGTTTTATGTTGATCAGTCTTTAGTTCTCATTAGGAGATAGGAATAAGCTCTTTATATCCCAAACCTTACATGACTAATCGAGGATGCCCCCATCCCATAACAAAAGAACACAGAAAACACAAGGGAAAAAAAAAAAGCATCAAATCTCTCTAGCTAAGAACAGAAAGTATTAGTCCACCTTAATAAAGTTATTCTAGCTCCTCAAAGCTATCGACTTGTTTTTCTTTTCACTCTTATTCCAGATAATGGATCAGGAAGGAATCAGTTGTCTACAACAGACCATGAAGTAGAGTCCACCTTTCCCTGTTCTCTTTCTGCATACATTCAAAGACAACAGCATATATGTGGATGCTTCACAAATACTTTCTAGCCCATACACTGCTGGACATGTATTATATCTTTTCCCCTTCTTCTTAGTTTTGAACCCCATATTTTTTCTCACGAGCTAAGAAGATTTAATACAATATAGTCATACAGACGAAAATTCATACCAAGAGCCATGTGTTTGTATTAATCAAAAACATGTGGCAACATGCTATTACTGTAGATAAACAGTATGGTTAATTGAGAGAAATGTTCTGCTCAGCATTTTGCATGTTCTGGTGTGTCTGTTGAATTGGCTGGCATTTAGTGAGAAAAAAAAAATAACAAAAAAAAACATGTTTCTTATAATGCCCCACTGGAAAACTACAAATTTTTAAAATGAATTTCCTAATACCTACCATGAGCAATAAATATAATACATGAAGTTATTTGCTTTTGACAGACACCAGAATTTCTTCCATATGCCAAATTCTTTAAGCTAGATTACTTTGAAATTGAAATTGATGGAGGACATCTGATCTAAAAGATTCTTTTCTTTAAGTTTAATATGTCATATCACATGATCTTGTCAGGTGGGATTATGTCAATGATATTCATGCTATAATGCGAATCAGCCATGTAAAAGTTGCTGATATGACGAAGACAGAAAAAGAAGAAAGATTTTTGTGCAGCATCTTCTCTGCCACTCTCCTTTTCTTTGTTTGGCTTTAAAGAACAGAATTGGAGCTACAAGCAGCAACTAAATCCCAGCAAACCATGTACCCAGCCCAAATTCCTGATTCTGTGTTTTGTGTGGGTGGATCAGAGCACCAACAACAGGAAAGCTATTAGATGAAAATTAAAGCGAGCCTTCCGACCATTTTCTTTGGGCTCAGCTGTTGCCATAGCACTTTTTCTGCTCCAAATTTGGTTTTATGGGAATCTCCTTTCTCTGCCTAACATTCCCTCTCAGTTATATCACCCAAAGACAGAAAGAACTTCCAGTAACATCGTTCACCTGGAACCTAGGAAAACATAAGAAACTGGAAACATTTGGAAACTTTCACCAACACCCGACATGTGACCAGCCTCGAGACAGCCCGTGGTGACAGATGGTGGAGGAGACCACCAGGGTCAGAAGCACCAGAGAAAGGATGCGGGGCCGGACTCTGCCTGCACTTGCACCGTCCTGCTCTGGTGAACGGCTCGAGGACAAGATCCGGCTGCAGGCAGCCCATTCCCTTGCTGAGGCTGGTGCATTCCTCTCGGAGACACTAGTGACACCCAGGCACTGCCATCCCTTGCAGATTTCGGGTACTGTTGATTAAGAGGAGCAAATCTTCCTCTTTGGAAAGAGATGGCAAAGGCAAAGCAAGAGATTAATGTACTACTGTAAAAATTAACTCGCCTGGTGTGCAGACATTTCTTTCTCTTCTCCAGGAAAGGGAAGGTAGCTCCTGATGCCACTCTCTCTGGGGCTGGTAACCAGGAAATACTACTGGGCCAAGAGCATGTTCTAGCAGAGCAGCAAATGAGCTTTTTTTAAGGTCCTTTTCCTATTCCCTTTCCATGGGAGCAAGGCTTCCCTTGTTCGGAGGAGACTGTTCCCAGTTGTCATCTCAGTCCATAGCTCTTTCCCAAGACCTGTTCCTTGTCTCACTGGTCTGCAGCAAACAGGCACAAGAAAATCTGCCAGACCAAATGAATGCACACACAGCTTCAAGGTCAGCCTGGTCATATAGGGCTATATTCAAGGATGAAGGTCACCAGGTACAAAATGTACAAAAATCAAGTGTCTGCACTATTTGTTGTTAGTATAATTTATCCTTAACTCTGAAGCTTTTTTAAAATACATAAAGCAGCTTTGTCAGTTCTCATTCAATTCCTTACAGAAAGTTGGGATGTGGTGAAAGTTGCTGGTGCCCCTGTGCCATGAAGGACTATGGGTGGCTTTTCCTGTTCCACTCTGTTGAAATCATTGCTTCTGTGGGAATAAAGCTATGCACCAAAAACAGAGCAGGGGAAATCAGGTTGCTTTGAAGTTTTGCAGTGAGTTTCATGCATGTGAAGGGAGTGCTGCTGGAAAGCTGATCTGAAGGGCCAGTCAGTGGCAAAGCAATAACATTTCTGCATGCAGCCTGAAGCCAAAAGCAGGAGCTCAGGCTAAGTCTAACATATTTGCACTTTCCATTAAATATCAGCTTCTTAAGGTCATACTATCAGAAGAAAAATGCACCTTATTTATAACAACTAATACATTAGTTCACTTTAGATTTCAGTGGATGTAGAGGAAGAACTATGTCCTGAAGAAGTTAGGAAACTTACAGCCTCCTGAGAAAATGTCTCCATCTGGGTAAAGGAGTTACGCACAGGTAACTAATACAGCCTCAAGAGAAGACCAAAAGGGAGACAGATGTTGCTGCCCCATGATTTATTTGGCTTTTACAATTGCAGAAGCAGCACTCTAATAAATATGGGTCTGCTATTATCTATTCATTTGTGGATGAACATTATGGAGATGTTCAGCAAAAACCTGATCTCCAGATCCTTTAAAGTGCTATGTGAAATATATCTGGTGCACTTCATAACATGAAATATGTATCACAACTAGAAAAGACACCAAATCTATTCTCTATTCTGTTTCTTTAAGGATCATTTTACAGCTGCACAACCATAAAAAATTTGCAACAAACTTCTCTATAGACTTGAGAAAACAAAGTGCCACTGAACACAAACAACATATTCCAACTGACAGAGAAAGATGTGTTACATTAGTTTATATTTCTGGAGATGATCTAAGCCTGTAGTTATCTGTTACATCAAATGTCTCAGTTTTCCTTCTGTAATCTAATATCCACCTTCAAGCTTGGCCTACATTTAAAATTTATACAAGTTTTTTCAGAGGCTGCCATTTTGCCTCGGGCTTTTTGGGTGTTAAGCTCCAGTAATAATCTACACTGTTTCTTTAAGAAAGTTCATCCATTCACTTTAATTACATTTTCAGCCCTGGTTATTGTCCCTGTGCCTGCAAAGAATGTTTCCAGCCATAAAAAACCATTATCTGCCACAATTATGGATAACCAGAGCGTGGCCAGAGGGCAGAAATGCCATGGTGAAAGATTGTACCGCAATTCAGCGCAGAATTTATAACTTTCCTCAGGGCTAACTGTCAGCCTGATCACAATGCCTGACAAAAAGATCCAGTAAAGCAAATGCAGATGCTTCTTCTTGCCTGCATGGTTGCTCTTTTTATTTTTTTTAAGGTGCAGTTTGTTACAAGATATTAACTTGCAGCCACCAAAGATGCACCGCTACAGAAAAGACACTAATGCAATTTGCTGGAACACAGGTTCAGACCATACAAATCCAGCACCGTGGCTTTAAAAACACACTGTTCCCTGTGCAACCAGAACAATTCCAAGGTATGCAGAAAATACTCCTGTTCATGGGCTCTGATGGCAGAAGCTGCAGGCTCAGCCTCTGCTATGTCACATTCTCTTTGGCTGTTACTGATCCCAGATGGAGACAGAGACAATTTTCCATAGCTACCCATGTTACTGTTCTTGCAACATTCGATCTTTCCATCCCTAATTCTTGTGGCTAGTCACACGCACAAGAATGCTGCACTAGAAGAAGGATGAACTTCTGGGCAGTTTTCTGTTATCTACTTATTTTTCTTCTTCCCTGCTCTTGATAGAAGGAAGCCTCCTGATGCACAGGATTTTAGCAGAAGAAGGCAAGAAGATCATGAGGCCATCAAGTTTTTCATTAGAATAATGTTATAAATTCTTCTGCAGTTTTTCCAGCCAGAAGTCTCCAAACACAATGCAGACGTGACTCAGAACTAGCCTTCCTTTTTGCTGTGAAAACCAAACCGTGATGGCATGAGGGAGACCAGGGTCGTGTTGCGGCCCCGCAGCGGCCGCTCCAGCGGGCTGGGGGCCGCTCTCCCCACGGCGAGCATGGGCCTGGGGCCGTGTGGAGGGGAGATGCCGGGGAGGATCCGCTCCTCCCCTGCCCTGGGCTGCAGACTTGCTTTAGCCTGCGCCCCGCTGCCCGTCCACATTCCCAAGGTGCGCGGAGTCGCCCGCACCGGGCTCCGCACCGCAGCTGGAGGGGAGCTTGGTGGAAGGGCTGCAGAAGAGGCAGCGCTCGCACCTGTAGGGCTTGGCTGGAGCAGAGGACACGGCCTCTCTGAGCCCTCTCAGCAGGGAGACTGCTGCTCTGAAGCAAGGTCTTGAAATGCCTTCAGAGTGAAGGTCTTGAAAGTGTATTTGATTTCTACCTAGCTTCTCATTTGGATTTCCAAAAATATCCTAATTCCAACGGGACCTAATCCCAGCAGACATCAATTCCCACCATGAGCCATTCAAGCGCCTGTGCAGATTTGGCCCTTTGTGCCTACAGATCACATAGAGAGAGTTCATGTCTGTTTCAAAATACATCAGCCTGGTTTCTCCACTACTCAATTTTAATTACAGGGATGTATGGAAAAGATAAAGGTCCAAGATTTCTGATCAGAAAACTGCAATTCAGAACTGTTTTCTGCTTATTTCTAGCCATTGAAAGGAGGAAGGTCAAAACTCAAACGCATTTGTTCCAGCTAAGCTGCCCAGGTCCCTCTCTCCAGGCCAGGGCAGTTCCAGCTGAGCTGCAGCTGATGCACAGGGAATATTTCTCCCAGTCTTGGGGATGGCAGAGCTTTCACAGCTCCCACCACCAGCCCTACCCTGGCAGGAGCGGGTCACAAGATCTGGCATCTCTGGTTCAGCTTCTATCCTGAACCTAATTCAGGGCAGAACTCCACCTCTTGGCGAATCTTCAATAAAACATCATTCTACCTGAACCTCAGAAAAGATAAACTATTAAGGTAATAAGAGGATAATTTAACCTCTTTAATCAGATAATCCTCCAGCACATTGGACATTTATTTGCACAGCATATTCTGCAGTAATGAGTTTGCAGCTCAGATTTAAACAATTCCCCACCCTCAGAAAAGAGCTGAAGGAAGTGGTTGAGACATTCCATATCTCAGGTGCCATTATGTGAATGTGAAAACAAATGAGTTTAATTGGGGAGAAATTCATCCCAGACAGAGGGCTTGCCCAAGGCCCTTGTCTGAGAAACCCCACTTAACTCCTCTCCAGTACAGAAGACCTACACAAGCACTAGATACCAATTAAGCCCTACTTATCTTTTTAATGAATGGCTGAAGTTGAAAATGAATTATTGTTTTGATGTGTAAATGATGCTGGTTTGGTAAGGTAGTGAAAGTATTCTATCTGGGAGGGACAAGCAAAAATAAAGTGATAAAGTGTCTGCCTGAATGAAAACTCTCCTAACCTTTCTATGGCTCTCCAGCCATAAGAAAAATTATCCATAGCATTCGAACGAGAACTGCAAATTCAGCAGCCCTGAATTACTGTGTGTCTTTGTGCCAGTTTCAGCCAAGCATTCATTACTGAGACCAAAACAAAAAGAAATACTCCGTGAAAACTCAAAATTCTCATTTCAGTCTTTCCTACAGCAATTTACTTTCCTAAATAGTTGTTCATTCTGGCATTTCTCTTAATTTCATATATTGAAGTGTTAAATATTCAGCTTGGATCCCACTAATAAAACCGCTAAAGGTCATCAAATTTTCCAGAATCGCTGGCATCAATGAATGGGTGAATGCTGGAAGGATGGAGACACAAAAATACAATGTACACTGCATTAAGCTTGTCTATATGAGGATTTTTTTTTTTTTTAAAGAAGTAAAGCAAGCCTATAATAAGGACACTTAAATATTCTATATAAAAAAGTGCTCTCAACCTGCTGGAATCTATCTAAACAAAAATGCATCCATATCTGCTGGTTTCCCGAGACACAATCAAGAGCCATGGTTAAGCTGTGAATCACGTATATTAATCTGAACCAACAGGACTCTGGATTTCTGCAAAATCTCTGGAATCGCAAAGGAAATCCACAGTGACCCACTTCACCAGCATCCTACATCGGTTTGGAGGTCGGGGGGCTCTGGTTAGATACATTAAATTCCTGTGTATAGTTTAAAAAAACAAAACTACCATATTGCTGCTAACTCAAATCACTGTCACTTCAGATCTGCTTTCACTACACACAGAGAATTCCTTTTGCATGACTATAAAATCAAATCCCTTGACCCAGATTGTAATTAGAGAGTAGTTGAGGAGTAGGTGCCATCTTCCCTTTGCAGGGTCATACAACTCATTAGTCAATCATATTATTAAGACATTTTCAGCTTTAATAAATGAAGGTGGTGCTCATATGGCTGAGTATGGATATTCTTATGGAGATAAATATTTGATCCGTATCTTCATAGTCTCTTAAAAAAAATATTATCACTTCAAAATAGCTCCCCCTAGCAAAAAGCACAATTAGGTAATTTCTGCCCAAGCCAAATAATGATGAGACGCTTGGTTGTGTTTTCATTCTGCCATGATTCAACCCCCCAGATCAGCCTTGGTGGAGGCTGCTGCAGGAATACAACACAAACTTGTAGATGCAAAAAGTTGCAGCCCAGAGAGTCAACGCTTCCGTCACCTGCTCTACTCCAAATGCTCTAATGGACTCACAGAATTAAAACCAGCTTTTGGACTGCATTTAGTAAGAATTTATTCCACAAGCAGATCCACTGGCCAGAAGGCTAACAGATTCTTTGCTTGGAGGTTAAAAAATGTCTATTTAATAGGAACAAACAGTTACAACAGATTCATTATGTTAGCTTTTCCGCATGTAATATCTTACTCCTTAAGATACAAAAATAATTTATTTTAACATAAATCAAACTTGAATAGTGTCTGCCTAACTTCTCAGCATCAGTCTCATTTAGAAGTGAGAGAGGTTATGTTCACAAATTACTCAAGTGCTTCTGAAAATTCCTGCTTGGAAGCCAAGCATTTAAAATGCATACACCTGAAGTGATTTTCCATTCAGTACTTTATGAAATCAAGCTTTAAAAACAGACTTTGGAATTAAAACATACCTCTGTATCTGCATTTTCTTGTAGCTGGATTTCCTGTTGTATCACGGCACTGCAATGCCTCATTCATAATATATCTAAAATATTTACAAATTACCCCAGATGCTCTCTTGAGCAGAGATAAAAACTTAGTGTTTTCGCAAATCTTATCAACCTATGTCTGTGCTTTAATAAATGCTAGTCCCATTTGATACCAAATATGGTCTTTGGTAATTAAAATGCTTTTAAAACTTGTCTATTTGTGATAGATCTTGCAAAATAGTTTTCTTTGAAAGTATTCAACTGCCAAACCTACCCTTCCTAGCCCTATCCTGCAGAGATTAAGACCAAAGACAAAAGGAACTCCATAGCTGTCTTAGGACGTGTCCTAACACTCTAGCTAAACATTTGTTAATTTAAAAGTATAGTGTTTGGAGTGCATATTTCATAGTTAGCCCTTCCAGGGTGCAGTAATGTAGCTTTTACACTTTAATTACAGCAAACATATGATTCTACTTAGAAACTGAAATAGAAGATTAATTTACCATTATTTTATTACCATTAACTTGTGTTATGCTAGTGTCCAAAACTCCCAGTCAGAATAGTAACTTTATAACATTTACTTTTAAATAATGCATATGTCAGTCGATTTCAACTCATGGTAATTGCTGCTCACAAAATAAGGAAATGAAATGCTGATTCTCCAGTTCCAGATATGAAAGTGGAGGGCAGGTCTTCACGGCACAGTGCTCATAGCTGTGCGGGTCCACAGGAACGAGCTGGGTTACAAAGATTAAACTATTGTCAGCACGGACCATCTTTGTGAGATGTACTTACCAGAAATTTATTTCTTGATAATTTTATCGATTGATTACATTTGCCATTGATACTCACTGAAATCTCATTTATTGCCTCAGCTTTGCTGCCTGGCTATCCTTCCTGCTGGGAAAAAAGTCCCTGTCCTACCAAAAGGCTCTGGCACTGAAACTCAGATGCTGCCGTCTCTTATGAAAATGAAAAGACTTTGTGCTTTGCAAAACTCCCTTTACCAGTTTTGAAAAAGTCTATAAATATCAAACCCATGAGCACCATAAGAATTTAACCACGAGCTCTCCCGGCCCCTTCTCCTCAGCCCGGGCACATTCACCACCACGTCGCTTTGGGGACATTTGCTTTTGTGAAACCCGTCAGCCAGCAGCTGGAGTGGAGGCTGCTCACACCCAGTTGTTGCAGACAGGGAAACCATCCCGTGTCCCAAATAAACTAATGAATTCTCCTCCTCCTCCCGCTCCCAGCAGACTCAGCGTTTGAGCTGGAGCCGAAATCACACTCCTGCTGCCTCTGAGTCACCGTCAGACTGAGCGCAGCACACAAGAGTTTGCAGAGTCAGCAAAGGTGGTATGATGCATTCACTTAAGTAAAACCAGTTTAAAAATAAACCCGTCTTTTCCAGCCCCACCGCAGGCCCCTGTGCATGGTGCAGCTCCCAGTGCACATGCAGCTCCTTGCAAGAGAAGTGCCTTCCCTGCCTGAAAAGCCTTCGCCTCTTGGGTTCAAACCTTGCTAGTCAAGCCCTTGAGCAGGCAGAGGAACGAAGCTGAGGTTTTTGGAGAAGCCTGAAAGAGTCAAGCATTCAAAACCCATTAAAATTCAATGGGAGTGGAGCGCTTGCTCTCTCGGGTGCCTTTGAAAATCCCAGTCTCGATCTTTGGGTTGAACTGAGGAGAGGAGGACGGGAGCTTTCACCTGGCTGCTGTGTCTTGTTAGGACAAAGAAGGGCTGGAGCCACCAAGCTGGATATTGCAAAGATCCTCCTGGTCCCTGCTACAACCACAGAAGCCTGTACTCTTCCTGCAAAGTTCATTGCAAAGCTGTCATTGCAAAGAGTCATTGCAAAGCTGGAATGAGTAAATGGTCACGGTAAAAAACTGAAAATGCTTCATAAAGCCTTGGTGCCTTTACTTCTTTCTTCTTCAAATTTTAATTTAAGGTCTGGTGAAACAAAAATGGGTATAGCTTGTAATGACCCATCGCTTTGACCCGTATTTCTCTGATAACAAACTACTGGCAAAACATAATAGTTTCCCCTCGACTTTGACATTTTTAATTAATTGTCTGATAAGTCCTGGGAGCTATTAATGGTATGCAAGTACATTCTGGATATTTTCATATTCAAAATTCAAACCATGTTGATTACACAGCAGGCTGCATAGCTTGTTTCTGCTTCCTGGCTGCAGTGAAATGCTGTGGATGGTTTTTCTGGTGAGACTGTGCACATACTCAAAGTTTTTGCAAATGTTTATTGATACTTGTTTAATGTCAGTATTTTAGGTGAATGTTTCTGAAGCATGGTTCAGCCATATGTTCTATCAAAAAGAAAATCCAAATTCCACATAAAGTATTATAACAAAATTGAGGGAATGTACTTAAGTTTTGTCAAAAATATTGTGTTAATCTACATATTGTCTTTCATTCTCCTATTTTGCCAGTAGAAAGAAAAAGATTTTTTTTTTACCAAGAGATTATTTTCACTGAACCTAATAAAGCATTTCAAAGCTTGACTTTCAGAATAATCATGTCTAATTTTTCCAGTAGAGAGAACCTTCAAAAATAATTTGCATTTAATTATCTTAATTCTATGAATAGTCTTCCAGATGACTGTTTTGTCAACTAACACGTTTAACAGAAATCAAAAACCAAAAAGGAGATACGTCTCATCAAACTATGCAGACACATGTTTATATCATTTACCCAGTTTCAGTAGCATGAATTAGCATTATTGAAGAGTCACATTAGCACTTACAAACCAGTTCTGTATCCTAATCATCTCCAACATCCATTAAAAATGAGATTGTGTGAGTGTCTAAGAACAAATCCTACACCTAATTCTATTTTTCCAAGTGGTAGCAATAACCTTTGAAGATTTTTAGAAGAGATCATTCTAAAAAGAGAGAGGATAAAAGACATTTCCCTTCACTGTAAGAGAAGCCTTTTTGGAAGAGGATGCCTTAAATTCAGTATCCTACCCCAAGAGAGCACAACACTACTGTGAATGGTCCCTACTGGTCCTCAAGGCTCTTCTCAATGCAAATGCAAAATAAACATTTTAGAGGTTTTTCCCAGAAATACATAGCAGTTACTAAATACAAGTTGTAGACACATAATGCTTGTGACTGCTGCAGCCAAGGTGTTTGATGGGGAAAAGAGCTTTTAATATCCAGAACCAGGAACCTATTTAGTCTCATATAAGTTACTGGAATTTATACACTGATGATCTGACACCAGGGCAGTTGCTTTTCCAAACAATCCTGGGGCAAAGTCAGTGCAGCCAGTCAGGTAGTACCTATAGATTTTCAGCACATGCCACTTTCCAGTAAGTATTTCCAAGCTGTGGGATGAAGACCAGCACTGCAACGTCAATGTTGACAAACACAGATTTATCCTGGGTCATACTGCAAAAGACCCGCAAGATGATGGGGTGAAGAAGGGGAATAGAGGAAGGAGAAGAGGTCCCCTTGAACCTCTCCTTACCAGAGTTTGACATAGCCATATTGGGAGCCCTGGAGGAAACCCTCCTCCGTAATCTATAGAGAAATCAAAGATGAGAAAGGCTGATATTAGGATTGCAACAGAGAGCCCAGCTTCAGGAACAGTGCAGGATTTGAGATAGCACCATGGCTAACAGCCACGACTTATGTCACTGGAATCAATAGGACCTGAGGCATTGAGGATCTAAGCCATAGGGCATATCTGCCCTGCACACTTCAAGCTAATAGACACTCAAGAGCTAGTTTAGATATCAAAAGCAGCTTTGCTGCACTAGCATGCTGTCTGGTGCCTCAAAATTTGAGAGGGCAGGGAAGAAGGGACCCCAGGCCCAGCACCCTCTTTGCATCAACTCCTGCAGTTGCATCAGGCTGTAGATACGTTACCTGTGCAACTCAAGAGCATTGCAGGAAGATCCAGGAGGGACTGTGCCTACTTGCACAGGGAACTCAAACAGCTTATTACCAAAGCCATTTTCTTTTTTTATTATTACTTTCTTCAAACAAAGCTAATAAATCAAATCAGCCAAGATGCACATTATGCAAAGCTTAATTAGATTTGGCACACATCTCGCTAGGAGTAGCACCCATCTGACTTTAGATCAGAGAACTCAGGTTTGATGGGTGGAACCAAATCGCCCACTTTGGAGTTGCTAAATCTACTTTTAAATGCAGCGTGTTTGCATTTTTCACTCTGGGACCTGGAGGAGGTTAGCTTTGCTTGGCTTTTGGGCAATGGGAGCAGTAGGAGGGAATTCAAGAATAGGATGTACACTTATGAGGAACACAAGTCTCTATTCTGTAGGCACAAAAGAATCACAGAATCCACAGCAACCATTTTATGGAGCTGCACTACACAGAGATACCGTGTGTTTGTGGTGCTTCCTCCTTGACCACCTCTTCTTTTCTAAGACATTTTAGGGTATTTTTAGCATATGCATATAAACTCATGCCCAAAATACTATTTTAATAGCACCCATTATTTGGTAGAGCAGCCTTCATTGCTGCTACCTCTCTTGATTTTGTTGTCAATCTCAGGTGTTTTTATTGAGCCCAAAGCTCCTCAAGGAACAAGGCTTCTGAAACCCCACAACCACCTCCCAGTTCTCGCAGGTCCTTTTCATGGAATCGCAAGTGTGAGGAACACCGAGGGGAGGAAAGGAGGATGCCCGGTTGCTGGTAATTTTGGACATACGCACATGTAGGTAAGCACAGCTCAGAGCTGCTTTGAGAGCTCAGTGCTCCAGAGAACACAACCAACCAAGGCCTTGATCATAAAGCAGAGCAAAATCATAGAATCATAGAATGCCTAAGGTTGGAAGGGGCCTCTAGAGGTCATCTGGTCCAACCCCCCTGCACACGCAGGGCCACCTAGAGCACGTGGCACAGGACTGCATCCAAGCGGGTCTTGAAGATCTCCAGAGAAGGAGACTCCACAACCTCTCTGGGCAGCCTGTTCCAGTGCTCTGTCACCCTCACTGTCAAAAAGTTCTTCCTTAAGTTCCCGTGGAACTTTTGGTGCTTCCGTTTGTGGCCATTTCCTCTGGTTCTGTCAGTGACCACCAGTGAAAAGAGGCCAGCCCCATCCTCCTCATTGCCTCCCTTGAGGCACTTATAGACACAGATGAGGTCCCCTCTCAGCCTTCTCTTCTCCAGGCTGAACAGGCCCAGCTCCCTCAGCCTCTCCTCATAGGGCAGATGCTCCAGGCCCCTGATCATCCTCGTGGCCCTGCGCTGGACTCTCTCCAGCAGCTCCACATCCCTCTTGTACTGTGGGGCCCAGAACTGGACACAGTGCTCCAGATGTGGCCTCACCAGGGCTGAGTAGAGGGGTAAGATCACCTCCCTCGACCTGCTGGAGATGCTCCTCGCAGCTATGGACTGTCCCTGCTTCCTGCAGACCCCTGAGCAGAAGAAAACCTGAAGAGCGAGCGCATCTTGAACCCTGGCATGGGATCTCCCTCTCCCATCACCAGCTAGAGCCTGGGAACCATCCAGTTACTCCATTGACTTTTTCTAAGGGAGCACTGCAATTTTTCACTGCACAGGATGCAGTTGCTGGTGAAAGTCACCTTCATCCCAACTATAAGGACAGAACATAGGATTTTTTTTTTTGTGAGGGGGCCACAACAGAACATGTTATTTTTTATCTAATATTCTGGTGCTGAGGGCATTTTCTGATGCTCTTTCTGAGGAATATCTGACAGATCAAGATAGATCTTAACATTACCAAAGGTACTTTCAAATCTCGATGAAAAGCGTTAAAGCTCTCTTAATGGAGAAGGACATTAGCTTTATTCAACAGCATCAGAGAAAGCTCTGCCTTCTGAGCATAAAGGTTATTTGTTCTGAGGATAAAAGAGCTACTTGCAACCATGAGTTGAAGGCTAAAGTCAGGACCTTAGTCTGGTGGAAAGTGTAACTCTCGCTATATTTAAGTTTAAAAGATTTTCTTTCGAAGGTCTAGAGCTCAATTCCCACACATACAGTCACTAAAACTCCCACCCACTCGTTATCTTTCTTTATTAGTACCAGCACTTCCTGCAGGTTAGGTTAAACGATCCCTTTCTGTTAAATGCAAATAATTTTTAATATAGGAGTTTACACATCCCTCTGCAGAGAGCACAAGGTGGCCCGCGGCGCAGATGGCGAGCACCGAGTCAGCGTCTCCACTGTCCGAAGTCTGCTTTGAACACAGCAGGAATGGGGTGATGGCTCCACCACCGCAGTGATGGTGACACCCTGGAAAGGACAACGCTCCCGCTGCTGAACAGCACAACTGGCTGTGCTGATTTCACCAGGCTCCAGCTTCTGAGGGTACCACTAGCATATCCCAATGGTGGCCGCTTGGGCTAGTAGAGGTATGCACGTGATGCTGTCACACCTCTCTTGGGCTTAGAGATCTCCAATAAGCTTTATACCTGCCCAAGCACAGGAACAAAGTGGACTGAATGGCCAAAGTAAGCTAACCAGCACCTTCCCAATCAGCGAAAGTTTAAATGGCAAAAGCAACTCACATACAGGCTTCTAGTTATGCCTTATTTAAACAAAAATATATTGGTCAAATTTCTTTGTTTCACATGAGAAACATTCCACCAAAAAAGTCATAGGTCACTTCTAGATAAGATGCACTCATGATTTACTTTAGGATGAAACACACGTTCAGGCCTTTTAAAAAGAAGCCACAAACCACTGTTGAAACCCAGGTTTTGTAATCCAAACACCTGACAATTTTTGATCTGCTGGATGAAAGCTCCACATTCACCATGCTTGCAAACAGAGAAATGGGCAGAAATAATTAAATAAAGGGAGCCCAGTTCATGCTCCACTGCATCATGTATGAGAAGTTGCTGCTGACAATGACATTGAAAACCAGTTGTCAGTCTAATGTAATCAAAGAGACAATTGGCTCTGCTGGCAAGAACTGAATTAGTGTTTTCTGTCTGAATCAGTGTCATCTTCTAGGAAGCAGTGAAGCTTATGCAATGATAACAAAACTCCCCAGAAGCTGCATTTGTTACTGAAATATGGTGGTGCTTTGGTGCTATGTAACCTCATTCTGTAATATAATATACCTCATGGTCATGCTACTGTTCTCATGTTTCTTACAATGATATAATTTAATGACCAGACACTTGATCAAACTAGACAACCATAATATTAAAACTTTAAAATCTCTTCTCAAGAGCTAATGCAGTTTATTCTCAAATGTGCTCTCTGCTCTCCCGCACTCTGCACACACATGCAGGGCATGAAGTCAGGGCAGAGGGTCTAGATGCAGCTTCAAATGCTCATGCTTTGGGGTAGGAGACTTTGGGGAAAGAGATGGATGAATAGTGCTGGGATTCATCTTTCTAATGTGGAGAAAGAGGAATTCAAACCAAGGTTAGATTGAATGAATCTCAGTCCTCAAGTAGGATCCATTGCTGATGAAAAAATGTATTTTGCTGTAAGAAACTAGCAGTAAGAATTAAAATAAATATATGACTTTTGGTATCATCACAGCACCACCATTATTTTTCTTACAGTTCATAGCATGAACTGTTGTTGAACTCAGAAACATGTTCAGGACTGGTATTTACAACCAAACGTTTTTATTTTTGCTGTGGTAGAAGCCTGCACTGCCTAATATCTACATTACTGCTCTGCTGGATCATTTGGAGAGTTCACAGAGGATTCCTCACATATGCCCAAGACGAAGGGAAGACTCACAGTAGGTACACAGCAGTACAATGCTTCAAGAAAACCACTTAGCCCCAAACAAAAAATTCATCGTAGGGAGCTTCAAAGATTTTTCATTTACATGTAGCAATATTCTCCAAATACTTACTATATTTATATAACAAAACAACGAGCATCTGGAAGCCAACCTGAACAATTCCTGCTTCCTACTCAATTTGCTTAATAACTATCTTTTCTAGTATGCAGCAATGTTGACCAATAGAAAATTCAAGTATTAATCAAGGCAATAAAGGCAGACGGTTCCTATTTCAGTTTTAAATGTCTTTTCTCTCTTTCATCTACAACGCCTGCTTCCTTAAAAAGACACTAGTACAATAGAAAGATATGCTCACTGGATTGATATACATTAGTAATTAGCTGCTGATCCTCCTCAGGCCAAGGATACACTGGATGATCTGTCACTTAAAGGCAGGACACCAAAATACACTCCTCTTTCTTATAATTTATGCTACATGTTAAATATTCATCAGGACATATATAAATTGTTTCCTTGCTCAGGGCCCGATTTTTCTGTCCTTGTTGAGACAAAGCTCTTACTGAATCAGTGTGTTTACCAACCCAAGACAGGATGTGACTTCACTTTGAATCTGTTGTACTACCCTCATTCTTTGTAAGCCTCTGGTCTTGCTCATCGAGAACAAGTCACATCCTGAAGCCCTTCATGAGCGACTCCCTTGTCTCTTCTCCCAAAGCCACTCCAAATCAACTCCAGCCAAAACAAATCTATTCTAGCACAGGGATTTTGGAGGTAAAGAGAGACTCACGGGAGCTGGAAGCATTGGTCAATCGCCATCACATCCTTCAGACCGGGACTTTGGACAAGACCTCCGTGGAGCTCCCCGCTGAAAGACAGAAAGCAAGATGGAGAGAGAACAAGAATGGTCTATGCCTCACATCTGCTGTTCTTTCAAACCAAAGTGCCAAACTGGAAATGTTTTACTAAAAACGTTTCGTAACAACGTGGTTTTCACTTGCAGAGAATGAATTATGTTAGTCACTTGAACCACTGCTTTGATTTTACTCAAATAAGTCAAGAAAGAATGACTGAAAGAAATCAACAGTTAAGAGCATTGGAGATGACCACATCCCTTCGGCCCACACCTTCTGGTCCTGGTCTGCCCACTGAAGGCCCATACGCTCTCCAGTGGTGCTTGTGTAGTGCTTATTTATATGTCACATTGCAGTGATGAATGTTACTGTTGCTCTCAAAAACATATGCTCACAAGTTTATTATGGCACTAAATATGGGCTGGGTAAGAATCTGGATTGTTTAAGTGTCAAACAGTGACAACATGTGTACAATACAACACAGACATCAAGGGAGAACTAGCTCAGCTAATATGTGGTATTCATATAAGCCTTTAAGAACAAAGACCACCCATAAAGCAAAACCAAAGCTGCTACAAGAATAGGTGGTACTGCTTCCGTCATTGCATACTGTGTGCCAATTGGTTTCCTAATTAGATTTGCAAGCTAATAAAAGGCATAAAACGCAATAAAAGAACAATATGTTATAACTTCTCCTATGACAAACATTGCTGTAAATTCAGTAGACTTTTGAGCATGGTAGGTACCCATGACACATTTGTTTTTCTATAACTATGTTTGTTGTCATTATATTTTGCATGTCTTGTATCTATTTTCCTGAAAATGAGTACTTCCTAAAGAAGGATGTTCATGAACGTGACAGTTTTCAAGTACTCAGTAAATAAAATCAGTACAAACAACTCTCTTCTCCGCATCTTCCTGGAAATTGTTTTGTTCTATTTCGTACTGCATTGTGTTAAAAGAAACGGCTAGTACAAAAAAAAAGACCTGCTAAAATATTTAATTAAATATGGAGAAGAACATTACAAAATACATCTACTTAAATACTTGAGTTAATAATTAGGCCATGTGGGATAAAGCAGATGGAAATTATCTCATTTATATCCATATCAGAACTGGTCAGGCTCTAGTCTCATACTACTGCATTTAAGAGTTTGAAGAACTGAAGCACTGTACAGAACAAAACAAAACAAAACTAACTGGGATGGGAAAAAAAAGCAGGTTGGAGAGGAAACAGGATTATATACATATATATGCGTGTATATATATATATATAGTGAAAATCAGATTGAATTCTAATGCAGTTTTATCATGTTCACATATCAGTCTGAGATGTAATGGAATTTCTTCCCTTTATATATTGAATCTTTAATATAAAACTTTATTTTCCCAGCAACAGTTACTAAAAGAATCACTGAAAAAAAAATGAGTTTAAATAATAGGAAAAAAAAGAACTGTCACATGAATAACTCTTGCTCACATTTAACAATATGGACACAAGCTGGAGAATCCTATAGTCTCTCAAAATATGTAGAGAAAGTCCCAAATGAGGTCACCACCTCTCTCAGGATAAAATGAGGAAAGTTGTTCTAAGGACATGAGTGATGCTGCCCATGCCACAAATTCAATAACAACATGGCCAGTCTGCAGACTTGCACCAGCCCCAGCCTTCAGGGAAGCAGTACCCTCTTACTCAAACTAACAGTGGAATCTCTACCCTGATTGTGAAGGATTTCATGGCAGTTCTCAATCCATGCCAACATAGTCCCTTTTTCCTATTCCGCAATCCTTTGGAGCATGGCATGAAGTCTTTTCCCCAGGCTTTCTCAGAAGAGATGGGTAGAAGGAGGTGTGGGTGCTGGAAAGAAAGATATATTGGCTCAAAGTTAAACAGCTTTTTGTATGCACAACCCGAGGCATAAACAAGTCAGGATTTGCATACTGGACCTTTGCATATACAATCTGTGTGCTTTGGAAAATTGTTCATTAGTCTCTCTATTTCATGGGTGTGAAAACACTGGGTCAGCTTCTTTATATTTTAAACAGCATAGAAATGAGTGTGAAATAAGGAAATCCACAGACATCTTTCTAAGCACATGGGCTATCAGAACACCAGCCCTAGCCCCGACTGAGGAATCGTCAGCGAAATTACATGGCCTTCGCCATGGAGGAGGTCAGGCCTGACGGTCAAAATGCTCCGTGTTATCGGGGGGTGTCCAGGACGGGGCCCAGGCAGGTGATAACCTGTATCTGGCCCGGGCAGATGTCCGTGAAACTGAAGATGGAGCAAAGATTTAAGCTAGGAGCGATAATGGTATGGGGACATGTCACATGAGTCTTGAAGAGCTGTTTACATTTTTGTTTGTTTTCCCTGTTTTAAAAGACTTCTTAAAAGGGGAGGACTCCAGCTCGTAGGCTTCTTGGAAGAAAAGCATTTTCAGAAGGGACTTGAAAGAACAAAGGGTGGGGGAATCTGATTTAATAAATGATATATAGGAGTATAATTATATGGTTTTAAACACAATTCCAGTTCACTTGTCTCAGCAAGAAATGCTGGTGTGTGAGAGAAATCATTTATATTGCTTACTACGGTTTTTCAATCTTGGCAAGCATTTTTTCCATTCTAAGATGTGGGAACACCCACATCAGTAATTATACACGTTAGTGAAAATACAAGATAACTTGTATTCTGAATAGTGGATTGTATTCTTCATTTTCTCAATGAACTATTAGGGTAGAGAAAGAGGAGGATTTCTCATTTATGTGCTCCATCAACATAAGTATTTATTCCTCAGAAACCCAGGATGTCTGTCTGTACATTGAAGCATAGTTCCATTATTCAAAGTATCTACCATAAAATTCCTCTGTGACAAGCTACTGAGTTAGTACTTTGCAGTTCTGCACACTTTACTCAGTGTGAAGAGGAATATTAAAGTTCAAACATTAAAGTCCATGCAGTTCACTTCCATAGCCCTATCCACATGTGCTGATATTTGCAGGCCAGGTCTGTTAGAATTTTTTACCTAATATTATATGTTACAGACTGCACATTTTATTTCTGTACAGATTTAGTCTGAATATACTTCTAGATGCAAAGATACAATCACTCTGTTTTTGTTTTATTTTTTCCTTTGTGGTTGCACAGCTCTCAAATTTCAATAAAGATTTAATTACATAATGCATTAAAAGAGAATTGGGCTAGCTTTCTTTATGGTTTCTAAAATATTCTTTTTATTAAAGCAGATGCAGATCATCAAGACTAGCCATGATAAATAATGGTCCACAGGCAAAATTATTACAGAAGTCAGCAGGAAGACTGCACCTGTCCATCTTTTGTACATGTTGACCTTAAAAAGCCACTAGACATAGAGACATCACACTAATTTTGCAATACCAGAATGGGAAAACCATGGCGTTTTGATGCTGTATATCCTGAGTGGGTTACTTTGCAGAAAGTGCACAAATCTAACTTAATTCTAAGGAGATTTTTATTTAAAAAATAAAAAAGTTGTGAGAGAAATAAGAGGATTTTTTCAAGGTTTCTTTTATGGCAGTATAATAAGATACGTTGAGACTCACATTTTGATATTCCAGCTTTCCAGGAATCATTTCAGAGCTACGGGAAAGATTCCCTTCAGCTCCTGGCAGCACTGAGACCATGGCGGCCAGGAGCTAAGGACAAAACAGGCAGATAAAGACTCTGTCTAAACTGAGTGACATGCAACAAGGATGGACGTGAAAAATAGAATTTATGTGCCTACAAAAATAAGAACAGCCTGAGATTCCTCAGCCTGTATACAGAGCTCTGGACAACCAGAATTTCCAAAATTCAAGTCCTACAAGACCTTGACTTTAGTACTGTAAGATGAAATATCAGGTAACTTTGTAGTGTTTTAATTTTATAAATGATGTTCATGTCCTCACTCCCAAAGCATATCATCTATATCTAACACTGGTTTAAAGCATCTTGAAAGCTCTCTAGGTCATCATCATGGAGTTACATTGTATCAGATGGTTTAGGATAGAATGCATTTCACAGTAGTTTTGCATTTATTTAAATAGAATTGGGAACAGAAAAGTAGTTTTCTGGGGCACATTCTAGATATTTTAATATCTTTGACTACAGTGCAGGACAGGCAATTTAAAAATCAGATTATTATAATGCAGTATTGTTAGGTAGCTCTTAAGAAAAAGATATAATCCATCCCCACCCCCTAAAGAAAACCCAGATGCACAGAAAAACCTGTCAAACTCAGTCTTGTCCAAAGGAGATCTGCCAATGTTCTGACAATGTTTGCACTTGCTTGTCAAAACGGTCACTTTAGCTGAGCATCATTTACAGTTTGGCTTACAAATTAGTTATGTAAATTACCTGTAAATTTAACATGAAAAAAATCCACCTACATTTAAAGTTTATATATATAAACACAAACACTACATATTCATGTGTGTGCATGCATCTGTATATTTACACATGTGTATATATATGAAATGTAGCATCATAGCACAAACATTTTCTGTCTGCAGCAAAATGCTGCAGATGGATTATGAAGAGGAGGCTGGAGCATCTGGCTCCCAACCCGCATGCCCAGTTCATTCCCTTCTTGCTACCAGCTCCCTGCGTAAGCTTGAAGAAAGTCACCTCTTCGTGCTTCACTTTCTGGATCCTGCAAAGTGGACAGAACTGGCTAAAATAGTCCTTGTTTTATCCAACTAATACAATGATTTTACTCCTTTTGAAAGCCATTCCATAATGCATTTTAACAAATTGTTTGTTCTCAATTCATTTTGAAATCCATTTACGGCAAGTAGTGCTTATCTGTGGGATTTTTACTAAGCAGTCTATTGATCCGTGCAGCCCATTACTCGGAGAGCTGTACAGATTACATAACTTGCCACATGATGTTGCTAATGTGCATGAGCTGGAAGAATGCCTTCACTGTTTCTATGATCGTCTTTAATTGTTCAGCAGATTTTAAAGATAACTAACCATATTGTTATTAAAAAAGAGAGAGAACTGAGTGCACTTCGTCATAGGGTTATTTTTCCATTTATAGAGTTTGGCTGAATATGTTAAAAAAAAAAAAAAGAGACTTAAAAGTAGGATCAGTTACAATAGGAAGAGAAGAAAAACTTGGGCATAAAGAAGTACAAGCAGGGACAAATGCATCTTTAATTTGGCTGGAGAGAGGAGCCTGCACATGGATTACCTTGTTTGAAACTGAGACGTGCATCACAAGTGAGAGTTACTGCAGGAGGGAACTCTAAAGCTTCCTAAGCTCTCACAGTGTATCTGCAGGTGGAATAAATAAATGCCAATTACCCAATTATACTTGTAGTGGAATCTTATTATAAGGGTGTCACAGCAATAGAAGCTCCTGAAGACTGACTTAAATAATATTATAGATCCGTCAGAAACTAGCAAAAAGGAGTTCCTCAAAACAAAAAGGAACAGACAGTGACACTCCACACATAGGTGTGAAACCCATATTAGTAGCTATGTTTTCTCTTTCTTTCTCTTCCCTTCCTCTTCAGCATCCTCTATACTACGAAAAAATGGCAATAATTGTTTCAACTTATCATGGAAACACCCTCTAGAACATTTATTCTAAATAATGTTTGTAACTTTTCCACTTTTCCAGCATTTTCCACTTCTACTCAAAGCCTGCCTGTTAACGCCTGTGCCTAGAAGAGTTTTGACAGTGAGCAAAGAGGGCCAGAGAGCAACCCCTCACGAAACAGGTGCACAACACTGGGCTGTATCCAGTCATCCCTGTACCTAAGCATAGGATGTGCTGACACTTCACTAATCACTAGCAGGCTACGAAATGCCAGACTTAATGTGATTGGGCAAACCCAGAGCATTAATATGGCACTTCATAAAACCACGATATCTTGAGAGGCTCATCCCATTCCTCTCTGGTTAAGAATTTCCTAAAGCATCATGATACTGGAGGGGTGTGAGACACAGGACAATGAACGTGCTGACCTGTCCATGGAGACCAAGACTGTGAAAGGAAGATCTGGCCATGGCTCATCTCTCAGGACTCTGGTTTATGCACCCCACTTACATATGACCTAAAAATCCTACCCTAAATATGCCCTAAAAATCCTACCTATGCATAAACTTTTGCAGTAAACAGAAAAGAAACCTGAACCAAGTAGAACATCCTAGAAAAACATAGTATGTTGTCAGCTCACATAACATTGCTTTTTGTTGGAAGACAAAATTCCAGAGGGTCAAATAACTGGTGTGTGGATTGCAGCCAGTCTCTTGAGTCACAGCTTAATTACGCAGTAGGAGATCAATGTTGTATATGCAAAAGGCAAATTTAGCCTGATAGTGCCCTGTTTTCCAATAAGCAGCCCTGCAGAAAAAGAAATAAATCCCCAAGGAATTTGCAGAGAGCTGGAAGCAGAATGAGAGTGCTCAAGTGATCCACACTTGCACTTATTATTAGAACTGAGAGAAAGCTGTTAAAAAGGCTGTGAATATTGTGTTTCACTGCATTCAATATGCTCTCCCACCTAATTCTTCAAAGTGAGCTCCTACACATCAAACTCTGTGGAAATACCAGAGCCAAAACCTGTGTGTCACCTAAGAGTTGGGTACATTGCTTAATCAGGACATGGGAAGGGCATAGATTTGGAGAATGTAGCATTGACGTGAATTTTGCTTAGAAAAACAATATATTTTGAAACACTGTTTTGAACTGTGAATAAAGCATTTGCGCACACACACACACTCCTCATTTTTCCAATCAAGAAGAAAAAACCTGTCACATGACTTGGATACCAATTACAAAAAGCTTGAATTTTAAACACTGGAAACCCGCAGTGAACTGCTGGCACCCAATCTACTGACAAAGATCAGGAAATCAGTTCGCATAACGAATACATTGAGAACATCATAATACAGTCAATTATGATTCATTTGCAGAAAACAGACATCATTCATTCACCACTATCCGCTGAATAAATCAATGAATTTCTCTTTTCTCTGAGTATGTTTCTCTAACAAAGCTGTATCCTGTAATAGCTTCGTACGTTAACATTTTCTGACAGTAAGGAAGAAGGAAAACCTATGTGAAACATGTAGAATGTCAATGTTTCCAAAGAGTCAGTTTTACCATTGCCTCTTGGCCGCCTTACCGATGCCAACCAATCCAAAACATCATCCAGGTTATAGCTGCTTCACACCAAGCAGCTCTGAGAGCTAACAGGAAACCCCTGCGACCAAGAAAATAGTTGGGTCTTCGTCTAACGTATATCTTCAACCAAGGTGAAATCCTGTCCGCAGAAAGGCATTTTGCATTTGGCTTTAACAGACCCAGACTTCTGGTTTATCTTGTTGGCAATCAAAGGACAGGAGGCAAAAGCACGTTTTCCCTGTAGGTGCTCCTTTGTGTTCTTCAACCACTTTCATCCACTCCCGTGTGCTTCCAAATCTCTAGCCAGACAGCTAGTTTGCATATGTTTTTGAGATACTAATTAAACACGTACAAACAAAGAAAAACCTTGAAGCAAAAGAGAAAACACAAAGAAATTAAGGAACAAGTCTTCAGAAGTCGCAGGTAAGCCAGTCAATTGGGTTTTCCCCACAGATTCCCCTACTGCCTTGACTTCCCCAATCCACACACTCCACTAATTCCAACGGGGAATCTGTAAGCTCACAATCAAGTGAAATAAGTTATAGACATTAACCACAAAGCTACATGAGCATAACTGCACACAAGCACATGCATGTTTTAGAGAATCTAAGCCACCTTGAGAAATGCATAGCACACACTCCGTTAATCTTCTGGTTGCTTCAATTACTCCGTCCACAACAATGCAGCAATTACCAAAAAAAACAAAAAGCAACAACAAAAAACCCAAATCCAACCTTTAAAGTATTGTACCAGCAAAATGCCTCTAGCAATTCTATACGACTTCTAGCACAGAAATGACAGCGAGGGAAAGGGAAAAAATGGAAAACCAAGATGCGTTCAGTCAAAATTTGAGACTGCAATAGTGAAAGTGGAATTTCAGATGAGCAGAACGGGTGTATCCCTGCTTTTTCTTCAAGTCTCAGTGTGATAAATGTGCCGTGTTTGCTCTATTATCATCTTGCTCTGCCAAGGAGGTTGTCCAGCCAGAAAACCTAAAATTGCACCCACCTGAATAAAACAAATAGAACATTTCTAAATTTTTTTTCACAGATGGGTAAGGTTTGGAAAGGTAAGGAACACTGTATTTGGGGTTCAGATAATATTTGACAGGTAGTAATGGTTTATCTTGTTGATTTTGCTCTTGGGAAAACAATAAGAGGTGATCAGCTTCTGCACCCTTTTTGCACGTTTGTTTCCTATCAAAGATATTTTTCTTTCACAATGAAATGCAGATAAGATGTTCACCTCAACAAGATAAAGAGTGAGATGTGTGCAATTAACTCTATGGGTAATTTGTTTTCTACAAGACCCATGACTTCAATAACATAACATCTAAAATGCTTGAGGTATCAAAAAACTGGAAGCAAAACCAATACGAATAAGATGAAATGTCAGCAGATGGATTAACATCATCAAGAATGTGCCAGACTCTTAAGGCTAGATTAAGCAACATTTTTTTTTCCAAAGCAAATTCTATGATAATTTTAATAAATTTACCATGGAACTTGGTTTCCTTTCTAAGACTAATTTCCTATTTTCCTGCTGCTCTTCATTATGCCTTCTGCAGGGAAGGGGTTGTTTCCACATTGCTGTCAGGGCTGCAGCTTGTGGGCTGGCCTATAGACTCCTCATCTCAGGTTTTGGTCCAAAATTCTCTCATAAGGTCACACAATTATTGTGATATTCATCCAAGTCTTTTTCTGGATTTAGTGCAATTGTTTTATATTTCTCCTAAGTACTAAGTTTCTCTCATGGCTTTGGATTTCCTTGCCTGTGTCTTCTTTGTCTACCTGCATATCCTATGAAGGTAGAAAAGGAGGTCTTAAAAAATTGCGGGGATTTTTAAGTCAATCTCAGCCCCTCCAGAGCAGTAGCCCAAGAGCAGCAGCTGAAAAGCTGTCCTATAAAACACACCACATATGTTCCATAAATCAGAAATACTGAGGATATGCAGGAAGCATTGCACTTGTACTGTGGATATTCATTAATCCAGCATGCCTGTAGATGTGCAGATTTACAGCACATGTGCTGAAAAGGAGACTGCCCACACTTATCTGTGCCCTCTGCTGCAGAAGCCCACAGCTGCGTGGGCAAATTCCATGTGCTTAAAATGTGCTGGAGTTGCAAACTTTTGAGCAGAACCCCCTGGTCATTTTTAGATATACCAACACCTGTGAGGTTCATAGATGGGGCTTCTCACAAATGCTTTGGCATTGATTAAAACAAAAGCATTAACACATGAAGTCATCAAAATAGTAAAATTGACCTTAATATAGAAAATAGGTACAGCAGTTCTTCAAGTTCTTTAAAACCACCCTGAAAACTGTTCAAAATTTGCACCATTTTCAGAATCTATAACCCCCTTTTAGCTGATCTGCTCTACTTGTCAGCCATCAACCCTGTGCTCTTAGCTATCCAAGGGTCTGAGTACACATACACACACCCTTAGGGGATGACTATATATAAAATATGTGAGACTCAATAGACAGCTGATTTAATATGACCTTATCAGCTCATGACACAGTGTCTCTTACCATTTCTCTTTGACAAAACGGAGGTGTGTTTGGCAGAAAGCAGTAGACGCACACAGTATCACATTCAGCTCCATCCCCAGGAATTTAACAAGACTGACTTCCCTGCGATTTTTCCCTTTAAAATGGGAATCTTAAGAATTGTGAAAAAAAAAGGCATATATGTGTCTGAATCCCTAGCTTTATTGACAAGGAAACAGAGGTTCCATCCGACAGCTTATTTATCTAGGAACACTTTCATTTGTTTTGTTTTTGTTTTGTTTTTATGTGGGGGGAAGGGGAGGGAGGAAGGGTATTTTCCAATGACTCTGATAAGACCAAGTCAAGCCAGTAGAAGGCAGAGAAATTCCTATAGATGAGAGGGCTCAACCAATGGGACTGATCATAGAAACTGCAGTGATGTGTAATTTAATGTGGGAAACAACCTGCAATGCTTATTATAGAGCATATCTGGCCGGTTGCTGTCACTTTGTAGATGAAATATTTCTCGACATAACAGCAGAATAGATGGGTAGATCTCTACTTTATCTCAGTGAATTAAAAAGAAAATTGGAAAACATAACTTCTTTTCCAGTTTACAATTGATCATTCCCCCCCAGTAATTCTTATAGCTTCCATATTCAGACGTTTTTAGTAGCATTAACTGTCCCTACGCACAAGGCAGTAGTTGAACGTTCGTCAGTCACCACACTGCTGCTTCCTCCCACAACCCCTTCCTGACGGCCTCCGGCAGGAATGCTTGGCTTGGTGGGCACTGCTCTTCCCCGGCATTGCCGGCTGTGCCTCAGGACCCTGCGCGGGCAGCAACGCACGGGGCAGGACAGGGCCGGGGAGCCGCACAGAGTAGTGCTGAACCGGCTGATGCCGCCTCTCCGCATCCCGCGGCGCTGGCGCAGCTGGACCGCTCGCCCCTCCGGCACTAGCCCAGCCATCGGCTGCCTGCAGCCCTCTCACCACCTGCTATTTCATGGTGTAGAAACGGTCATAACAACTCCTTATCAATAAGCACACAACACCTGTGAAAGAGAATCTAAACATGTGCCGTTGCTCCCTGTGGCCTTCCTCACCACTGTGGTCTGGATTTTCAAATAATTCCTATTAAAACAATTGGTTCCCTTTCGAAACCAGTTTTGATTCTGCTTAAGTTTGTTCTAATTAGCACCGAATAACAAAGGTATTAACAGTAGCACCTATTCTACCAACATTTTTAACAAACTGTCAGATAAGGAACGGTGTGAATAACAGACTTTGTCATTTTTTGTTGTTTCATTTGCATTGAGTTGCTTTTAATATTTCTGAGTGACCAAAGTAACCAATCCGAGGTCGAGTAAATGTTCACACACACAGTCTCATAGTTCTTTGACACAAAGTGTGCAATCCGAAAAAAAAAAAAAAAAAGAGCTGATGAAGAAATCTCCTCAAATGACTCAGTGAGCTGTCAGCTGATGTTTTTTTTTTGCTCAAGATCCCTGCTAAAGCCCTTCAGTATATAATTTTCTCAGTTGTGCAATGACTTTTATTTCTATGAATTTAAATTCTTCAGATTTCTCAAGGAGAAATTTAATGGAAATCTTCTCCAACTTCAAAATAATGGTATGTTAATGGATGACTAATGTGTTTCTTCTTTATCAGAGATATTATCTGCACATGATAAAAATGGCATCTTACTCTCAACACTGATGAAAAGTACCTGTCTGAGAGCTTTGAAGAAGCATGATCTCCTCTTGCCACACTGTAAACACCTCCTTGGAAGATCTCAAAGCTTCTACAGGAGCAGAGAGCATTCATAAGAGCCAAGATAGGCATTTGTAATTAATCTTCCATGTTGTCCATTTAACTTAATAAGAGGTGGTGTCCATTTTTACATAAAGATGCAAAGCATCCCTAAGCATTTGCCCCTGCTATATAATCCTTCCTGCACATCCATCTGGCCATGCTGCACTAGACTAGAGCAGTGAGTCACCCCTCAGCTCCGAAGGGTGCCTCATCCTGCTTCCACATGATGGTGATCTCTTTTTCCATGAAAAGCAATCGAATGTGTCCAACCTTGTTTGAACATCTTCAGAGTGCTAGGTAAGCACGCTGTAGATGTTTCCTCAGATTGGGCCAAATCTCAGATGTTAAGAAATGAGCGATTCCCTTGAAGTCATAGGAGTTCTTTCAATTTCCGCCACCTGAGAATGCTGCCTACTGTTCAAACCCGATTCACCTACCTGCTGCAAACATTTACATGGAAAACAGGTTTAGGGAAGGAGAGATTGACAACACCATTCCTGATATTCTATTTGTGGGCTGGACAGCAATTTATCTTGTCTCTGATCAAACCTACCAGCTATGAAGTTTCACAACTACAGGAGGCTTTGTGTTGTAACTTGCACCAAAAAATGTGGCATCATGCATTAGGGCTTAAATGTTCAATACACACAGATCTGTCCTCATACGCTAACAGATCATTTAATATAGGATTTTTGTTGTTGTTGTTGTTGAGTTGAAGAGATGTAGCTTTAGTCTTTGAAGTTTAAGACTAGTTGTAAATTCCTTGAAGTCAACCCTATTTCCTTTTATATTAGCATGTTAACAAGCTTTGGAAGACTGACAGACCTTACAGGAAGACACAGCTGGGTGCTCCTCTAGTCTGGGCTTAATGAAAACCAGAACATGAAGGCTGAACTCTGTGGCTTGTCTGCTGTTTACAGACTCGGCAGGAAGAATCCACTGCCCCAGTGATGAAGGCATAATGTCCTCATCAAATACTGATACTTTCTGTACTACCAAGGGAAACAGTTGGGATTAATTAAGAAAGGAAATGCCACAATATTTTAAATTACTTCTGTAGTTTAAACCTTTGTACCAGATGAAGCCCCAACAATAAAAAAAAAAAAAGGAAGAAAAAAAACACCCTGTGAAATACTGTGAAAGATGGGATTTTGCAAATGCGGACTGATTAAAGCGAGAGCCTAACCATGAATGTGATCCAGATTCTGACCAAGAGAGAGATCACCTTTCATCTCTAGAATGGAGCACTCCTTGTTACTACAAGCTAAAGCAAAATGCAAAGGATGAGGAAGAGAAAAACAGTATGAACCAGAAAAGTCAGCATCATAGAAAATACATGAAAATACATCAGGAATATGTTTCAGGATGACTGAAATTTCAAAGGATCTCCTACACACAAAGCCATCACAGAAAACCCTCCAAGAAAAGCTTGAGTGCTCTCCCTTTACTGGACAGCCTTTCTGCTATTCTGGCCCTTCACACATCATAAGCTGGAGGTAGATCTTTCCTCCAGTTTGTGCTTGTTTGACTCCTGACAGTTGGAAAACAAGTTTTAAACTGTGGAGAGGGAGGTCAAGCCCTGTCTTCAACGCTGCATTCCAGAGTTCTCTGTATCTCTGAGGTACATCTAGGAATATCGTTTCAAACATTAATTTTAACAGCAGGTTTTACTACGACATCTATTTACATGCATTTTTTTGATTTAGTAAAATACATGCTTCAGTGCACCTGTAGTACATGCCTAATTTCCACATGTATAAAAGATAAATATGCATATAAATTAAATACCTGCAGACACCAATGCCCAGCTCTGGTCAATGACATGCACAGTTACTGTAGTTACACACGTGACTGATAACTGCATTTTTCCATCTAAATTTCTGTTTATAAAGTTCATGAAAGTCTATGTTCGAAATCTTGGAAAGAAGAACATCAAAAAATAGGATTACTGTTATTCATCCTTTGTCGTGCATGTGCTTATCAAAAGCCCAAAGCTGACAAAGTTGGCCTTGACAACTACAGCTTTCAAGTCAATCAGGTAAACTTTTGCAATTGCTGTTATTGCAGCACCATCAAAAATATGAAATGTTGATAACAAAGATAGTCTTTAAATACTGTCCAATCTCTACAACCATATGCTACATTTTCACGCATGCTTAAAGGTTTTTGTTGGATGACAAATTTCCATGTGCACCTGGTTATGCAACCAAAATATTCAGCCAGAAATGTAAATAATGCCAAGTCTGAACCTCATTTAAACCATATTGTTGAACATGAAAAGTGTAAGTTATAAATCTGTTTTGATAAACACTTAAATAAGTCATTTCTTGTGCAATGAAGACAGTTCATTGCAGTGACCTGCAGCGACAGGGAAGGGAGAGCATGGGGAGTCCAAACATGAATTTGCTTTTGCAATTCTGTGGCTGATGGACAATAAGGTTATATAGCCCTTTGATGGAATCCAGAGCCAGATGGCTTGTTCCAAGTTTTCTTACAGCTTAGGGATATTTGTTTTCTCTTTTTGAAAGCTGTTCAGCCATAACTTTTATACAGGCCTATAGGTGCTGTTTGCCAGGCTGAGCAGCTGAGCTTTATGTTGCTTCTCAGTCTCCCTCCAAGAATTGTTACTGCCCAGGCCAGTCAAAGCTACACCCTAGTGACAAACAAAACCACAGAGATAGTAACGAAAAAGGTATCTTTGCGGCAAATTTCTTCATTTTTGTTTCGATTTAGATTCTTTGCTCCTGAAAAAAAAATAGCAATAATGCAATATTGTACCTTCCCCCACAGAGCATTGGGAATAAGGGTGTTCCTCTAACTTTCCCCAGGGGAAGAGACAACCAGTCTGGAGGGTGTTCACCCCATGTCCCATGGGGAGAAGCGCAGGTTGACCGAGGACATTCAGTCCTCCTCGCTGCCGTGCCTGGGATGCTGCAGACTTAACCCAATGAGCTGCAGTCAGATAAAACCGAAACACGGCACGAGACAGAGAGAGGGTAGATGACTACAGATCAAAGCCATGAGCGCTATAGGTGCAGCACCAAAATCAAACTCCTTTACTGTGTGTATGGAAACCAGTCATGGCAGCAGAAGCAATAATGAGCAATTTCGCAGCCAAAGATACGATGCAAATGCAAGACATTGAGGAAGGCTGCTTCCTCTTTCATTACAGCCCAGAAAGCCTTTAGCTGCTTGAGTCAACCTCAGCTCTGCTGGAGAAACTCAGTACGGTTTCTGAATAGCACTGGTTGGAAAACAACTTTTTATAAGGCAAAAATCCTTGATCCAAAATCAGGATCAAGACAAGAATCCAAAACTTAAGATGCTTATAAATTTAAAAAATGGGGTTTTTTTTGTGCTTCATGCACAAATTATTCTCATGGGTCACTTGGTAATGATAACATCCAAATTAAAAATCTCTCTCTGATTTATGCACGTACCCTGCATCCTCCACTTGGCTCATCAAGTTTCTGGAAGTTCCTATAGCTTTCATTTGTACTGCTTCCTATGGAATAGCAATATTCTAACCTGAAATACTGTTACTGGATCTTATTTTCCTCCACAGCATTATTCCCAATTACATTTCTAACAGTCTTTCTCTTAAAATGGACAGCAGGTTCACTGCATATGCTCAGTTGATGGGATTATCTTCCTGCTTCTCTTCTTATTCTAACATTTCCTCTTAAATGTTTGCAGACTTCTGAGAATTCATAAAATAGGAATTAGTGTATAAATAAAGTAAGTTTTGACAAATGCAGATTGAGTGTGCTCCTCCTGCAATCTCCCTATAACATCCATAATGTCAAGCCCCTGAGTGATTCTGTTGATTATGTACAGCATCCTGACATGCAAACGCACAATATAGCCCCAAGACATATGCAATTAATTAATTAATCCTAACAGAAATTATCAAAACTCATTCACCAGGCATTGCACAGCCAGCAGCAAGCAGGATGAGACTTTTTAACCATGGAGGAGAATTCTTCAAGCAGAAATAAAGCCTGCTGTGGAAAACAAAATGTAAATTTTAGAACAAAGAAAGCTTCCTGTTAAAGCATGGATGCACAATGAGCTGCCCAAGGGTTGCATGAAGTCCACCAAGACCTATTTTGATGCCCATCATGCTTTCCTCAAGGCTCTGAGAGCTGTGTCTGACCTCTGACATGGGTAACCGCAACATCTCAACTTACCACAGCAACATCTACTTGAAAAATAAGCAGAAGATGAACATTTAGGAGGAAAGAAAAAAAAAGAAAGAAAAAACAAAACAAAACAAAAAGAAGAAAAAAACATGTCAAACAACTGGATTTCTCCTAAGTATTTTGATACAAGAATTACATGTTTCACTTGCAGGGCAGATGGATAGAAATGGTAACATGTATCAGGGATAATTTGTTTAGATAAAAAACTAACCAAATTTCAGAGTAAATCTAAAATCTAAACAATTTCAGAGTACCTTTAAAAATATACACGGGGTTTATTAAATTCACAAAAGACACATGTACTCCCCAACTAGCTATGGGGAGGTTTAAGTGACTTTGATACAAACTTTGGCTGGTTACCATAAAAGTCTGACCTTTCTAGTGGACATCAGCTGCCAGAGTAAACCTGTACTCATAGGAAGCGGGCTGGGGTGTTGAATATATCAGTTAATGGTTGGCTGGATGAGGGGCAGAAAGAAAACAAATCAAGATACAATCAAATGCGGTTGCCTGAAGTCAGCAGACAAGACTGAATATTAATTTTCAGTCGTATTTAAAACCATATACTGAAATTTAAGTGTGACTGATGTAGAGCTCTACAGCAGCTTTAGGATCAACATCCCAATACGCCTGTAAGACACTTCTTAGAGGCAACACATTAAACTGCATCCTGTTATGCCTCCAGTCCCATTGTGGATGGTTTCAGAAAGCCAAATATTAAACCCACTGTTTTAAGACATCTAGGGAGAACAAAGAGTAAATTCAAGAGCAACCTTACATACACCCTGCTGATACGGAGCGCCTTAACTGCCCTGGACCAAGTCAGTGCTGTTTATGAACAGCACTGGTTGAAAAGCAACATTTTGTAAAGCAAAACATCTAAGCTTAAAAAAGTAATAGTCTAGAATCAGAATAAAAAGAAAAAATATCAACAGCAACAGAAATTGAGGGGAATGTCAGGGCAAAATTTCAATTTAGTCAATCAAAATATTTTGTTTCAATGGAGTCAGAATGTCTTGTTTCTATGTTGACTGTTTCATCTTATTTTTTAAATATAAATTAAGTTTCTAAGGAAAAAGTTACTCCAAAATGCAAAACAGGATGTTTTACTGTTTTCAATCTTTTTTTCTAAATAAAATTTCATCGAAATCCTCACCATTTTGTAAGAAGACAAAAAAGCTGTTTGGATCATACCAAAGATTGGTTAAAACCATGCATTTCTGCAGAAAATTCTCATGACAAAAGTTTTCCTTCATCCAGTTTGGTTTTCTTTGTTGTCTGCCAAATCCACAGCAGGCTTTTTATTTTTAATTATTTTTTTAACTTAACTTTTTTTTTAACTTTTAACTATTTTTAACTCTCTTGGGCCAGCTCTTGCCAGCCAAGCAGTACCATGTTGCTCTTTCCTTCCCTAAGCAGCCTCTTTTTGACCCGCTCCAACTGTAAACTCATCTGCCGCCGGAGTGGTATGAACACAGCAGCTACAAAACGGGGCCTTCCAGACTTTCCTGCTTTCACCCAGCTCCATTCCAAACTCCTCCTATGTACAAACTCCTGAGGTACTGGGCAGCTGCTCTCACACCCACCCAGCGCACGCACAGAAGTAGAGGACGTCGATACCAATAATCTGACAAAAGCCAACACAGAGTCTCCGCTTCCCCTTGAAGCCCTTTCTTCTACTAGCCATTGACCTACTTGTTTTGCTACTAGAGGCTCATCACAGTCATAAGCTCCACCTGAGACTTCTTAACATTAAAATCAATCTCTATTAAGAAAATTCATTGATATGTTCTAATCTGTAACAAGTTTTCTTGTGAAAACTTAACATACATTTAGATTCTAAACTCTTCACAACACAGACAATATTTTGTTAATAGCTGGTTCAAGGGGTTACCAAACTCCATTAGTGTTTGCAGGAATTATTGATATGATCTATATTCAAGAATAGTTTTCAGTAGGTTTTTTCACTCAGCAAATTCCACCACAGAAGAAATACATAATTCATTGTTTTTATTTCATTCCCAATACCAGTTTTCAGGAGCTTCTATTATAAGAATGCACTTTTGCATTGACTATCCTCTACATGCCACTTTATTGAATTGATTAAAAATAATTAAAATAATAACCTTCTGGTTATGTGACTCGTATACTATAAGGCTTTACATTTTAAGTTAATTCTTGGTGGTTAAGACTTCCTCTGCATCTCGCATGGCACTTTCCCAGTTGCCTAAATTAGTTTTTGAGCAGTATGTATAATATGGACAGAAAGAGTAGATGATTGGACAACTGAGCACAGCACAAGGAGTAATTTGCCGAGTTTTGTTTATACTGGATGCTCAGAACCCATTGTAAAAATTAAAGGGAGGAGGTTTCACCCCTGAGCCTGCTGGGCATTCGCGCTTCCCCACTTCCTGCTCTGTACTCTACCCAAACACAAACCAGTTATTCATTTGCATTTTTATTTCTTCTAAATATGTTTATGTTTAGGACAGAAGAATCTAAACATGAGTGAGACAGAAATGCTTGAATGGCATAAATCTCTCCATAGCAGCTCCTTAGAAATGCACATGGAAAGCATAATAATGTGGTCTACAAAATCCAGACCTTGATTTGCAGGTGTCCATGGCAAACAGGCATTAATTAGCATTAAGTAGACTTTCACACTGAGCAGATGAGAAAGACTCCTTGCAGTTCACAGGGCTCTATAGGAAGGTGACCTTCCTTGAAAGGAAAGCCTGAAAGGGTTTTACCCTTCCATTTTCCTTTCTTCATTTTCCTATTTAAAGTTATGAGGACGATGAACATAGATTCTTCTCTGTTTGTGACAGATGCCTCAGAGGGACAAAACAACACAAAAGTTTTGTGGCATAAAACAGTAACTAGTCAGTGGTAGTGACTGAGGGTTAACCTCATACTTCATACCAATGCACTTCAGAGAACTGAATTTCTCCATCATTTTCTCAAAGCCTCTGTGCAAATTCACTTATCCTTGCAAGATTCCAGAAGTTTCCAACTGAAATGAAGTCTGAATGTGTACACGGCAACGCATACAAAATGCAGGGAAAGATACTAGCCCAAGACAAGGCTGTTCGTATTCCACCAGTGATGGCAACGCCGAGTGTGCCCGTCGGACCGGCCAGCTGAGCCACGCAGCGCCCACAGCAGCGCTCGCCAACACAGCCCCATCTGCGCCGTTATCACTCGAGATGGCATCGCTACGACACCTCCCTAATGCAGATAGATATATATTATCCCAGCACAAGTATTTGTAGCCAAACGCTCACTGGGCAAAGCCCCGCATGGGTATCTCTATCTATAACTACATAAAACATGAAGGAAGGATGACCCTTGCAAACCTGCATAGGCAGCAAAGAAGCAGCATCGAGGCACCAAGTGCTTATGTTGGAAGTGGAGCAGTTACCTTGTTTGCACCTAGTGTCACAGAGTAAATACTGTTTCTCCTGTAGCCCCAAGAAAGGAAATATAGAAAGGTTATTCTAAGCATCATAATAATTTTCACACAGCAACTTCTGTGAACATGGGGTTGCATTTATTTAACCACGTAAAAGCAGACCATCCTTCAATGAATCCATTACGTGATCTGCAAAGTCAAAACAAGAGGCACAGATCGAGACTGAAGAAGACGGCAATTTACCTTCCCAATCCAGTAGCTAGAGGCTTCAAAGAGAAAGTAGAGCTGAGAGAAAAGAAAAAACAATAGCGGAACAAATTATCTACCTAAATGATGTAAAGGGACTGGAATCTGTCCGCAACTGCTAGATTTAGAATTCGTTTACTCATAATGTGCAGGAAAGTGTAAAATCTGGTGTGACATGTTTAATAAAATAAAGGCGCAGGACTCCTTCCCCACCCCCAAAATGCAAACATATTTACAGAGGATATATGACTCAGAATGGGCAAAGGAGGAGAGTTAGAGGTTTGATACTCCAATTCTGCATGTCTTTGTAATTTATTTAAGACCATAACCAATTTAGGAGACAAAGATAACTTCAATGGGCCATGAGGCCACCCCTGAATTTTATGATATTCCCCTTATCTGTTGTAATCTATTTTAAGTCCAACCATTTGCGTTTGAATAAAGAGCTTCCTTTAGAATGAGGTCTTCCTGACCAAAATGAAAAACAACCTTTCCACTTATTTCATCAGCATTTCATAATCATTTCACTTCATTCACTTCACCCCTCAGACTTAACAGCCTGTTACTAGGTGCTTTACTTTCAAGGTGAACTTGTCTGACTTCACTTCCAGCCAATGGTTTTTTCTTATGTCTTTCTTCACTAGACAAAAATTTTACTCCAGAACTTGTCTTTGGAGGTGCTTACACATGGTAATCAAGTCACCTATTTTTCTTTTTGAAAATTAAACAGATTGAGCCCTTTAGATCTAACAGGAAAGAATATTATTCATAAACATAATAATACTTGTGCCTTTCCTCCTCCTTTCCAAAAATAAGCTGCTGCTTCTTCTTTATTCTCTAGTCTCAAGAACATGAGGCTAGATCCCTTCCCTACAAGCAAATAAAATAAATAAATAAAAGTTCAAGAGAATAGCAGCCATCATTTTAAAGATAAGTTGAATTGTGGGGGAAAAGTATTTCAGATGCTATTTGCACCTCTCTAATACTATCTTCCAATACCAGTAAAGTGACATTTCCCAAACTGTTTTAAGTTTTCAGCCATAGTTTTAAAGAACAAAGTCAGAATGATGATTGGCAGTCAGCAGTGTTTAGTGCAGGTCAAAAGAGCAAACTCTGCATTCAGAGCTTCATACAACCCTTCTGCGAGTCACCACCACTCTCCACATGTAACTTTCCATATTTTGAGTACAAGTCACCATTTCTCCCCTGCATCTATCTCATTTCACCTTTCCCAAAGGATTCTTTTTGCCTTTATTTGAAAATTATTTGTTGATATGAGTCGCATTCAATCCAAAAACTGTTTAATATGAAGAAAAGAAAGATGAGTTAATCAATTATGTTAATAATCTGCCAAAGGGATATTCAAAGAGCCTGTTTTTAAAACTGCTTTTTATTTTACCACGCAGTGGTCAGAGCCAAGGAGAGCTGTTCCTTTTTATGGGGTACGTGCAAGCACTGAGTGTCTCCTTCCTGTGCCATTATTTTACTAAACTTGTCACACCAGATTTTACACTTCCTTGTAAATTATGAGCAAAAAGAACTCTTTGTTTGCCATTTTTCCCCTTTGGTGGACATGGATCATAACCAAGGAGCGCAGCTACGCTCCCCACTCCCACCCAGAGCAGTCTCAGGTCCCAAAGGGGAAATTCCCCTAGTCAGTGGCTCTGGGTGCAGCTTGGTTTCTCGAGTTTGCTACGTGACAACCCAGTTGTGCACTTGTCTCTCTGACCACATCGTCCCTCCGATGCCCAGGGAGTGACTAGTTCAACAGTAAACCCTGCTTGTGGATGAGCTTCATCCGTACCTTGGTGAGCAGAAGGTACCTGGTAATGGTTACCATCTGCTCCCCGCTACGTGCTCTATTTCAGACAGAGGGTACTCTGCAAAGCAACATAACATTTTCTCTTCCACAAACCACCTGTTACCTGTCAGGCTGCCTGCAACATTACATACGTTATTTGTATTACTTCACCCCTGGGGCATGTGCCTTCATCTCCCTGCACACTTTATAGCGTCGGTGGCAACTGCAGCTTCCCTGGGAGCGCTGGTCACTAGCGGCGGGCTCCGTTTTCCGACCTCCAGGCATGGAAAGCTGGTGGGTGGGTGAAACAGCCCGGGAAGGAAATAACGCTGCGAGCACCAGTTCCTGTCCTCCAGGCTTGCTCTGGTATTTACAGAAGGGCAGAAAATAAATCAGGGAAACTGAGTGCTAACATCCCACCTCCATCAGAGAAATAGAGACTCGTTTTACCCTCAAGTATAATTAACGTGTCAGATGTCTAGAAGGGGACAAATGTGTGCAGAATATCCTAAATAACAACAGAAACAAAACAAACGAGTGCTGCCGCGAACTGGGGAGGACACAGGAGATAAAGGGGCCTGGAGAACAGGGAGCAAAACAAGCCCACTTTGACAGGGAGCTCCTCGGTGCAAACTGGGAACCCACCAGACGCATTTTGCTATAAATACAGAGCACAGAAGTCGTGCGGGGGCTGCATGGCGAGGGTGCCCCGGGAAGCTGCGTGCTTGCTCGTGCCGACGGGGCTCATGTATATACATTACACACACGCACGCACACGTAGCGGGCGCGGAGGCCCGGAGCGCGCGGCCTGCCCGGGCGCAGCAGCACGGGCCGCGGCCGGGCGCTCCCAGGCGCCCTCCCTCTGCCGGCTGCTTGTCCCGGCACGGCCCCGGCCCGCGCTGGGGCACGGCGGCAGGCAGCGCCCGCGCACGCCCCGGCACATCCCGCACGGCCTCCTGCCGCTGAGTCACCGGGCCGGGAAAGGGCAGCCGCCCGCAGGGCAGCCCCTGGAGCCCTCTGGGCCCCGCGGTGTTTTAAAATGGGCAGCTGTAAGGCACAAGGAAAGG
This sequence comes from Crypturellus undulatus, assembly GCA_013389825.1. Classification (NCBI taxonomy): domain Eukaryota; kingdom Metazoa; phylum Chordata; class Aves; order Tinamiformes; family Tinamidae; genus Crypturellus; species Crypturellus undulatus. The sequence goes on from VWPW01020859.1 coordinate 284,391, forward strand.
CTGAACACACTAAACCAGCATTTGGGAAAGGGCCGAGCTGCTGCCCTGCTTGGGGCACTACCCCATGGGCACTGGTCTGGGTGCACCAGGTAACACCAGACCCAAAGGCGCTCGGACCCCAGCCCTGTCCCACCACGGTCCCCTCGCGACAGGATTGACCACAGAAACCCGGGGACAGCACTGCCCGGCCACCCCCTTTCCAGGGCTCGCTGCAGTGGGGCTGCACGGTGCCATTGCTGCTCCCTGGTGAGCAGCATTTTTCAGTAAGCCCAGACAAATCTCCACACTTGATCTCTTTCAACTCCAATCTCCACACCCAGTGAGTAAGGTGCTTTGGAAACCACATTAGATTGTATAGGCACTGCGGATAGAAAACGCTTTTTCCTCTTTCTCTTTTAAATCAGCTCCAATGGTTTCTGTTTGCTGCAACAGGGCAAAGTTTTGGTGGTCTTTTTGGACAGACACACACTATGCAAGTCCTTACAAATGTGAAAGTATAAAACCAATTTACTGCAAACTACTATCTAATTACCGAATTGAAGACATTTAAATAAATGTGATTTTACTATGGCTTTTCCCTCAGGGAGCTACAAGAAGATTCCTCAAATAACTTTCATTTGTCATTGAAAATACACTATTCAGATCATTTTCCAAAGTATTCCTCATTTTCTTCTGTTTCAGAATAGTGGAAACTTTAACACACTAATAAATCTTAATGCAAGACTGTTTCCAACATAATTGTAATAGCTCTAGGCTAGATTACTGGTGTCCTTTTAGACACTTCAGCTTGTTGTATTTACATCTTGCTGCATCAATTGTATGGCCATTGTCAACTTTATATTATGCAAGGTGTGTAATTACCCAGTGCTTCAAACTCCCACCACAAGCGCACACCTGGCCTGCTCCTAACAAGCACATTCCTTCTCAAAATGACCACGTAATTAGAAAATTCCACTTCTTGGATAGAGCACTACGCTTAACACACTTATATTTTGCTCTGAAATGCACTACCATTTCTCTTACGGGGTCACTAGACACACTGTGAGCTGCTCATTGTTTTTAATCCTAACATGACCTTTATACTAAATACAAAAAACAACCTTGAGACTCAAAAGCCTGGCATGATGTAATGAGCGCAGAGCAGGATTTCAATGAATCCCGCGCTGCTTGATGAGGCACCAGTCCTCCCAAGGTGCTGAGTCCTCCTTTCCCGTAGGGTCACGTCCCAAACTGTAGCTTGCAGTGCCTGAATTCTAGTTGTCCCAATTAAAACTGGAAAATGAGGCATTTAAAGTCCTAAACCTCTCACAGAATACTTGCTTTGAGAGTTTCCAAGTTAAAATGTTTTGTTACAGTGGTGCATCTTATACTGGACAAGCTCTGAAACTTTGTTTTCATGTGAGAAAGAACGTGGATTGCTAAAAGCACAGATCAGTGGAAACACAGTAAGAATTTTAACACTAATTTACTCAATCAGAATTTCTTACAGCCGCCTACAGCTTTGAAAGCAGGATCTCTGAAGTGCCCCCTCCCCGCTTGAGCAAACAGGGATATATATGATGGTAAATACATTAACGAGCATTCATGGCAAACAACGGGGTGTTGCTCGGGAATACGCTCCCGTTCCTCCTTCAGCAGAAGGGAGAGGAGCAGGCAACAGCGCAGCGGAAAGTTGTAGGAATTTTCAGGATGGAGAATTGTTAGAAGTGGCAGCTCTTTTCACACATATTGTTGAGGGTAGAATGTAGGTAATTAAAAATCATTATTAAAAAAAAAAAAAAGTGCCAGATCCCAAGCCTGCAGAAATCCTTTGAAAAAACAAGTGCGTAGATGCTTTCCCACACTCCTTTCATCAGAATTTTAGATTCACCCTATGTGATCTGTAAAGCAGCAGTTATCTGATTAAACCACCACTTCTCAGCTAAGCAATGCAACCCTGTGTATTCAGATGAATGAAGGGGCCAGATTTATACCCAGATATTTTAATTCTCAAACAGTTAACATAACAGTCAAAGAGCTACTTGGTTACTGACACAAAGGGAAGGCTATAATTGTAACATCGTCGCTCTAAGGTGAATAATTAAGTAGATTCCACTTACAAAAGGATGAGAAGACTGTGCCTCGGGACATTTAGTCAGTAGAACTCAGCAACAGGTTACAAGCAGCAAGCAGGGCTATATTTAAACACAGATCTATCGACCAGATGATTTTTATGCAGCAATTGAAAAGTTTGATTTCCCCAAATGATCTGACATGTCTGAGGAGTGCCTGCACAATTTAAAACAAGGCAGAATGAAAGGATTCAAGATCACAAATATTCTTATGCCAGCTTATCCTTTTCCTTACTCATCTATCCTCTTTTACTTCTGGTTAATTTTTTCCACAACTACCATCAGTGATGAAAGTTAGAATAAGTATTTATCCTGTCACTTATTTATTGATGTCCCTCCATAAAGCAGAACCATATAAATGAATAGTTTATGCAGTAAAACATTTGGCTCCCTGTACTTGAATCACTAGTGATCATTATACTTAATTACCTTCAAAACTATTCTCCTCCTCCTTACAGAGATTTCCAATATTCACATAAAAATAACTGTAAGCTCTGCCACCAGAAAAAAAAAACAGAGCATTTCCTTGTAGTTAGTATTTGTGTGCCAACCTAGAAGCCAGAACATAGTTTAAAGTAATTGCCCAGGTTGGTAGCATTTAACCAAGACTGTGAATCATGGCCCTTTGCGTGCCTTTAACACGCACTCCAAGCTCTTGGTGCAGATGGAGCAGAAATGAGAGCACAAATGATCCTGCCCTTCCCCTGGAGAAGCAGAGACAGTTCTTAGGTATTCTTGGCATTTATCCCCACACTAAGGTTGGCATCGACTCTTTCTCTCCCAGCAGAAAGGGTGAGATCACCTTCTCCCATCTTTGCTCCTCTGCTTGCGGGTTTGGGGTCACCCCATGGCAGGATTACAGGGAGTCCATCTGAGGCTCTACAGCGATGAGCTAAAATGAAGCAATGATACAGCACCGCGACGCAGAACTACCACGCAGAATCAGCCTGAGGTTGTTTGATGTCTCGGCAAATCCAGCCAGCGATGAGGCGCATTTCCAGCTGTTACAGCCTATGCAGAGCTGCTGGAAACAGCACGCACCGAGAGCTCATATTGAGAACCCTGGCATTCCGCATTTAAAAATAATTTTAAGCCGATATGACGTCTTTCTTATCTTGTCTTTCTCCCATCTGGAAGAGGGAGCAGGAGGTGGCTTTTTGGACCAGAGTCAGTAAACAGCTCTAATGAGGTCTGGACAGCAGATCGGGTCGGCATACACACACAAACACCCTAGAAAGGGGTTAGTAAATAAACTCAGACGATCTAGACAGCGTAGGATCCTGGGGACATAGGAGGCGGAAAGTCAAGAGCAGGACTGGGCTGGCTGGCCCAACTAGTTTTCTGTCCAACAGGACTATCATCTTAAAAGATGATTTTTTAAGCTTTTATTTTCCATCTCCTATTAATTTGTTTGACATGACCTTATCAGGACTCTGCTAGTTATGTTCTGCTTTCCTTATGTAGTTGTTTTCAACAAAGTGAAACTGCATATAGTTGTCTCCTTCTGTTATGCATTCACTTCTGCAGTGCTGAAACATTAAAACAATTTGAAAGATATGACAACGAAGTTCCTCAGTACAGTGAGCATGTGGATTGATATGTTTTGATTTTTTTCTTTAGAGAACAAGACTTGTCAGTGCTCAACTAGAAAAGCTGCCAAATACATCATCATCTCTCATTCACTATGACCCAGGTGCTGTCAGCCCAAACTGACTGTTTTCAGTAAAAAGAAAAAATCACGTTGGGTGAGTTCAAAACGTATCCCAAGAGGTGCCAATTAGGGAGCATTTTAAGTGCAAATTCTAATGTTAATTTTCTGAGTTCATTTGATCTGTGTCCATTACTGAATCTCTGTTTTAAAACGCACTTTATAGCCCACTTTTGCACTACACAATCTGTTTCTTCCCTGCTGAACATACTCTTATAGTTGCACGTAGGGCTAACAAATGCATTTAAATATTTGATTCACTGCCATTAGCACAAGGGGGAGGAAAAAAACCCTAATGATGGATGATATGATACGCTGTGCACAGAATGCCTTCATGCTATTCAGAGTGCATTATTATCAACATACCTCTTCCCATCATGTGCATTTTTTAGGGAAGTAAAACAAACAGAATGCCACTGAACTAAGAAAAGATTTGCTAGTAACAGGGATTAAAGTGTATGGTTCATATAGAAGCTGTTGAGTGAACAGTTTTATTCAAATCATATCTGTTTGTTTTGGTCCTGATTTTTCTCTAGTAAACACCATTACACTGACATATGTGTTTTTATTACCTTGAAATAAGTAAAATACATAAAACATCTAAAACTTGCTTTTCTGTACTTTTTTTTGTATATCTCAAAACCGGTCACCAAGATCTCTAAAATAACCACTGTCATCACCAATGTAGTTACTTGATTCATTTAAGCCTAAGAGAAGTCCGAATGGAAGGGTAAGTGCTCACAAATTTGTGAAAAATCAAGCATATTTAAAAATACATTAAAATGAATGCAAAACAATAATATCCATCTATTTGCCTAAAAAAAAAAAACTTTGCAGATGTAATCTCGTTTTTGCGCAGAAGCATTCAAAAGGTGTAAATATCTATTGAGCACTGCCATTTAACAGATCCCATCGAGCAGACTGGCCATATTCAGAGGGCACAACCCCACCAATTCACCCAGAGCAGAGCAGCCTTTCCCTTCTGGTACCACAAAGCCTTTCCGTGTTTCTGCTCTTGCCAGAGCAGCCACCGGTCCCAACTTGCGACTGCCACTGAAGTCAATGAACGCTTCGTGCGTGGAACCCCAGCAATTGTTATCTCTGAAGGAGATACAGGTTTGATAGCAATAGGATTATATGTGTGCTTAAAATTAGGCAGATATTAATAGCGGCTTTGAAACTTGATGGTGAAAATAACATGGTTGCTTATTCGCACGGGGATGTAGATTCTGTGATCAAGACAGTCCCTGTTCTCTATTCTCAAGCAGTGTTCTCTACAAGAATATTCCAGGATTCTCCACAAGAACCAAGGGCAGAATATCTCATTTAAAAATTCAGATCAGGGAATTCATAATCCAAATAAAGAAACTCCCCCTGCTCCCCTGCCAGCTGATTATACACTCATTCGTCACATCTATCAAGTTTACACAAACAATTTGTTTTACTTGCTTTGAGAGACAGCCTTGGGTCACAGGGATGGGGCAGCCGTTCATTTCTAGTTGTTCATGTTTTTTTAGTTAAAAGACACCTAACCTGGCGATGGAGCTTGCTGGGGAAATGCCACGCAGCGTCGCTCGCGGCAGCTGCTCGCCACGTCCGCGCCAGCACAACAGATGAGCTGCAACCGGGGCCCGGGCGCAAGAGGAAAGTAGCCAGGAGCAGAGAAAACCCACACGCAACCACAAAGCCCCCAACTGCTTCCACGCTGCAGGATGGAGCAAACTTGAACTGCTTTAACGCACATGTCCTTGGCTCTGCTGGCATGCGCTGCTCCATGTAGGAGCTAATACGCTCCAGTGAGAGGTAAATGAGCCCATTTTCCAGCATGTGGGCACATCCTGCATGGGCACATAATTTCCCTGCTAACGCGAGACCATTTGGTAAACTGACATTTGCAATTTGATTCTATATTTAGGGCATTTGCCTGCAAAAGCCCATAGATTTTTTACAAGGTCAGCAGCTAAATTTAGGCGAGTGATATACAATTTATGCTACATTAAGATATAAACATGATGGAAGTAGCTTATTTCTCTTAGGTCCTAAAATGTAAAAATGCCTCATGATGAGGAATGTCTTGTGAATCCAATTCCCACTGCAGTGTTCTGTCAGCTGTTTGTTAATAAATAGTACCTTTTCCACCTCTTTGAAAAGCATATAGCAAGATAAATGTAACCCATATTTTCAATTCATAAAAGCTAAAAAGCACTGGAAAATGCCTTTTTTTTTAAATAAACAAATAGAAAAGTATTAAGGAAAAGTCAGTTTCCACTATTTGCTAGAGAAGCAACATCCCATAGACAGAGTAAAGAGAAAACAATGAATATAGGAAAGAGCAAAGTATTTTTAAGGTACTTGTTTTGGTCTAAGCCTATGTCCTGGTTCAGATGAAAGACTGAATTTCTACATATATTTGTATACAACAGCATTTCAATTCAGCTNTTTGAAAAGGATATAGCCAGATAAATGTAACCCATATTTTGAATTCATAAAAGCTAAAAACCACTGGAAAATGCCTTTTTTTAAAATAAACAAATAGAAAAGTATTAAGGAAAAGTCAGTTTCCACTATTTGCTAGAGAAGCAACATCCCATAGACAGAGTAAAGAGAAAACAATGAATATAGGAAAGAGCAAAGTATTTTTAAGGTACTTGTTTTGGTCTAAGCCTATGTCCTGGTTCAGATGAAAGACTGAATTTCTACATATATTTGTATACAACAGCATTTCAATTCAGCTTTACCAATCTAAACATCCCTAATTTTCCATTCCCTCGAATAAACTGTTTATTGGTACATACTGTTCTGGTAGCAATTTGCATGCACTTTGCATGAATGCAAGCATATACCCTCTTTTCTTTTGGAGGGATAGTGGGTTGTACAAGACTCAAGGCAACAGAGAATCAAAGACATGCTGGTATCAGGAAGTATAATTTTTTGAGTCTTTTTAAACTCAATCAAGTCCTAAATGTACTTTCTTTTAAGCATTTTCTTTTTCTAAAGGTTAGTGACAAGGTTGAAAAAGATCAAATCTTTATTTTTTTTAAGGCAATAACTACCGACAGGCGCTTTAGTATTCAGGAATCCCATACAAAGGGTCTTCAGACCATGGCACCCATTCTGGCAATTGATGGAGGCTCCGAGCATGGCATGTAAAATTCCAGACCTGAAACCACTGCTGGAGGACAGTTCTCCTCAGCACTATTCACTGAAGTCAGTTCAGAGAGAAAACGAGTGTTGAAAAATTAATTCAGGACAACCCCCTGCTGAGGAATGGCGAGTAACCCGTTGGTACTTAGAACATGTAACATTCCCAAGCATCAAGCAATGAAAAAGTGTCCTGAATTCAAAGTGCTCTATCTCAGAGCTCTATCTCTGCATGAGCTCTAGCCTGCAGAAATGGAATTTACTGTTCCATGGACACGTTCCAGAAACTGTTTCCGTATGCACTGCATGCCAAAACTGGGCCTAGTCGGCTGTTATTAAAATGTTGCTGTCAAGCTATTAAATGCTTGAAAAGCAAAGAATTAAAAGAAGCTTTATGCATGTACACCCCACGGTGTTTCTAATCATGCCATTGATGTTGGAGATCCAGTTTCCTTCAAAATTTAGTTACAGTTTGTGTTTATAAATTATTTCTTTTAAAGACTGCCACCAAACAACTAATCTCATTCCTCATTCTAATCCGCAGTTTGAACAGGAATAAGATTGTGCTCAGAGATTGTGAAACGTTTTTCAAAGATGCTGTTAAAAGCAAATGCTTTAGAGGACTAGTTCTTCCAGAAAGGTGCTTAAAAATGCATCTATTTCTCCTGTTGAACCAGTTTACACTGTGGAATGAGACTGGGACCTTAGAAGAAACTCCTCCTTTACCTATATTACCACCAATTCTGTGTTGTTCCCTTAAATTCCCAGTACATATTTGGGCCAGCAAAGTATATTTCAGGTACTTAACCATATCTAACTACTGAAATGAACGACAAAGCACGCAACCTTCTATATCTAAAATTTCCTCTTCTAGGTATCTTCTCATTTAAATGTCCCATATCAGACATTTCAAAGAATTAAAGTTCAAAATAAGCGTGATGTGTCTTTTTTCTAAAAATCAGAAAAAAGGGATTCAAGTACTGCAATAATGTTGGTTCAGAGGAATGGACTAATAACTTCTGTTCCTAATGTTATAGACAGGAACAGAAGACAAAGTATCCTCTGTATTATCTAATTTTACTCCAAATTTCTGCTCATATCTTTCATGTGCTATTATGGAGACAAAATCCTTAATTTATAAATCTAGAAGGAATTGAATTCACTATATTACTCTTGAGGTGGTACCGAAGTCAGTGGAGAGAGACCTACCAAGACCAAGAGGAATGGGTTGGAGAAAAAGAAAAAGCTCACCATGGATTTCTGAATAAGGCCATAGTTTCCTTGCAAAGGGTTCTGCAATAAAATGAATTTGGAGCTTGGACAAGATGGAATTAGGTAGTAAAGGCTGAGACTTGACATATAGCAAGATTTAGACAAGATTTTGATGCAGTCTGTCATCCACATCTCTATTAGAATACAGAAAAACAATGTCCACATGGCAGGGGTGCGGAGCAGAGCGCAGGGGCTGGAGAGCAAGAGCTCTCCAGCGTAGACAGGGACCAGAGACACTGACCTGCGCCCTGCAAGGGGATGCTGGAGATGGACCTACATCCCGCACAGGTAGCAAGACAGATCCGTACACACTGACACACACAGGGATGATGCTTTTGATCAGCTGACTTTAAGAAAAGCAGGAGAGGAGGCACTATGAACACTGCTATAATGAAATATACAGGCAGAGCCATGCTGAGGCAGTAATAATGAGAAAGGGTGAAGCCATGGAACAAAAATCCAAAGATTTCAAGAGGAAAAATCTGGGTGTTTGCGTCAAAAGCATTGGACAAGATACGATGGGTGAATTTATGTATATACTAGTCTCTCGGAAGGGTTTTCCTGTAGGCAGATTCAGTTTGAGTTGGGATCATCACTGCCTGCTCAGACCTGGACATCTCTATGCGGTAGTCTGCCTCAGACAAAAACGAAAAACAAACAAACAAACAAAAGACAAGCACTGTAAATGGCTAAACACACCTAGTGGAGGAGGAAAATAATCATCCTCTAATTGACTGTTTGCTAATGGAATCTATTAATTTATGGCCACAGAAGAGCCAGCTAATTTGTGGTTAATGGTGTTTAAAAGATAAACAGTCTCGGCTGGATCAGACATGCTTAATCTCTCCATATTGATGCCATGCCTTCATTCTGGGAACACTTTACAGTTTTTCAGGAAAGATGGAATAATCCTAAACATTCAGCCCTTGCAATGAAGCCAGTTAGGACTGAGGTCTCTTATTTAATCTCAACCAAGTGGCCTAACTATTTTTAAATGTGCACAGCTTCATACACGCTATGACATTCTTCATTGTCCGAGATATAAAAGGTGAGAAGATTTAGTTAGACTGTTCTAAAAATATAGCAAAAGACATACTTTTGTTGGGAACTTACATAAATAGAGCAGATCAGAGGCACCCATTCAAGCTTGGACTCTTGCTAATCATGAATTTGAAGCCTTTGTCTAATCCTGTTGGGGGAAGGAATCACTGGTAGGATGCTAAATATTCTGTTTTTCTTTCCTAATAACTGTGGGAGCACCCTCGAGAGCAGATCTCATGATACTGAGGCAGGTTTTATTTAATTTAATTCCTGACTATTTTGTTCAAGTGTTTGATACAAGATACAAAGGATTTGGTATCAAGAAAGGCTTGCATGTAATGCCCTCTTGACAGATCATTACACAGGAGTCTAATTGGATTTAGATCTCGAGATATGCCATTCAGAACTTGTTTGCATTTTACTAGAAATGAGGTGATCATCATTTACCTTTACATAGAAATTGTGACACACATTTTAATGTGCATGAAACACAAATGTCAAAATATTCAGGTATTTGTGCTCTTGATTTGCATATAGTTGCTACCTTTGTGTAGAAATGAAGTAATTACTGTAGCAGGTAATTATTCACTCACCTGTAATTTAGAAGAGAAAAAAAAAAGCCTACATTTTACTCATTTTATAGATATTTGGGGCAACAGTAGCTCAAAAAAACAGCTAGAAAAAACCTGCATATTTGTCTGTCCTCAGAGATGTCTTTATGCCACTCAGAGAGTTCACTTAGAGAAGAAAAGAATCACCATTACTTTCTCACAAGTACTTTCCACTTCTTTTTCCAGAAAATTATTTTTTGTCACTGTTAGCAGGTTCTAAATAGCAAGAACAAACATATGCAAAAAGTCAAAACATGGCTAATTTTCTTTTAAGGCCTTCTGTTGTATGAACCAAGTGTTTCCTGAAAAGGCTCTATACTTACTGAAATTTTTGATTCAGTGGGAGGAAAAATGTGTATCCACACACACGCATGCATGCTTGATTCAAACAGAAATGTTCTTTTTGATCCAAAAGGAAATATTTCTGCAGTTTATGCCAATTTTTCATCAAAATTATCACTCTGAAATGAAAATCAAAGGCTTAAAGATAGAAAATGTTTCAGCATTCTCAAACCGCCTTTCCTAGTTTGGCAGCATATTATCTGCCAAAATCAATATTCATCCCTGTACATTTGGATTCCCTTCAAGTTGCAGTATTTAGGCAGTTCATTGAAAAAAAAATTGTTACACATCCAACTTGTTTTTTCTAAAGCCTTCTGGAAATAATGACAAACATCTTGCCCTGCGCTCGTCTGCAGTGGATGTCCGCAGTCTGCTCCCTTGCAAGAATTCCCAACAGATTAATGGGATCGCCAAGGCTTGGATCCAGCTTACAAAACACAACAGAAGCTGGAGTTTTCATAAGCTTATTGCCGAGCTGCTTTGCTCATCATTCAAGTCCTCCCCAAACTACCCCAAAATGAGACTTACTGCCAGGGAGGGGAAGATAGAACATGGGTTGGGATCAGCTGGACAAGGACCACAGACCGTCCCCATCACTCTCACCCACCTTGACACACGGGGGAATCCTCTGTTCCCCTCCTATGGTTCTTCCCATATTTTAGAGAAAATCCTTTCTTAGGATCCTCATTCTTCCTTCCAAATATTTAATTCTGAAGCCCCTTGTCATGTATGATACTAACGTGTTGGAGTAGGGCTTTTCAAGAAAGGAAGGTCAGATGAGCTGTTGAAGATAACGGGCTTTACTGCAGCCAGTGGGAGTAAAAGGTGCCCAGAACTTCACAGTATAGAGGTCAAAACCACAGTTCTGACAGCACAAATGGCAAACCTAGAACTGTCTCCCATCTGGGTTTTGATCAGAAAACACAAAGCTGAAGGCTTTCTTCTTTTGCCACTTTCCTCATTTGTTTGTTGCCACTCATTGCACTGACCTGTAAAGTCAAGGCTTGACCTTTTTTTTCCCCAAGTCCAAGTGAGAAAACAGATGAGATGCTGGGGCCGAGGCAGACTTTTAGCCTCAGAGGCTGGCAAGAGAGGCAGAAGTGCTGCGCCTGAAATCTGTGCTGGGCTTTTACCAAGACGTCACGTATTCCACAGCCATCCACAGACTGTCACATCATGTCAGTACTAGAAATGAAGGGTGGTCTGACACATAAATCATTAAAAAAATCAATATTCCTAAACCTCACAAGAAAAGAACACACTTGAGAGACGTGTCTGTTTCATGTTTACATTTGGTTTCTTGGTGGCTTATTTATCTCTCAGACAATCCAGGAACCTTACAGTTCATTTAAGCTTTCTTCATAAACCAAACCTTTCCAGATTGCTGAAGACAGATTCTGGACAAAGAAATCAGAAGTTTGTGATCATCTGCAAATAGTCCTGAAAACTTTGTACTGGGAAATTACAGTAAAAGGAAAGAAAACAAATGGCATCTATGGCATTTTCTTTCAGCAGGGCTTTAGGTTTCCTGTTTTCCTTCCAATGTATGAACATGATGCCCCAAAGTCTGTAAAAGGCTAGCACGAGTATTCTGCTTCAGATTACGGCTGAACACTAGTGACCTGTACAATGACAAAAATCATTGAACCAGTCAAGGCAATTTGTGGTGAGAAATTACAGGGACAGAAGAGAATCATGCTCAAAGCGGCTGGAGAAGCCTGCAGTCACAGTGCTCGCTTTAAACCAAACAGGCAGATCCTTCCCTACCAGCAAAATCAAATTCTGTGCAAGCTCTGCTAAAGAACTAGATATTTAAGTGTCCTAAAATAAACATATCTGCATTTGAATCACTCTGCCTGGAAGACCATGATGTTTGGAGTCCTCGATAAAGTGGCATTTGGCAAAGTTACAGAATTACATTAAAAATCTACTTATTTTTCTACTGTCAATGCCCTTTTATACGCACTACGACAAAACTGAATCCAGTTTAAAATACACCCGTCAGGTCTGTCAGTCGTCAGCAGAACTCTTGTTGTTTGTTCTGCTATTCCATCATATTTTCACTAAGAGGAGGAGGTGGTATCTGAATATGGCAAAACAAACATGTGTGCCTTGCTCAGTGATCACAGACATTACATTTTGGAATAAGGCATGGACACTTGCTGAGACTGCAGTCTACTGGAGACTGAAATCTTCTCACCTGTACAGCACCTACCAGCACAGTTCATGTCCCAGAGCTGAGTCCTATCGCAGCAAAGTAACAACATGATGAAAATAGCTTATAGTGAGCAGCAGCTCAAGCCTTGTGAGTCAGCACTCATTCTATGCCCTGCTCCAACAGCCACAATTAACCTCCAGTTTATATGACAGAGGTGGAAAAACAATATTGGAGTTAATATGGTGTGGAAAATAAAGGAATATACAATTTCTATAAAAAGAATAGGAGAGCAAGTAATTCCCTTGGATGCGTATATTGAAAATAGAGCTATTTAGGCAATCACATATTTTTTCCTGCTTATGATTTTTTTTTCCACTGTTAATTCAGGCATTTTGAACCCCATGGCATCTCCTGGAAGTTACAACCGTTGAGCCAAAGAGGTCTGTGAAAGAGTTCCCTGTTTGAGAGAGGAAGTGATTTTTAGTCAAATAGCTGAATGTTTTCTCTACCATCTGCACAACCTTTTGTTATAATACCTTCGACACTCAAACACCTGATTAAACAGATGGGGAGAAAAAAAAAAGGCTTTGTTACAGCTTTGGCATCCCACTTCTTCAATTAGTTTCTTCTAATATGTTTTCAGCAGAAACAGACTTAACATTCTTAATATTTTAAGCGCAAAACCTATGCTGAGAAGGGATGAGGAGAAGTAATTCACAATGCCCAATAGTTTCTTTATAAATCAGAAAAAAATATTACCACAGATCTTCACAGGTGACCTGCAATGTACAGCAGCAGTTCCCCAAGTCTAACAAATATTGCGGTTAATATGGGAAAAGGGATGAAATACAAGGGAAGTGTTGGATACGTAGTACCTATACACCCTACTTGTCCCTAGAGGCCTGGGAAAGCCTGTATGATTTTGAATGTTCAGTACAGACTTACATCCAAGCTAGATGAAGTCAACACCGTGATGCTGCCTTTTGTCAAGCCAGCACAGAAAACAGATTAAAATACATCACTTCTGGAGAGACTGTAATAATTGTTCAAATTTCAGGTAATTAACTAATCCATGATATTTCAAAAGAGAGTTTGTTCATAGTTAAGCGCATGAAATTGAATGTAGACAATTTGCTCTCTGTAGCAGGATTAGGTATACGCAGATTAAAGACAAATGCTGCATTAAACTCATCAAGAATAACCTCTGCTACACTATCTCTCTCCTCTCTGAAAACTAGCAGCAACTACATAAAATGTCAACTGTTTTCTAACAATTTTATTGTCAACTGAATAGGCACAACAAGCAGCTCCTGTGGTGGCACGGCTGTAAGAGGGTGGACAACTATGTCACTCGATATTGGCAAGTAAAGACTGGCTGCCCCAGATGGCTGGCAACAGTTAAGCAAGCAGGGACCCAGATGTCAGGGAAGCAGAGAAAAAAATAAAAATCACAATTGTATCACTGAAATGTTCAGTTTCTCCAAACGGTTATGCTTTTAAAAATTAAACTAAAATAGTGTAAAACCAGAAACCCCTGAGCTTGAATAGCTTTGGAAAACAAATACCATGAGCAAGAACTGCCTAACATGAGTTGTCCACGGCCACCTCTTTCTGGCCGTGTAGATGATGCTCCCCTTGAGCTCTTGTTCTCAGCGTGCCGCTATCTGTGGTGGTACCCAGGGCCAGCTACAGCGGGAAAGCTTGGCAGATGCAAGACCCCAGTGCCAAAAGTCTGGACTCTTTCTGCCGTCAGCAATGCCAGCAGTGGCATCTGGTTGCAGAGCTGGCTTCTTGCTTGGCACACACCGAGGTGCTTTTCCCTGCCATCGGGTCTGGCCAGCGCTCTGTTGAGCTGCTGAGGGTCTGGTGGGTCTGTCCCTATGCTGAAAAGCTACCAAAAAATCTCTTTCTGTGACTAACCCTTTCATTCTTGACAGGAATAGGACAGAGACAGAATTTTCTCCAAATACACCATCCATAACCTTGATAAGTGCTGCCTAACACCTGGCAAAGCAGAATCTTGCTCATGACGTTTTGTAGTTCAGTTATTAGTTACTAGGATTCAATCAATGTTTCTCTTAGGTTGTTACAATTCCTGATTCCTAATGAGTCCTACAATTCCTAAAGGGTCTGATGGCCCATTAACCTCAGCATAACTCTCTTGAACTGTCTTCACTATTATGGAATATTTAAGAACAAGTGTAATGGAAAATGCTTAGATTGCGTGGGATGGTACTTGAGCCCACGTAGATTCAAGTGTGGGAATGATTATCCTCAGTCTTTCAGTTCTTTGATGCATTGTGTGAAAGATACCCACAGATTTTAACCAAAAGTTTCCTATTTTAAAAGCACAGCCAAGCAGAGGATCCTGGTCTTCTGGCCACAGAGTTTTGCCTGAATATATGCCCATGTGAATACACTGCTTTGAATGATGTAACATAAAAGGATTGTCTGCCTTGTGTAGAAATTTTCTGGTTTTCATTACTCATACTTGTAAATATATCTGTTTTACAGCTCCCTAAGAAACAAGCAAGTCTTAGCATTAGAAACATTCCCAGCACATTTTAGGTAACACAAAAACAACCAATAGCCACTTTGTGTTGTTCAGAAAGTAGTTCTTTCACACTTTGCAGAGGCTCACAGTCCTATAAGACATTTGGAGGCATTTATGCAATTTTTTAGATCACTACTCAGGTGCAATTAGCCCTTCTGCCACTCCAGCAAAATCTTTTCTATGGAAGCCCTATAAACTCAGGTATTGAAAGTAGTACTGTAATGCAAAAATAGACAAGCGAGCGACTCAGATGTTCAAGAAGGAAGGATGCTCCAGCATTTGGCATCAGGGACACCCACTTGGCAAACAATCCCCACCCCAACTGTGCCATGGGAAAACTGCAATCTTTTCTATATGTTTTATAAACTGTAAACCATTACCAAAGGGGGTGAGAAAAGGACAGAAAAACAACAGTACCAAAAATAACAAAGGAATTGCATGCAGGTATAAGCTCTTTGGCTCAAGTTTGCTCTCAGAGCAGCACTGTTGTTGACTTCAGCAGATTTTGAGCCACGTTGAGAACCAGCTGCAGACCCCTGTTTGGAGCACAGCTCAGGAGCTGTATCTCGGAGGAGGAAATGCCAGGCACCAGATTTTGCAGAAACCTTCTTGAATGCAGAACAGCCCTTTGTGTAAGGTCACGTTTACAATAAAAACTTTTGCCAGCTGAGGATGTCAGATAGAAGGTAGGGATTTTACATGACATTTTAATGCCTACCAACATACTACACGCACTTTTGTTAGCAAGAGAGCTATAACAGCCACAGGAACTGCCCTGTCTTGGACCTGATCTTCTTCAAATGTAGCTTTTGAAGAGGATTACAGGAAGGGATTTAAAGCAGCAAACCCTCAAGTCTTTGACTAAGAAATTCTCCCTGGATGGCTTCCTTTGGGTCTTTCCATCAACCAAACTCCAGAGAACTTCAGCTAGGTACCCTGTACACCTCCCACCTCCTTTCTCCCTCTCAAATCTGTCTGGCTTATCTACAAAGCAAACAACGTGACAAAGATATTCTCTGACAATGAAGTATCCTTCAGACACATAAGTAGAGTCCAAAATGCAAATGCATTAAGAGGAATTTGGTAAGATCTAACCACAAGGCTATCTGTTCAAAAAACTTCAGCACAAAGTTCATGTAAGCATTTAAGAACAAATTTTTGGCCTCCATTCCTCTGCTATGGATCTGTATTGAAGTCTTTAAATATAAAGCCAGACTATTTTTATATACAGGATTTCACTTGCACTG
The DNA here is from genome assembly GCA_013389825.1 of Crypturellus undulatus. Lineage (NCBI taxonomy): Eukaryota > Metazoa > Chordata > Aves > Tinamiformes > Tinamidae > Crypturellus > Crypturellus undulatus. Next base: position 300,576 of record VWPW01020859.1, read on the forward strand.
TGTAGTATCTGTGTAGTATAGGGTTTGTGTAGTATCACTACCTATGTAAGGAATTTACGTTTCCATTTTTCTTGGAAATTTATAAAGACTGGATATTTATCAACTTTTCCACCATTCAGGTCATCAAGGTTCATTCCTTTTGCAATTAGGGCACCACTCCCTACTTCCTTGATCAATAAATGAGTATCTGCTGCTTCCTGCCTCTGAGCTATTCTCATTTTGGAGCACTTCCTAATTCCCTTTGCAACAACCGATCTTCTCTTCATCCAGTGGGGTTCAGATTTGAAATTATTTCCAATAAATCCTGGTAAACTGATACAACTTTTTGTACTGAAAGTAAAATGTCCTTCCCTTCCTGCGGCAAAGCTTCACGGGAAAGGACAATACCTATGTTTCTGGCCCATCCAATCTCATACATGAAATCTGGGGAAAAATCTTGCCTCCCATGCTTTCCAGAGTCAAGGCAAGGCACTTCTACTTATAACACATCTTAAAATTCTTCATCCAAAAGAGAGGGAGAGGAGGTTCCAGCTCGTCCAGGTTGCCTCAGGAAAGGGCACCCTGTCAACATTATCACCAACATCAGCAGCATCTTCTCTCTGTTGCCCTCTCTGCAGGGTGCAAAATTCTACAGTGCAGCAGTGAACCTCAGGTGAAATTAGGGAGTGCTGGGCTGGCAAACCATTGAGAACTGAACCTTGCACTCATGCACACAAGCAGCATGGCCTGGGAGTGGCTCCTAAGGAGCCTGAGTATGACTACGCCTCTGCCGACATGCATGGCTGTGCGCAGATGGATCATTCATTCTCTGCAAATGACTCAGTGACAGACCTATGCTAAGCATCTGCTACCTCTGCTAGCAGATTCAGGAGGACAGAGGCAGCCTGTAACCCACCAAGAGGCCTCCCAGGGAAGAAGCTGAACATATGGACTCTGCTAGCTACCAGGGTGGTCTGCTCTTACACCAGAAATGAAAGGCTGTGCATCTTGGGGCCATATCTGATTTTATTTTTTTTAATACCTTGTAAAGCTATAGTATGTCATTGTAAATAAGATTAAAATAAGCTGTAGGGACCTTTAAGACTCTTTTTGTCATATGTAATAGTTGAAAGAGTGAAGCAGCATAAAGCAGTATGCTCAAGAAAAGGAAAACATCTTGAGCAACGAAGACTGCAACTCTTCTGGCCAGCAAAGATGGTGTGCAGTGATTCTCCTCTTGCTACAATTAAGGAGGTTACATGCCAGAGAATTCTCAGTAAAAACAACAGACACAGAAATATAATTAACTACATGAAAACCCATCACAGTGCAACCAAAGGCATAGCTTTTTTTGAACCTCTGTAGAGGAATCAGTGGATAAACTTTACTTGGTTCCTAGGTCCAAACGCAGACACAGAGCTCTTACACACTTAGGTTTGAATGACATTTAAAAAAAAAAAAAAAAAAAAAATGAAGCCCAAATACTGGAATAAATCAGAAAAACATCTGTCATCTCTCCCATGCTGCCCTTGATAATTAACATACTGTCTCAGAGTTTGTGTGCCACAGAGTGAATTAGATCTTATGTCTTGTAAACATTTTTAATTTTTAGCTTACAACTCTTTTTCAGTAGCAGTGGTTCATGATGAAACATTGCTCACAACAGGGGCTGACAATTGCTTGGAACGTGGTTTGTTCCATGTGTTCTATGGCAGTAATGTTTTTATTTTAAATGGAAGTGGTAATATAGTTATAACCGGAACATCCACAGTAGAAGGGGGTCACACTAAACATGCCAGACCTGTCTGGGCAGGTCTAATTTAAACACCAGCCTTTTAAGAACGGGACTGTCTTTGAATGAGATTTCTTTGTACTTCTGAAGACAGCACACACCCTTTTCCTGCTGCTTGATTAAACAGCACTTGCCCAATGAATAGATCTTGATCAGGAATAGAAAATGCATGGAGCTGTCCTGGGGAAAACGTGCTCTATCCTTTCCCAGACTCACCTGTGGGAAGCCACGTACGGCTTATTGGGTGCACTGACCTCTCAGATCAGCCCTCTCACATGTGGTCCTCTGCTCTGTCAAATGCCTGGGCCTTTAGAGCACCTTTACATGTTTGATCTCAGTAAACCCCTAATACTAGCAGAGGTATCTCGTAGCAAAATTGTGTTGTTATATGTGTGTTTGCCCTGTGTCTGTCCTGGAGGGCAAGCACAAACCACAACGTGCACTGCTTTTTGGAGACACCACACTGTAAGATCCACCATTACGATGACCATGCAAGTCTTCAAGGGCACATATCACTATTCTGTCTTGCAGAAGAGGATCCTCCCATGCTAAAAATAACCCCATCTTCACTGTTTGAATAATCATCTTTAGTCTTGTTCCCACTCACCTCTAACAGCACAAGTCAAAGAGAGTAAAGCAGAGTGCTGAGGAGCTGATTTTCATATATTTGTTGATTATTAACATTTACACACTACTCTGCTTTGAGTTCTTTCTCCATGTATCAGAAATTACAGAAATACTGGCTTCTAAATGAATTACTTCCACTGTCTTCATGTGCAGAAAGCATAAACTATGTAGTATGAATACATTCTCATTACATTTTGAGCATTTGCACTTTTAAAGTAAAAAGTGATAGATGAAAAGCCAATTCTTTCAAAATTAAAAGTTTTGAAAGCACCTTTGATAACTTCAGGCTGAAGCTACGGCTCTCAGTTCCTTTGCTGTAAAGTGAAGTCAAGAGCACTTCTCTACCTGGCGGGATCACCATAAGGACATATATCCATAGGCTGCAGGACACTCAAGTACCAGTTATGCCTGTGCCCATAAGCACTGTATAGGGAGAACAACCAGGGCAGCTTGGCCCCCACTGTCTCATCCTGAGTCATTTCCAGGAGAAGGTGCCTGTGTTCATTTGGAAGGACAACAAGGCATGACTCAGTGGATCAAAGCGATTTATCAGTCCTGAAATCAGTACCTCATGTTGAATTCTGAGCTCCCTCTGTCAGTTGATTTACATATTAGAGCTTTACATGGCTGGCATTAGCTGAACCTAGGCCAACTCGATAGGCAGAGAGTGTATGAAATGGTGAAATTTCAGCAATAAGTCTGGTAAACTTTCTACAGAATGGAAGTCATTTTTACACTACTTTTTATACACTTACTAGTATATTTGCAGCTCTACTTTTCTTTTTTGGGGGACTCTAGAGTTCATTTGGGAAGGACAGTGGGAGACAAATACATCCTTCATTCACTCTCTAGCCAGACATTCAACTATCTTTGGGGTGGAGAAAGACCAGGCTTGTAAAGGAAAGGATTTTAACTAGTCCCTAAAAATACATATCCTATGATATAAGCAAATACCTGCCTCCTTGGATTGCAAACGGTGATCATTCTGCAAAGAGAATTCTTTACAGCACATTATCCAGGTAGGCCCTTGTCCCCTGGTGCTTAGACAAACACTTTTTGGTTTATATAAATAGTTGACAGATCAAATTTCACCAGTTGCCACACCCAGCCAGCCTGAATCACCCAGAGAACATAAAGAGAGTCAACTTTTATACATTGCTTTTTACCAAAGTACACATGAGTTGCTATGTTACCCCCCTTCCTACCAGCAAACAGATTTTTCATTCTGAAAGCATTTTGCTATGTATCAACACTCGGCCTAATGCTTGCTGAAGTCCAGTCTGAGTAAGAGGAGGAGCACTGGGTGCAAAACTAAGCAAAATGAATGTGCAAAATATGCCTTTAACTTCTGGACTCCATGTTGCTGCTCCTCTGAAGGAGCCAAGTTCCCACCACCAAACGCTGCAGAAGCGCTTCCAGGAGCCACCTTGCTTGATCCTGAGTGCAGGTTGGGAGGACTAGGACATCTCTTATCACGGGGAAATATAAAGACTTTTCTTTACAGTGTTTGTGAGACACATGAGTTGGCCTACATGTACTTGCTGAGTAGCATTATTTGGGTTTCTTTTTCCATGAAGATTAATACAAGGTAAAGTAAACTAGATCAATTATAACTACTTCTCTACACAGTGAAAGTTTGGGGAACAAAAAAACAACCCTTCCCCATCCATGCTATTGATCACAGCCTGCAGCTCCGCTATCACTCAGTACAACACAGCCTCACACACCTAGGTTTTGGCCACAGTGCTGCCCAGCAAGCTGCTCCCCCAAATCAGCAGGTAAGGGCCATCTCACCACCCCACGCTGCAGGAACGCCCTCTCCCAGCGTGGTTTCCACATTGCTCTTGCAGCTCTGGTGGTCAGAGAGCACAAACAGTACAAGGGAACGCGTGAGAAACGTAGATCTCGTGCTCACCCATGCTCTGGATACACTGGCAAATCCTGAAACAGTTTCTAAAGCAACACCTTGTTTTCAGGTTCAAAGCAGCAAGTGGAAGGAAAGCTGATTTAGGATATGTCTTTTGGCATTGCAACATTTCAAAAAGCCTCAATTCCAGTCTTAGTGATTGCTCATTAACTCAGTGTACCCAAATTGCCGTCCTACTTTTATTTTTAATTACTGACAAGCAATTCCAGACTAAAACTAGACAAGTGTTCCTGGAGATAACCATTCACTGGCCCAGTTTATCTGGACTCTTACCTACACTCCAGCCTTAGCCGTAATCCTACCTCCAGCCTAAACCCTGCTCAGCAACTGCTGTCAGAGTTCAAAGGAGTCTAAGAAACAAAGTGCCAAGGTCTAAATTTTGTACAAAATTTTTGTACAAAATTGAAGATTTTGTACAAAAACCTGAACCCAATCTGTTTACCTAAAGTTTCCTACCACCATATACGAAACACTGAAAGAACCAAGTCTGACTATCAGTTTCATTGATGACCAGAGGGAAATTAGACCCGAGGGAATTACTTCTGCTTATTGGCCATTAGAAATAAACTGATGTACATGAATTACTCTGTAAAGGTTTGATTTATTGCAGGTGAGCAATTCTATTGTTAAGCCAGCTTACTTCATAGCATAGTGTATTTACTGAAATCTTTCCTGTTTGTTTAAACTCTTTATAGAAATTCTTACATAGTTTCAAATAGCTGTGGTTAAACAGTTGTAAATATATAGGCAATTCCAACTGTGTTACTGACTGTCTCTTTTCCTCTGCTCTTCTAAATTTAGGTGACCTTTAACAGCAATTTTTTTTTTTACATTAAGTATAAATATAAGAATATGTCTTAAGATCTCTCTGATTTTTTGTTTCATCCCCTTTCTGTTATGTTGTGTGAGGAAAATACATCCAGTAGGTCGTTGCTATGTAAGCGGGTACACAGGTGAGCTGTGCCTGGCTTCCCCGAGGCTGTCATGTCCAAAGTAAAAGCCTAAGCCCACCTGTGCTGAGCACAGGTTGGAAAAGGGTGCAGGTTGGGAGAAGGATCTTCAGTGAATTAATCAGGGAAACTGCAGCGAGGAGGAGGAGTTGGGTATCAGGGGAAGGGAAGGAGTGTGGAGAAAAGTGTACAGAACAAGCACAAAGAAGGGCAAAGAGAGAGGAAGGTCCTGGGCATCCACGGGACGGGACACACGTGTGTGTGCAGCTCGTGACAGAGGCTGCTCGTATGGTGCAGGCAATGGGAGTTGGCACAGGCTATAAATTAACTGATGTGATACATAAATCCCCAGCAAAACCAATTGCACACACCCAGTTGAAAAATGTCAGTAAACAATAATTCCTGTCCTTTTTATATCTATTACCTCAAGCTCAAGCATGCCTTAATCCTTCATTTTATGTGATATCGTTTACCTTATCCAACACATATGAAAGGATATGTTCTCCTTCTTAGACTACCCTAAACTTTCTATGAAACTAGCTTTAAGGAGTAGGCCAATATTTGTATAGCACATAATACCTAAAAGGAGACTCCCTTGTCTATACAGACAGAGAAAATTCCCATTTTAGGCCTTCAAAATAGGATGAGTATTGTGTGCTCAGAGACACCCAGTCTGGCTTCAGTTACCTGTTTTATATTCTTTGCATGTGTCCCTTGTGTCTGAAAACTAAGGACTGTATGCCAAAAGTCAGCCACCTTTCAGCTATGACAAGTCTAGAAACGCCCCCATCTTTGAACACAAACAGTCAGGGGTGCTGCGCTCTTGTAGAGCTTTCAAACAGTTGCAGAAATACAGGGTTATAAAGTCTGCAGTACTTCAAACAAGAATAGAGGGGCTGACAGGGAACAGAAAAGAAGTGGAAAAAGAGGAAAACCAGTTAAACAAATGACTTCCCTGGGAGCCAGGAGAACGGGGTTCTGTGCCTGACTCCACCTCAGATTGGTTGTTTGGCCTTTGGCAGTTACTTATCTTTTCTGTCTCAGTTCTCTTAGTGTGATTAAGTACAAAGAGATACAATGATGAGCAGCTCACAGAATGGAAGCTAGACAGGGGCCAGCAGTGGACATATTAAAAGCATCTTTGGGTGACATTTTAGAAGAAATAAATACGGGCAATGGAGATAAAGAGAGGTTGACATTAAATGGGTGAATTTTCACTCATTTATTTTCATTTTCATTCACTTCCTCCTAATATTTGACACTGCTTCAGTATCCCATAGTCACTGAAAGGTGACTCCTGTATTACTTGCCTCCCACGACATCGTTTATCTTCTCACCTGCTCTTCTTCCATTAGCCTGACTTCTGGCCTTGTAAGCTTATGCATATTTGTGCATAATCACAATCAAGTTGTGACTATCCGCTGAACTGGTACCTTTGCCTCTACCCAGTTATCACCACATTATCTCATCATGTCCCTAATTTTCTCCTTATGCTTCCTGCCGACTGAGTTGTGAGTGTGGACTCCATATGTGTCCCTCTGCTTACCAGCTGAATATTGTTACTGTGGAGATTTGTGCTGCATTTCAATGTTCTTTTTTGACCGCAATTTTTAGCAACAGTGTTTTAGATTTTCAAATAAAACAAGTATATATATCTATGAGGTGCACAATAGACATTTAAAGTACTTCACTTAATTCCTTAAATAAAGTCTTACTTCATAAATATTTTCAGGCCCCAGAACGAAACTGATCTGATAGCTTTCATCAGTAGTATTCAGGTTGCTAAAAAAAGGTCACCTTGTTTCTCACTTAATTTTCCCATCTTATGGAAATACAAATGGGTACACCAGAAGAAACAGCTGCCTGTGGGATAGAATCAAGACTACACAGACTTCAGCCAGTCTGATTTAAAATATCTAAATAATCCTAATGCAAATTACATTTTAAAAAAGATTTATTTTAATGAAAGAAGCTATCTATCTGAATATTATGTACAGCTGGAAAACCTTGCTTCCTGAGCAGATACTAGAGAAAAATAACTCTTAAGATTAAATATTCCTTCAAAGGATTCAGTACTTTGCTTGATTAAATTTCAGGAGCTATTACTCTAACTTTTCAGCATTCATTTGGCTCAATCCTGTGATCAAGCAGAACTGCTAATGTCTTTGCAGTTTTTCCGATGAGAGTTGTGAAGGGTTATTCAGAAAAGAAAAAATGTCCAAACTCATTTTAAATTAACGTTCAAAGAAGACCCGTCATATGGTCCAACCATCAGAGGACTGAGCACTATCATCCATCGTCTTGCTCCTGTCCCATGTGCAGATTTAACAAAGTACATAGCACATTATTACTAATTACTCTAACTTCACATACAGAAAATTCCTGACAGGAAGATGCAGATTAAAGCTGAACAATTGTATCATGAGATGAGCAAAAATGTAGCTGGAATTCTGGGTCTCTCCCTGAACTAAGCCCCTGACACCAGCACCTCTGACTTTTCATTTACATCTAATTCCTCGTTCTCGTAATTCCCCTGAGCAGTGGAGCACAGATGGCTCTAAGTGAAAGAAATTACAATTAGTGAGAGCAGGAAAATGCCCTTTTTAGTGTATAAAGCTCAAAGTTTATCAAAATTGCCCTAATTTCATTTAAGTCAAAACTTTCCTGAGATATTCCAGAGGACAGTGTTAGTTCTGGCCACAGGAAATAAGGAAGGGGGAAGATAGGAAGACAGTATCTTTCCAAAAATGAGACACCAACAATTACAAATTAATGCACTGAGAAAACTTTCATTTGTCTAAATTGGTACCACAATCCTGCACTCCTATAGCTATGCACACTGGAAAGGACATACAACACTTTACAAGCTTTAAAGCCCTAACATTCAAGTAGTCAGCATGGTCCTGGTTTTGGAGATGGGAATCTTCTCATGACCTAAACTGGACCTCAGGTCTTGGTCATCCACAGCTCATCTGCATTTATGAGCTTTTCCATACAGTTTTCTACCCCTCCTATTGATAAGATACAGAAATTTGTATATCAAAGTATCTGTAAAAATTATACTGACACTGCATAGTGGGAAAGTCTCAACACCCAAGTTCTAAGCTGGACAATACACAGGCATTATAAACCCTTCAGCTCCTCTCACCAGCAAAGCGATCAATTTGCTATGTATCATTTTGTACTTTCTAACAGCATTTGTAGGTGTCTACTTAAAAAAAAAAAAAACCCACTCTACACTGTTGCTGAATGATTTTTCCCCTCCCTATTTGGCTTAATTCCAAAGTCAGGATTAAAACTGCTCTTTGCTAAGCAAAAAATATTAACTATTGCTACTTCATCAAAATCCAGCACCAATGCCTTTAACCAGTTTATCAGCCAGGAAGATGATATTTTCATATTTGCTAGCCTGGAGCTTCACTAAAATTAAGATCAACTGAGTACAGCTATAACAATTATCAATTTTCATTCTTGGATAACAACTTGAAACTGCCTTCAGGAAAAAAGGAGGATCCTTTTGCTTTGGATGCAAAAAAAATTAGATATAAAATTAACTACTCTTTCTTCCTCAGGCTAAACATGTGGTTAATCTCACTAAAATTATTCAACAACTTTACAGGTTGCATCCCTATTTGCTTTAGCTTTCAGGTTGATAAATGAGTAAGTAAAAAAGCTGTCAAGTATATTAAATTGCATTCTCAGCCTGGACCTCTACCTATCGTATATTAAATTACTTCCTGCAGACAGTTGAAACCATACTGAAAAGGGAAAGTTTGAAGCATCTTTGAAAGAAGCCTTCAAAATTTTTGAGAATACATTACCCACTGAATCAAATACATTTTGCATCCAGACTTGCCCTCCCATCCAGTCACAGTGGAGATGCCTTCTTGGTAAAGTAGTGCAATGAAGAGACAACAGTTTGACTCAAAAGCAGAATAAAGGTGGACAGATTATTAAGAAATTGTTGCCGAATGCTAGGATGTCACAAAAATTAAAGTTTTTGATCATATTAAGGTACTGGAAAATTGATAAGAAGCAGACATAATGTTTTCCCTATGATCTTCTAGGCTTTGTTTCATGGGTCTGGCAAAAATAGCAGGAGGATCTAGTAGCTCCATCCCTCAGCAAACTTCCCACAACTGGCCATTTTCCTGGTTCCTCAAGCAAACAAAACACAGCTTTTATGTACTCTTAAAAAGGGAACTCCCAAAGGCAAAGAAAATTAGCTGTGTAAGCAGTCAGAGTAGAATTTTATGTCAAAAATAGACATGTAAATACCAAAAAAGTCCCATTTCTCTTCCTTTTATTTTTCTATTAAGACATGTCAGATGATTATTTATTTAATTGGATACAAAATGGGGTTTCTTATGTCACTGGAGAAGAGAATACTGTTTTTCTTTAAACTGATCTTTCCTTTTGAAGATTTTCCACAGAAGAAATACTTACCATTTTTGACTGGACCCAAAATAGACCCTACCAACCACAACAGAGCAACACATGCAAGTGAGTGCTGAAGTAACATCGTCTCAGGATTGCTTAAAGCTGTACAGAGATTAAAGCACCCGAGCTCTACCTTGCTCAATCGCCAAGATTACAAACTCCTACTTTAAGGCACGTGTGGTGCTGCATTGCAGGGGACCTGTATCCCAAGAAGAGGTCAAAGGGACTGACATCCTGTTGAGCAACATTTTCTATGACTGAGACAAGCGGAGCATCAGATCAAAAGTGAGGGGGTTGAGTAAAGCATCAACTTGTTATCAATTTGAAGACACAAGGGAGACAAAGCAATTTCATCAAGAAAAATTAACCCACACAGATATGAGATAAATGGTGAAACTATTCTGAGATGTGTCAATAATCCTATTCCATCAGAGTCTTGAAATGGCTACACAAAAAGAAATCTCGTAGTGTCTCTTAGTGAGTTTGTACAGCTTGTGAAATCAGTTCCACTTTAAAGAGCACCATTCCAGCCCCCAAATTTTTACAGCTTCTCCTTCTGCAGCAACTTTTCCTTCTGAAGATTTTTATTGTTTGAAACAGTTGAAATTGAAACAATATCCTAAAGCATTTTTATTTTGTCAAATAACTCCTTTGAAAATTTTCATTTTAACTGATGTTTCACATTTCCCACTTTCCCCCTATTTGAGAAAACAGAATCACCACCTAACTTCATTGTCCTTAAAGCCTTCGGGAAGCAATTCAGCCTTTCAAGTTGCACTAACGAACAGGCATTGTAGGTGGCACAGGCCTCACCATTTTACCTCTCTGTTTGTGGACGAGAGACCCATGAATCTTCAAGAAACCTGTTCAGAAAATAGGAAGTTTTCCCACAAGTTGGGCTGCACCTACTCAGCAACTGCATGAGCCTGTGCCCTTAGCTTTCCCCTTGTCCTCTTGGCTGAAAAGGAGACCTCCACTTCAGAGGGGTGCTCCATGGCAGAGAGATTTGCTTACCAAGGAGAGGCCAAAAGCACCTCTTACTGATGAAGCTGTGTGGGCAAGAATAATTCCTCCATGCTCCCACCAGAAGAATGAGGTGCCTTTGGAAAGATTGTGCATAAGGAGAGCTGTTAAGCTTGAGCTTTTGCCCCCTCCACGCCACTCTAATCAAGGGTATTGGGCAGCAATTAGAGTCACCATCAACAGCTGCTCCCACACTGCTGAGAAGCCTTCACCCTGCAGTGGGAGCTCTCCCGTGGGATGACAGACAACAAGTGCCCTTGGAGAAAGGCACTGGCCAGATTCATTTTCACAAGTGCAAAGATCAGCTGCAGTATTCTAAATCAATAATCTACTTAGGAAATAAAAAAAAGGTTAAGAAGTTCTCTAAAAGGACACAGGTACCACCTTTGTCTTCTTGTGTCCCCAAAGTGGCAGCTTGCAAATATTTACCAGCAATTACCTTAAAGAAATACCTGGATAAAAGCATGGAAATCATTACACTTGTATGTGTGTGTGTGTGTGTGTGTGTATATATATATATATATATATGTATATAATATATACATTATACCCGACAGGATGGCAAGGCTTTCAGACACCAAGCAATCCATGATTCATTCGAAGACTAGTCAAAGTTGGCATATTGTGTATTTGTCATTCACACACACAGTGAGAGACAATAGGCACCTACTCATCAATACTGTGATTAAGCCTCCCACCTGTAGTCTTAGGAAAAGGCAGTAAACTGAATGTCTAGCTCTAGCAAGTGCCCTGATCGTGGGAGATCAGGACCTAACAACTGCAGTGTAGTCTGCTAAGGAGAACATTTCCATGACAGTCATTTCCCAGGAACTTTCAAATATTTATTTTGTCCTCAAGTCTTATGTGTCTGGAAACACAGACATGCACAAGCTTTTGTAGATTAATGTAAACAGTGTATGAAATTGAACACAGAGCATTAGGATTCAGGCCCCTCTAGCTACCTGCAAATGTAGAGGAAGTTCAGGATTACCAGCACATAATTGTGGAGTTGGGGGAGCCAGCCCAGCATTTGACTTTTCCCTTGGTTCAGATTTCCCTGCATATAGAAAGAGTGGGTGGATATGGCAAGACACACCATATTTATATATCAGCTGATGTCACATATGAATGCAATTCTAGATTTACTATTACAACTCTTCCTTCATCTAGGCAATAACTACTTGCCTGCTAAAAGGCATCAGATTCTTTTATTGTTAAAATGAAACCGGACCTGGTACCCTGGGGCAACTGATTTCAATCTCCAAGTTCATATGGTTTTTCTTGCTGACAAGACTGGTTTGAAGGAGAGCCAAAGAGCCAGAGGCAGTTGCCCTTGCTAAGAAGAACCTTGAAAGACGTTATGATGATTGTTAATAGAGTACGCACACACATGCACACAATTTTCTACAGCAAACGAAGATTATAACTAGTCCCCCCCAAACTAAAGGGGCCATAAGCACATGGGAGTTATGCGAGGAGGACACAGAAGGGAGTTTGTGTCCTATAGCAGAGGAGACAGGAAATCTCAGGTTTGCAGAAGTCAGACAAGTTGGCGCTCGAGTGTCGCATTGTGCTGGCAGCTGCTTGTCCCTTGTTATGTAGGCAGTGCTGTGGGCTCAACATCTACACATGCAAATACCCGATTTTCATGTAGGCTCAGGACTCTCTAACATAAAAGCAACAATAGCTTGGCGCAGCTTGCTTGTGTATGTGCCATTATGTGACCAGGCTATTTGGAATATCAGATCTAATACTTTAAGGGTAGGAGACATGCAGAAGAACTTTAAAGCAATCAAAAAGTTGAAACATCGGGATTTTTCAGGATTTTTTGGAAAAAAAGAGAGATAGAATCAGAGAATAATTGACATTGGAAGAGATCTATGGAGATCATCTAGTCCAGCCTCCCTGCTCCAGCAGGTAATAGCAGTATTCCCACTCCAGTCTTGAGCACATGGGCAGACACAGTTCTTGTCCTAAAGCTCTTTCCTCATTGTCCCTGTGCAGCATCATCTCACTACACACTGTAAGAACACAAATGTCTAACTCTGCGGCACAGGGCAGGACTGCAATTTTTCCAGGCAACATATGCAATCCTGGAGGAACAACTTGCTTAACTTGCTTCTGTTTTCTCCAGGTTCAATGGACCTATGTTCTCTGTTGGTCTCTACGCTCATTAAAATAAAATGTACACCATCTTTCTCTTAAATTACGCTTCTTTTTGAGCTCTGGTTTCTCTTAGAGGATGACAGTTACCAAAAAAGCACAGTTTTTCTTACTATTCAGTTACTGCATTTGCAGTTTTTTCTAGGCAGAGGTTTAATACGGGAGGTTTGTCAGCACTAAGCGGTTGCTCTGAATAATTGCACCGAACAGTTCCAGTTTTTCTAGACCTGCTGCATTTTTCTACATTTTGCAAACACTTTAGGGAAAAGGAAAGGGGAAAAAAAAAAAAAAAAAAAGAGAGAATAACAGAAAGGAGACAGGAGACAAAAGCGACTGAAAACCTTCAGGGTGCCAGGCAGCCCAAGGAACTTCTGGCCCATGGAGCCTCTCAGGAACCCATGAGTCCGTCTGATTCTATTTACCCACACTCTGCATTTCAATAGCCCCTCAGAAGGGAAATCCGCAAGCGTAACATAACCACCACCGCTGGAGCCAACATTAGCTATGTTTCCAAAAGCCACCAGCATCTGCATTTGTCCTCTGTAAAGGAAAGGTGGCAATGACCTTGCTGGCAAAAAGATCCCAAGAGCTCTAACAATTCCGTGCAACAGTGTGTTACAGTTACCCAACTAACTGGAATGACTACAGGAATCACACTCAAGGACAGTCACGTATCCCATGGCACACAGGTTCCATGAAGGTCATTATAACTGCTTGCAGATCTCAGTTCAAGGCATTATTTATGCCTTAAAAAAATATTTTTATACAGGAGTTTGAATCCACAAGAGCTTATCACTTAAACAGAATGTTAAACTAGCTGTTTAAAAGAGATAAAAACCGGGAGCAGATCAAAAGGCCAATTGTCCTTATCCAGTTTCCATGTCTGGAGGAAGAGTTTGTATACAATCATTCTATAGATAGGACTTTTAGTTCCTGATTTTAACTTGTGAGAATATTTCATAAATGGGCACTAACTCCTAACTGTTGTTAGGAGTAATGGCGATGGATGGCATCCCACTTCTGACTTCTCTAGTATTTCCTATGCAAAAAATTAAAAACCTACTAGAGATGCCCTGCATAAGACAAACCCAAGACATGGCACAACGTATTTACCAGTACGAGGCTCTGTCAGAGGAAGGCAATGGCCACAGGCCTGTCCTGCACCCTGGGGGTCTGTATGTTCCCACTGACCAACCTAAACGCTTTGGGGAACACTGCTGCTCAGGCAGCCTGCGTTTCTTACCAGAATTGTTCCATAAACAAAGCAAAGCAGCAATTTGTTAGATTCAGAGATTTAATGCAAGCTACTCCAGACCAACACATAGTTCTTTCTGTGGTAAACACATTTTCATAACAAACTCCATTTAAAATGCCAATATTTGGAATAAACACCCACCAGATCAATACAAATACAGGAGCGTTTAGCCCTCCTAGCTCACCACAAAGTCTCTTTTTCCACCTTTCACTTTGAGGACCTGGGTGTTGGAATGGGCTGCTCAGGAATGTGTTATTCTGAAGAAAAAGACCATTAATTCCTGTTACCAGATTATTTTGTATCTGTATACGTGTAAATAGTCTGTTAATAGATAGCAACAGATGGCTCTTAACTTAGCAGCAACATAAATAACAAGTTTTATTTGATCTGATCTGAGGTGGCTGATGAAGCTATTTGTTTACTGGGGTATTTTTTAAAACAGGTCGCCCATGGTGCCCAGAGCATGGTCTGGGTACTTTTTTTATTATAGTTTGTAAAACTCCTAATAAAAACAGGAGGCGAGGCGAGCCGAGCATTCTTTAAACAGTACAGTCCTGATTGAATCATTAAGTACTCAAACCAAAGCAAAAATCAATAAATAAAGCCAATTTTCACAACTATGAATCTGTGCTCATAGCTTGTACGCATTCTTACTATTGCCACGTGCAGGGAATAAATGAAGTTACTGTGATAATTACCCAACTAAGAGGTTTCACAGAGGACATGCATACTGGAGCAATCTCTCACAGTGCTTACTCATGTTTTTCACTCGGGTATATTTACATTATGTCAAATAAAGCCGTGGTTTCATGTACACTGGCACCCTAGACCAATTTACCTAGTTTTCTCCTCTCTCATAGGCAGGATCATAATCAGGCAGTAAATTTATAACAGACCATTTTTAAAAGAGGTAGAAGAGGGTTAGCGGTCATCAAGGCCTCTCACTTGCAGCGATCTAAAAACATTACATTTGTTTACAATTCTGACCTGTAAATTCCTCCCTCCTTTCTGTGCCTCGCTCGATGCGTTTGTGAGAACACACGCTGGCAGCTCAGCTCCCGCGGCCTGGCTTGCAGGGCCGTGTGTGCACGCGCCATCAGTCCTTCCACTAACCGTTGTCATTACCACACACCTCCGACAGTGCCCCAGGGCTCCGTATAACTATCTCACCTCCAACAGAGGCAGCCAGAGCAGACACGGAACAACTTGTACTCCCCGCAGTACAAGTGGGATACGCACAAGAGCAGCTATGGAGCAGAGGATGCAGAATTAGTCTGCACTGCACCAGTGTTCATATATTGGTAAAGTTGCTTCCTAATCAACTAAAAAAGATGAAATGTGACTTGCAAAAATAGCCCTCCTTCCATCCCACCTGCAATTTTTTAAGCAAAATGCTAACAGCCTAAATATGCAGACAGTGCAGGCTCCCAACTCAGTCTCCATTCCATTCAGTCAGCTTTGGAAGACAGGATTTTGCCTGCACCAAGTACAAGCAAATGAAGGCATCGAGTCATGGCAGCTAGAGAGGACGCAGTCACAGCAGCTGCAGGCTGGAGACTTTAAGCATTACCCGAGTTTTGCTGGTGTCTCGAGCAGTCTGGCAAGCCTCTCTCTTCCCTCTGTCTACGGCGCTGTTGGTGCCATCAGGGCTGCCTCCTGTGCAGGCTCACGCAAGCGACCAACTTGCTCAGACCTTCTGAATTACTCTACACAACTAGAAATTCAAGCACCACAATGCTCTAAAAGCTCCTGTAGATTTTCTGTTTAGTGGCTCTCATAAAGGTAGTTCCACCAAGAAGTTTGGCCATCCCATTATTGTCAAAAGATTTCTGCTCCAAAATATTTCCTTAATCAATTTTTAAACTTTGTTTTAAATTAAAATTATCTTGAATGAAAATTTACAGAAAATGGAAAAAGAAATCTGCTGCACTACAATCAACCTGCAACTTTTCAACACAGGAAGAAACCAACCCAAGATATCCTCACTTTGCAGTAACCAGATGAACTCGGGGCTGTAACCAAATGGCATTAGATGCTAGTGCTGGAAATGAACTCTTGCTCTTCACCTATGCAAGGAGGGGGAAAGAGGATCACAGCCCCATCCTCAGCAGCTCTCTCACCTACTGCTCTCTTGTTAGGCCGTTTTTCTGGAGGATTTTCCTTCGGGCAGAGGATACGTCTCAGAGCCCTCTCTCCTGTGTCAGCCTTGCACATTTCATAGGCAGCACCAATGCGCACCCCATATTCTGCTCCCTTGGTGCTGTGTCCTTGCTGAAGTGACATTGATAGCTGTATTTCAGATGCCAACGGCGATGGACATCCTCATACAGCGAGACAAATTGGCAGTGGCATGTGGAGGATGATTGACACTGCATGTAAGTTCTTATTCTGTCAAAGCTTTGCAATGTTGTTAGTTGTCAAACCCAACCACCCTGCCATGGCTTTGCCACAATCCTACATGATGCCCAGTGTCTATCAGGCTTTTCATCTGCTCCTCAGGATGGCTGTTTGCAAATTCCCTTCGCAGAATTATACATGTAACTTATGCATAGCCTAAAGTCAGGCAGCCTTGTGAAAATTCATTTGCTCTGCAGAGTGTGCAGAGAAAATATTTTTGCTTGTTGGACTTGCAAGAGAGGAGGTTCTGCTAAATCCCTTTTTATTTTTTAAATGAATAGACTTAAAAGGAAAATTGCCTTTGCTACCAAACTCAATATTTAATGGGTGAAACTAAGAGAGGGAAGAAAAAAAAAAAATAGTAGTAAGACTTAGAATTTACCCTTCTGGGTTTTGGCAAATTCACAATGCTTAGCCAGCCCAGGATTTACCATATCAGCTCACCTCATGATCTGCACAGTCCCTCATCCTGACCCTCACAAAACCCAGCTACATGTCAAAAGAAATCTGCAGTATCTAGATCCTGAATTGCTTCTCTGCAAAGAAAAAAAATCCCATTCATCCCCCCAAAAATATCTTTTTTTTTCCTCCCCAGAGAAGAACGAGAGGAGTCTATATATGGTTAATTTTTAATATAAGAAAACCAAATGCTCACATTATCTGGAAGTCCACTGTAGAGAAAGAGATTAAAACATACCTGGAATACTGTGACATGCAAAATTTCAAGCTTTCTTTAGGAACTTAAATAGTTTATTTTGTATGCAGTTAGAGCCCACTCTTGCTATCAAAGCTGACACAGTCCTGGAAACCTGTTAAGGCAACTCCAATGGTCATTGCCAATAGGTGTTTAGGATTGTGTAGACATTAACTATATGGTGAGTTTCCTAAAATTTGGATGCATTAAACAAAGCAAAGAAAAAAAAAAAAAAACACATGTATTAGAATGTCTCATAAATGAGAGCTGTCCCACTTTTGTAGGCATTAAAATGCAAAATACCCATATCCTTGTTAGATAATCAATAACTTCAGCATAAATAAGAGTAAAGAGAGCCTGAATGGAGATTTGGTTCCTTCCCTGGACTATCAGTATCATTTACAATTCATGCGATGCCCAGTGGTCTATGTGTCAACCTCACCATAATCAGACATCTCAGAAAGCTCCCTGCAAGGGTCAATGGAAAGATTCACAGTTAGAGTTGGGTGAATCCTCAGCTGATACTCAGATCTGTAAAGTTGAGCCGCATATTTCATGCTCCAAGTGTTTTTTGTTCATGGCTTTCCATATGAAATTCAGTTTAAGTCTGGCTAGAAGAGGAAAAGAGAGCTTTGGAGAAGAGATCCGCCACAGACATCTCCTACACCAAGGTTTTGAAGCCGAAATCAAGATGCACATCCAGCGAGCTGAACCACACCAGTGCCACACTGCACCGTAAATGTTTTGTAAACACTGAGGACGTCTTTGTGCACGCATTAAAAAGAAGATTGCACAAGTCTGCAAGATACTGTACTTCTTAGCTGGGGAGAACTCATCAAGACCCAGGACAAACTCTGTGATTTACTGCCTTGCCAGTATGTGCTAAAATGGGAATGATATCATGGGGCTGTGGTGTTTATCCACACCCCTTTCTGCACTGCACTCATCTACATCCAAGTGTGCTGGCAAAGAAAAATAAACAAATCTAGGACATTGCATTGCATGAAGAGCATGCCTCAGCCTCAGAAATTTAACAACTTGAGCAGCTTTTTCTGCCTTTGGAGCAGTCAGTCACAGGAGGCACATTCATGCAGCAGTACCCACCAGCATGGTAGCTCAGGCTAGTATGAGCACTGCAAACAGTACAGCCACATTTTGTTCTGAAGAATGGCTGAACTGGACTGTTTCTGGTTATAAAATTAGCTCTTTGTGCCTCTCTGCCTGGTCCTGTTCGCAGGATGCAGGCAAGGTGTCTCCATGTCCAGGACCAGTGAATTTCTCCCTGTCAAGGTTCCTATAAAGCACCTTTTTATTTATTTATTTTTAATTAGAGTAGGTATATTAAGACAAGTCAGAAGAACAAAAATAACGAAGTGCATGCAGAAGTCTTATCATTAAGAAAGGATTTCATCAGAAAAACAGCTACAAGTCAGGGCAGGAACTGCACCTTGCTTTGCGATAGGAAGGCAGCCTGTGCCTCTTCAGTACTACCGCAGTGCAAATATTTAGTTACTCATGAAAGAAGAAGAAAATGATGTCCTACAGTTGCATAATCAGGACTCCAGAAGCTTGGAGATGCTTGGATTAACAAATGTTTAAATTATAAGAAGCCTGAGTGAACTAATTCAACCCCCCTGTCCTGCAGTCTTGGTCTGTTGTCCCCACAGGACCTCGTTCCTCAGCTCAGGGGGAGATAGTGCTGGTGGAACAGGAATCCCCTTGGTGTCTGGGATGCCCCAAGTCTTATTTACCGCCTGTTATCAAAAAAAAAAAAAAAAAAAAAAAAAGGGGGGGGCGGGGAAGGAGGGGCAAAACAGATTTGTTCAAGTATTTCATGGCCTTTTTAATGGCCCATGTTAACTGTTTTGCAAGATTTCCTAGTTTTTAATCTTTACAACATCTTTATAAGTTTTTTTTTTCTCTTATATATAACTAAACTAAAATTCAGATGAATTAAGTACTTTTGCATGCCTTGAGACACCCAGGGCCTAGTTTATCTCAAAGAGTATTTTGTATTTTTACTGTGTGTTATATTTTCAATGCCTAATTCCCCAAGCTTACCTCAGAGCCATGGCTATGCACTGGGGAACCAAGAGCCTCAAATAAGGCACTGGGAATGTCAGAAATACATATTTCTAGGTTAACTGAGCAGAATAGATACTTGGTATGAGAATTTCAGTGCAAGTTGTTCATAAAATGTAACTTTTACAGTCTTGGGGTTTTCAGATGAAGAACATTTCCTAACCTTCACACAGCATCATTAGTAAAAGCAGCTCAATTGACCTTACATCTTACAAACACATACCCTAATGAACAAGCCAAGTATCGAGAACCTCTCTCAGTTAAGTCTGAGTTGTCATTTGCACTGATTTAGTACTAGAAACTACAAGGCTTTGTCAATAACTTTCCACGTTAGGTCTGTTTTGCAAACCTGGGAGACTTTCCATATCCAGCATTTTCCAGGGGTGCTTAGACTAGGCTGGAGATGATCGCCCTAAAATTACAAAGGCATCAATTACCATTATCCAAGCTTCTCCATAGGTCCTTATTCTACCTGAAGAAACAACCCCAACNGGCTGGAGATGAAATAGAGAAGTTTCTCTGACACTAATTGGAACAAGTTATTTGGTATAACCCCATGCCCACCAACTAAAATTATAAAGGCATCAATTACCATTATCCAAGCTTCTCCATAGGTCCTTATTCTACCTGAAGAAACAACCCCAACCTTGGTGATTTCAGGATCAGATCAGGCTATATCAAAGCCTCGTAAGTGCAATCTCTCCATCCCATCTGGATGCACTGCTCTGAGCATTGAATACTAACATTGCATGAGTTCCAAGATACCCAGAACCTCACCAAAGAAAAAATCAGTTTTCCTCCAGCTCCTTCCTCAGCAACGGCAGACAGCATAATTCATGCAGAGCTCTTCCCCCATGACCCAAGAAGCGACTGTTCCCAACAGTGGTGCACTGCAGTACTGGTTACTAATCCTCAGAGCTAAAAAGACCACATTGCTAACAAGAATAAAAAAAAAAAAAAAAATCTCTCAAATGATCATTCTTCTAATTGGGCAACAAACACCAGTCACGCAAACATCTACACGCTGCCAACCACTATTTTAAGGGCTCATGAGGCATTGTGAATGGGATGAATTTAAACCCTCCTAAAACCAAAGCACAGAGAGGAGAAAGGGAAGGGAAAAAGGTGCTTCCAGCAGCTGCTCCAGGCACCTCTCTCCAGCCACGTGCAGAGCAATAGGCAATGGAGAGAAAGGTTCCCCAGGGATGTAATTTATAACACTTAACTTTGCTACCTCAAGGACAGGATGTGAGCAGCCCCACCTGTGAGCAAAATGTCCCAGGTTGCCCAATGCACACATGATATTGGAGGAAACCAAAACCCGTTCTCCCCACATTCCCAGTTAGGTCCGTCCATCCCAGGAGATGCTTCCTCCCCTCACTGCACCTGGGGAGCAGGTCTACCTGCTGAGCAGTGAGGGAGTGCAGAGACCTCCATGCACTGCTCTGGTTCCTCCCCTCCACCCAGCCTGCCCCAACTAAAGCCAAACTTGAGGCAGGATTTGGTTAAGCAGAAAAATAACCCTATTCCCTCCATCAAGGGGGAGCAGGGGAGATTTCTCCTTTTACTTTAAATGAAGCTTCTTGTTCAGATGTTCTTCCTGTCATTTATATTTCCACTGTTATTAAAATTCCTCTTTCTTTTATTTTAAGGGAGGGAGAAAATGGTCTTTTTTCCTGTGTGTCTGTGTATTTCCTAGATCAATGAGATTTACAGAAGCTGCAATTTCAGTGCAATATATTGCAGTGGCAAGAAACACAAAATATACAGAAATTCTGTTTTTTAATGTTTTCTAAATAAGAAACCAGTGCACATGTAGATCTCCCTTCTTGGTCAGGGTAAAATCAGACAATGCTTGGTTCTCCTTTACCACTTATAGTGGGAAGTAAAGCCCAAATGTGCTGAAAACGATAGAAAAATCCCAGTGACTTCAGGGGACATGGAGTCAGACTCTGCCTTACCAAGCTTTTAAGGACTCTTGTTTGCTCTTGCTAACAAATATTATCAAGATATCTTCTGCAATCTTCATGTTTTCCCCTGGATCCCAACAGGTGAGTTACAGGAAATAGCACCTGCCAGGAAGGAAAATTCTCAATAATTCATTCTCATTTGCCTTGCCAGCATCTATCCTCTTTGGACCGCTGCATTGCTCTAGGATATATTGCCAGCCAAACACAACAAAATAGCACTCAGCTTTTTCACTGCAAGGTCCTCTGTTTGTGGGAATTTTAACAATTTACTGGTAAACCCAACTCTTAAAGAGTTGTAGTGATGACTAATCACAAACAGACATGTAGTCACAGCTGCCCAGATATTTCTTGTCTAAACCCAGCTCTGAATAACTTAAGCACCTTAACAGGAGGAGAATAATAAATACAGTCCAAATATAGGCAGCAATCCAACCCAACTATCACAGCTCTCTTAAATCCCCCCATCTTTCAACAGTGCTCACTCCAATAGCTCTTATTATTGTATCACAAGAATGCAACAGAAGAGTGGCCTGGGAGAGACGGGCATAGTTACCATATTTACTGCTTTCACCTAGTCTTTATTTTTCTTAACTGAGCACATTCAGGTTTATTCTAAATTCTTTCTCCATACAAAGCTCTAACCGCCTACTCCTTTAGCAGAATCAAATGTGTGTGTGTCTGCACTGGACAGCATGAGGAGGGAGGCAAATGTTGCCCTAGCCTTGGGTTTTCAGCTCATTTTGAGTAGGAAAAGCACCAGGCAGGGCTGTGTGGCTCCAGTTAGGACATCAAATCCACAGGTTTTGCAGGAAAGAGAGCACCCTGTCACCAGGCTCCCTGCAAGCAAAGCACTCGCAGAGCGCTCACAGAGGAACAGCAGGTTCCTTACATGCTTCAGCATTAGCTCCTCAAGGGAATGGCAAAGGGATAAGACAAAATGTCAACAGTTAAGCAAATAGCTTTGGCTTAATTGGCAGGGCGATCACTTCATTAGCATCAACCCAAGGGTTAAAGAACAAAAATGATAATTTGGTCGGACTCACTGAGAATCCTATGGATTGCCAATTGGAAAACGGAAAGGAAGAGGGCATGATTTTAAGACAGGTTTTTGTGTTTTCATACAGATTTTTTTTTTTTTTTTTTGAGTACACATTTGTTCTTTTGCTTTGTTCTTTTCATGCAAGGATGATATTTGGAAACTTCTATTTAAAGCTTTTTTCTTTGGATAAATCACTTTAGCTTTACAAGGACCAAAAGCTGTAAAATATCAATCCTCCAGTGGAGGTTAAAGAAAAAAAAAAAAAGTTGATAAATAACTAATTTTTCCTCACATAACACCAAGCTTATTTTGCTTCAGATTGAGTAAGCAAAGAGGAGACACAAGAGAAACTAAATCACTTTGCCTCAAAAGCAGCATATTTGTGGGAGTCTTTGCAGAAAAATCTTGTATGTACCTCTATATAGAGGCATAAAGGTGTATCAGCTCAGACTTCATTTAAAAGTTAGATAAAAGCTTTAAAAAATAGCCACACACACACACACACAATTTCAGTGTTTTTCTACTCTTCAGTTTACTTTGATAGATAAAATCCTATGGTCCTGACCTGGTCCCTTTCATAGAGGTTGGCCCTTTTCACTCAGACATACAGAGAACACAAATGCTGCTGTTACAGCCCATCAAATAAGTTTCTACCTCCTCTAACCTATAATTGAGGATGTAACAGATGGTTTTGCATTTTGCAAGACCAAAGGTTGTGCAACAACAGCTGCTTTATTTAAAGGGAAAGATTTACCAGAGACCAGAGCCAGGTAGGAGCTTTGGAAGATGAGAAAGAACTTCTCACTTTGAAGGAAGACTCAGTAGAAGAGCATTTAAAAGCTGATCTCCCCATAGCTGTCTCCATTTCTCATCAGTGCTTTTACTGGAAATCTTAAAATATTTCCCATATAAATAAGGACTTCCACCTCTTACCATAACATCAACATTTCTATTGCCAGTGCTATAGGCTTCATTGTACCTAAGGTTGAATGGAAGGGTTATAAAACCACTCAAGGTGGTTGCTCCAATACATTCTCAAAACATAGCTCCAAGTGAAAACAGATTGGCGGCCAATGTTGATGCTTGTCCTGCAAATTCTTTCATTCCCTCCTCAAAAGCAGAGGTACCATACGCAGAGGCGAGGCAAAAGGAAGGCTCAACAGGATGAAGGTTTTTTCACTGAAAGACAAATTGAGTCTCCACAGCACCCTTGGTCACCAGATAAGGCTCTGACAGTGACAAGCAGTACACAAGGAAACAACAGTGAATACCCTAAGTCAACCTCTAGGAAACATAGCCTTGGCAGGTACAAACTCCATTCCTTGGGTCACAGAACTCCTTCAAATCGAGAAGATCTGTGCCTTGAAGATGGCTCTCAGCTATTGGTAGGCTCGAGCTCAAGTACATTGGGATCATACCCAACAGTTTATCTGGGGACAGCTTCCCAAACTGCTCACTTGCCAAGGTTTTGTTTGGCAACATGGAGAGGGAAGAGTCCCTTATGGCCCCAAGAGGGGTTATTTCACCGCTGCGTCTTGGCACCTTTCTGAGGAACTCTTCTGTATCCCTTCACCCAGAGCACTTCTCCCTGTTTTACATAGCCAGCTCCCTAGTTTTAGGCTTGTTAAGTCGGTCCAGCCCCCCAGGCACAAGGGTGGTACCTTCCCACTTTCTGGCTTGCCATAGTCTGTTTATCTGATCTCATGGAGACATTTATGGGTTGATGGTCTGACAGATGCTCAATTTTCTGACTAGATGAGGAAGTCAAACTGTTATATAAGAAGCCAATAAGTACCATTCATTCCTAAAGCAATAAAACAGTATTGCATTTCCAAGTTAATTGGCACAACTGAGCCAGTTTGCTGGGAGTGTATTTAATCAAATTTAATCTTTAGTTAGGGGCTTCTGTAGCAGTCTATACTATCTGAGGATCTAGTACAGTAATGATTGCTATTACAATGCACTATTTTCTCTAGCTGTATCCAGGATCAAAATGTTTTGCTAACACAGCAAAACATTCTTGGAAACATTTACACCTCTCTCCATTTGCATACTTGTTCGGGGCTAATATGTGGGTTTCCTAGGAAGTTAAAGTTCAGAAGGTTGTTCCTCTCCTTTAACTAGAGTGCTTAGATATTCTTTAAAATTCTAGGAATAGTTGAAGATTCCCTTAAAAAAAAAAAAAAAAAAAAAAAGATCTATTCCTTATGAGGTTTACTCAGCACCATCTGTCCTAGGCATTCACTGAGGGCTCCATTTTGCCATCCACCATATATTAAATTCAGAAGCGTTTTGTGCTAAAACACTAGGGCTTGATGGGGCACGTTTTACGGTTTCATTACAGCGCACCTCTGGAGTATTGCAGGGCATGAGACCAAAGGCTATGGCCCATTGGCTGCCTGAGTCATTTATTAATGGCCCCATTAAACACTCCCTCAAGCTTTCGATTGCAGTTATCCTGTTTTCTTTTAAATTATATTTTTTTCCTTTTGATTTATGTTTCTACACCTGAAGAGGAACATTAGGGAGTCCCAACAAGGCGCTCAGATAAAGCGCCTGGAAGGCGCCAAGCCCAGGGCTTGGGTCCAGAGGTGTCACCCCCCCCAATGCCAGGGCTGAAGGCCTCCACCAAGGGCTCTGCCACCCTCCAACTCCGTGTGCAGTAGCCACAAGAGGGGGACAGAGACTCGCTCTCCATTGCATAAACACCTATGTGGGTCAAGTGGACGATGGCCGCGGTGCCATACCCTGCTCTTCTTAGAGCTCCAAAATTCTCCTATCAACTGCCTCCTTCCCTCATACTTGCATGAGTGCCCACAGCGTCATGTAGGGGAATAAAATATTATGGCTTAAAGGGAACATGTGCATGGGAAATGCAGATCTGGGGTAATTCACCTCTCCTATTCTTAGGCCTCAGTGAGGCTGAGACGTGTAGACCAAGAGTCATATGAGCTCTACCTGGTTGAACTTCAAGAGCCTCCTTTCCCTCCAGAACACTCCCATCCCCTCTGCCACTGGGTCCTCAGACAAGAATTAACAGTACTGACTCTTGTGCTATCTCAGATCACAGCATTACCTGGAAGCAAGAGAAGGAAAACTCAGAGACCCCTAAATCATCCCCCCATGATTTATCATGTTGCTACTGTGTTAGGAAATGTCAAGCTGCATCTTTAAGAGCAGACCAATGTCTGCAACAAGAGCACAGAAAGCTGGCAGTTGAGAAAACAGAATGGATGACAGTTTTTGGCAGCAGTTTCAGCTGTCTTGTTGGGTTTTTCAGATTAATCAGCCCCTTTGGAACACTGAACAGATCATCAGAGCAGTCCCTCAATCCAAGATCTTTTGCAGTGGAAAAAAATACAGTCATCACAAAGTGGGACAGCAGCATAACAGAGACAGCCTTCTGAAAGAAGCTCCGTCTTGGCTTCAAAGAGGGCCGTATCAAGACAGAAGTTAACGACATGTCTGCATCGTCATCCCACTGCCTGTGTTCGCACTGTGCCTTTTTTTCAACATGTATTTTTCTGTAAGTCATGAATTGAAACAAAGCTTCTCCCCATGATCTCACTCCGCCAGCTCATGCTTTGTTAAATATATCTTGTTTCTGTGAGATCTTGAACAGATTGACCATTTTCTTTCAAGGAAAAAAAAGTATCTTCTTTCACTGGTATCTAAAACTATATGCCTATGTCCAACGTGTTTTTTCTAAACACGTGTAGCTTTACTTTGTCCTGAGAGAAGAAAGAATTCAGAACCTTGTATTCTTATAAAAATACACCTTCAACAACACATTTTCAGAATCTTAATTTGTCTCCATTAATCTTGAATCAAGTATACCAGCATGCATAACCTCTCAAAAGCCAATAGAAATTAGGAGTTATTTTTCTGTTTTGTGTTCTCAGTTCTTCAGTGCTGTTGTTGCTGTTTAAACAAATACAGCAGTCTCTTAAGGAGAACTGGAATTTCAAACAGCAAGTATATATATTGGCCTTAGTCCTACTATTTACTTGTGCAAGGAGTCCTTCGCACCTGGACACGTGTCTACTGAAGTCAAGTCAGTGGGTGTTAAGGGTTGCCTGTTCTGGCTTGGACACAGAACAAGGCCTACATTTTATGGATCAGAAAAGTATGTGCAAATAATACTCATGTAAGCTATTCACTAGATAATGCAACAGAGTATTTTCTCACCGCCCATGTTAGCATAAAGAGAATTCTGTAGTACACAAACCGTAGAGTTTATATCATCAATTTAACTGCCGGCTAATCTGGGATAGCTCTATTTTGTGCTCTGTAGTGTCAGCCCACAGTATTTGAAATTTAAGCAAAAAAAATATAATAAGCAAGCTTCCTGCAGAGTTTCACCCTTCCTCCGTTGCACAACAAGCTCCAGCAGCTGACAATTAGCTGTTATGCAAGTTTCTGCTCACCATGAAGCACGCACAGATGTCGGTTTGCCTAAGATAGTAAACATGCAGAAGCCAAAAGTGAAATTCAGTTACCATGTTTTTGACTTAAAGACTGAGCTCCTAGTAGTGATCAACATTGCTTTCAATGACAACTTCACACTAACTATGAAAATGCTGTGTAACACAGAATAACACTTTGCTTTCTCTCTTCCTGCATCCCACGGTGGCTTCTACTTCCATGTCATACCCACAAAGAGCTTTAGCACACACGGATGGTCAGATCCCCCTGCAGCATCTCCAGCAGCCCAATACTTCTCAACACATTACCAGGTCAAGGACACTCGGGACCAAGTTCTCAGGCATACTAGAGTGATGTGAGAATGCCATCTATGGAATCAATTTTCTCTGAAAAATAGACCCCATATTCACTAGGACAGGCATTTCGTTGCCAGTAGGACTGGGCACAGCTGATTTAAGGGCCAGCCCAGTGAATGAGAATCACCAAACCACAGAACCGTGTGTTCTGTCTGCCATCCATGGCAAAGGCTTGACTTGATTGCTCCCACCAGTTCCATCCTAACTTGCCCTCCCATCCCTCTCCCCAGCTCTTGCTTCTGTCCCACGATCTCCTGCCTCACATCCCGGCACCCACCTGCAGCCTCCGTGATGAGCTGTGACCATCACTAGGTAGTTGGGGGTGGCCATCACATAAGACATGCCAGAGTTGCAAAGAACATCTTCCTGCTAATGGGTTTATCACGAGCAGTTTTCATAGCAATAGCCCTGAGAAACCCCATCAGAGAAGAGATGACTCAGTCTTGTGCAGACACTTTACACATCCAGACATTCTTGCATATATGAGAATCTACTGTGCATTAAGAGAAAAATGACCTCTGACTTTTTGTGCCTCTGCTCTACACTGTCATAAACAATCTCATTTCAAGAGATGCTGTCAGCTTATATTTAGCCCAGTTGTTTTTTTTATTTTGCTTAAAAATAAGTCTTCCATAAAGCATAAGATGAATAGAATTAAAAAAACAATCCCGTAAAACAAAACAAAAAATTGCGCTGTTGCATTTCAAACCCTTACCCCGTAGCACTGAAAACTTGGAATTGTCCACAAACGAATGTGAGACTGACATGATATTTATTATCCAAGCTTAAAATAGCACAGAACAAACAGAATACAAATCATGGCAAGTAAAA
Organism: Crypturellus undulatus; assembly: GCA_013389825.1. NCBI lineage: Eukaryota > Metazoa > Chordata > Aves > Tinamiformes > Tinamidae > Crypturellus > Crypturellus undulatus. The sequence continues at coordinate 328,526 of VWPW01020859.1, forward strand.
ATTAATTTAAAAAATTCAGTTTAATAGTCTAACAGTTTAGGGGCAATATGCGGTTTATATTGGCAGTGGCCTTTTAATCTTGCAAATCATATAATTAAGAAAACTTAATTAGTAAAAGCAGTGTTTGAATATTAGAGCTGTGAAAATATCTCAGAAAAAAATGCAAGTATTGGCTTGAATTTTTTTTTTAAAGCCTCAGTTCTGTGTCTGCTTGCACTCTATTAATATAAATAAAAGGCAGGAATAAATAAGCAGCAGAAGCACTCAGGAAATTATGAAGTTAGAACGCTCGCAAAACCCAAAATTGTAACTGCTTGCACAGGGCCTGGGGCAGAGCCATGCAAGGAGAAGACGCAGTGAAACGTGTCCTGCTCCCTGCTGCAACGCAGCCTTCGCAGGCAGGTTGGGAGCGAGCACGGGCCTCCAAAAACGCTCTCCAGCCATGAGGAAAGACTACCTAAAGACAACTGTCTGATTAAAAAAAGTACACGCACGTCTATTTGGATAGAGCCCTAACTCGTTTCATATGCTCAAAGGAGAATACAAAAAAAAAAAAAAAAAAAAAGAAAAAAAAAAAAAAAAAAAAACAACACACCACTCCTGGCAATGTTCAGGCTAGAAAGCTAGGTTAGATCGGGCCCCGTGCTGGAGTTGAAAGGCACCAGCACGCCGGTGTGTCTCCCTCACGGAGGGATGCAGAGGGTTCCCAGCAACTGCAAGTCCTCAGAGCCAAGACATTTATCTCCAGCCCAATCCAGGCAGCTTTTACAAGTACAAAACCCATCAAACATTTTCTTTCGCAGTCAGGTCGGCCAGGAGAATCTATACAACATGGAAACTCCAAAAACTTTGCATGTGCAAACGATAGACTCACTAAAGTTAATGAAATCCACAGGCAATATTCACACTACCCTTGCAACTTGGAGAGAAGGAAAAACGTGTATTTGATATATATCAAATAATGCTGCTAAGCATCAAAGAGTCCTTATCTACAAAATCCAAGGGGACATTTTTCTGTCCAAGAAAATCACGAGTTTGGTAACTTCACAACTGGGCCACTAAGACTGCAGAGTTTGTAAGAGATTGTAAGTTATATTTTGCAGCCAACCATCTTAAACAGATAGAGCCGGGCTACATTCAAAGTTTCTTTTGCAATATTTGCTCAAGAGAGTTTTATTGTTGCTGCCCTGCTTTGGGACATGTACAGTATTTTTCTAAATTGATGATTTATCTTTGCCTTCAGAAAAATAAAGAATTTGTGTTGTTATTCTTAAATTGATCAGATTGTTTTGTTTCTGGGGGACAATTCTGCGATTTTCATTTGCTTTATGGACAATCCCTGGTACGGGAATAGGGCTTGCAATCAAAGCAGATTGAAATTTTTCCCCAACAAGCCCCAGGACTTCCGAGTGTTTCAAGCCTCTCTTTTGACCTTCAAGCTGTGTCTTTGCTCGTACAGAGCAGAGTCCCTCAGTCCAAGGCTTCATTAGGCATCTTTCTCTCCCCCCAAGTTCTTCTTTCCATCCATACTTCTCGGAGCCCTAGTTCTTGTTCTCTTAAAACGGAGGTCATCCCAAGAAAGATTAACCAAGACAGACTGCTCTTTCTGCCCTACATCATACCCCTATGTTACTCATCGCAGCAGAAACCAAAAGCAACTGCCAGGATGTTATTGGCCACACAACATACATGGCAGTGGCACCCCAAGGTCCCCCTGGACAAGGGGCTAAGTTATTGCAACTTTCGGGGGGGGGGGGGGGGGGGGGGGCAAACAGTTTTGGACTCCCATATACCTAAAAATTCTCCACCATAAATAAATAGGGGATAGCAGTTATTCTGTATAGAAAATGTGCCTTTTCAATAGACTTCAACTCATTATCTCAAGAACGCAGCAGTTAACGTGCAACCTGAAATCATGACATAATAGAGGTTTTAATCTGCTGTAATTGGAAAAGGGTTTCCAAAGAGAACAGGGGTATACAGAGAGCATCTCCCCCGTCTGAACATCTATTACCCAAACAGATGTCACCCAGTTAATCCGTCCAAGCAACTCTCCGCTCCAGTCAAAAACCAGGGCAAAGTTGTCTGCTTGGATTGGCAGAGTAGGGTCTGTCCAAGGAGCAGACATCTGTGCTGAAACGTATCCCGCTCATTTAACCTTCTAGTCCTGCAAATGTATCACATTTTACCAGGAGGAACAAAAAAAAAAAAAAAAAAAAAAAAAAAAAAAAAAAAAAAANTAGTTTTAAGTCTTCAGAAATGCCTCCTAGGTGCCCACTTAAGCAAAATGCCGTAGTGCTAGGGGAAGCCTGAATGCCGGTTGTATTCTCAATTCCAGGGAGAGTTAGCCATAGATTTATTCTCTCAGTTACAAAACGACCCAAACGCCTGAAAACCTCAGTAATAGAGTACAAAGACCTTGTCCTCATTTGTACCTATCAGAGAAGCCAAGAAACAAGACTGACCAACCAAGAACATTAACATTTGTTTCTGACAGATCTACGCAAAGGAACAGGGTTTTAATTTAGGGCTCTTTACATCAGAATGATAACAGCTGTCATCTACTGTGCGAGTGTGGTAATTACTGCATCGCCTATGTGGAAAATGAATACCTGATGTTTCATTTACACAATAATATCTCAATCCGCCATCCCAGCGAGACGCTTGCAGACAGCCAGGGACATTCCCACGGCCAGCACGTACCCACCTCCCAAGCCCTGCTGCTCGCAGCCAGCCCCCGCGCAAGACGCTCGGTGGATTTCACATTCCCTCCAACGAAGGACAAAGACACCGATAATATTTATGATCCTAAAGCTTCAAAACGCAACCCCACTTATCCTACTCTTTCCCAGGCAATTTGAAATAAATCAAATTTTGTTAAGTAGCACATATACCCTGTCTTATTTGGAATTTATCCCATAACTTCTAGTCCTAATTGGCGCGCACACAGAATAGTGTTCCACTTGCTATTACCACACCTGCACACTAAATGGCAAGCCACAGATCAGCGATTCAGTCATCCTTTTTCCCTTCGTTTTAAAGAGAACTTCACAGATAAATATATTCAAATGTTTATCAGAGACCTCAGAAGCAGCTCTTGATTAGAGATCTAAGTTTCTCCAAGGCCGAGGAACCTCTTTATAATGAGATCTGATCCAGTTTCTGAACAGAAACAGAATTGGATTTCGAAAGCTGAGCAGTCTGATGAAAGAACACAATACTTTTGCTTACTAATAGAACAGAGTCTAGCTAGTGTCATTATGGGAATGAAACTAATTTAAAAAAGTATTTCCATCAAAACACATGTAATTGTACAGCGGAGATCAGTTTAAAAGTATATGTTTCCTGATACTTAATACAAGTGAAGTAAAATTACATGTTTTGTAGAACTGCTTGTACCAGCCTGGGCTGTATTATGAGGAAGGGGGCCAAAAGCAAAGTACTTCCAACCTCAGAAAAGTACCAGTAATTCCTGTATTACCTCACACCTCAGAGAGCAAAATAGTTTCTGTGCATTGTGCTGTTTTTTAATCAATTGAAGAGGACGTGGAAAAGGACTCTGGATTAGATAAGTCACTTGGAAGCATATTCCAATCAATCACTTCCCCCTTTCTAGCCGTGCCCTGAAGATGTTTGGCCTACAACTGGTTTGCATTCAAATGAGCAGGCAGGGATGCCGCTTGCATGCACAAGCCGTGCAGCAGCATGCTCCACTCCCACAAAAAGGCACCTACCCTCCGACCTGCTTCCACGCAGCCACCTTCCCGCTTTGGACCGCCACGTAGCACAGCCTGAGTTCAGGGCCCGAGCCACTCGCCAGCGCAAAAGCAAGGAGGTGGCAGCCCAAACCACTGCTGCGATCAAATCAGATGAGGGTCACGTTAGGGGGTAAATATAAAATGCCCTAATTCATCTGAATATTTAGGATTGCATGCTTAAATTTTTATCAATTCCAATGCTGTTTCAGATAGCTCTTGGTCCTCTCAATTAATGTATTGCTTTGGGTTTTGGAGAAGGAAAGAAACTTGGACATTCACACCATTCTCAAATCAAATGGAGCCTGGATGCCCAGAGACAGTAGTTCCTGTGAAGCGCTGCCAGAATGAGCCTTAACAACCCTCACTAGAAAACAGGTTTCAGGAAAAAGAAAAAAACATTCAGGACAGCGAATATGTGGAGAAATCATTGCATGGTAACAGCTGGAAACTTTACCCAGAAAGGGAGATTATGTAGAATAGAACCTTGTTTCTGATCATGCCTATTTGAAGAGGAGAAAAAAAAAAAAAAAAAAAAGGAGGGTTGTTTTTAAGAAAAGAAAGCATCTCTGTTCAGAATTGGACTAATTCAAGATTTGTTTTCTTGCCTCAAGAATTGTTAGAATTAATTTTTTTTTCTATCAATAGGTAATTCTACAGAGAAGAGGGAAGAGAACTGACAAAGAATTTTCTAATTTTTATTTATTGAAGATGATTTTTAGGAGGGAAGCTGGAAATCCAAGACAAGAAAATAAAACTGACAGAATTACTTGAAATAAGGAAGGATTTTTTCAACAGCTGAAATTACAGCCCTTTAAAGTAACTTATTCTAACTCACAATGTAGGAATGCTTACAGCAGTTAACCCCCACACACAATAAAATCAATAGAAGAGCAGGGCTGGAAGGGATCTCAAACAATCCTGCAGCTCTTCCCCTTGTCATTCCAGACTGGTGTTTGTCTAACTTCTCCTCAGCTGAATACGACACTAGTAAAATATCTTCCTACTACTATTTTTTTCCTTGTGATATATAGCTTTAGATGCAAGACACTGCTTATGGATACACGGACACAGAGAACAGGTTTTTCTTCTTTTGAAGTTTATAATGCCCGGCCTTGGCTTTTCAAGCAAAGCAACCCTAAACGCAGTCTCTCTGTTGGCCGCATTTCTCCCGTTACCCTGGTCCTTTTGCTCTAGACACGCTTCTCCTGGTCCGCATCTTTCTCTGCGTGCATCGCCCAGACCTCAATAAAGTCTTCCAACTGATGCTCTACCAATACCAACAGAGTTTAAGATTATCTGTGATCCTTTCTGGGCCTTCGTCCTGCTATATAATGATCTGGCAACATCATGAAAATATGGATTCACGTTCAGAAAGTGCACGTTCAGAAGTGCTGGTGCAGCCAGGACACAAGCAGGCAAGTTTGCCTCCTGGGATCTACTGAGATTAAAAATGACACTTCACAGACCCTTATCCTCCCCCCCCCCCCGCCAAGTTAAGCAAAAAGCCTGAATGGATTAGGAATGCCTATAATAAATATAAAACTTTGTATCTGAATTTAAATGATTGTTTGCAAGTATTCTGTAGAGATGTGATTATATTTAACATACACTTTTTTTTTTTTTACATTGATATTCAGCTTTTCATTACTTGATGGCTGTTCACCTTGAATGAACACATGGTCAAAGGGCTACTAAGTCCTCAGTCGCAGCCACTTGATTCAAGTCTGCCTTCGGCTTCTAAACTTAAAAGCAATGCAAGACGGATATGATTTTCTAGATTAATTTGCAATGTTAAAAACTATCTTAGCAATTACGAAACAGCGATTTAAGCAACTAAACTAATTTTAGATCACTCTCTATGTGCAAATTTTGCCACTGAAAGCACACCTTAAATACTAGTCATCCTTCAATTTGCAGACTCCAAGAACTATTTCATCAGCAAACGGCTTTGTCGGGAACATCAGCGAGTAATTGCAGCGCCTTTATGATGCTGCTGTGTGATATTTGTCCATCTCAAAGACCACCTAGGTAGGCTATGTGACAAGATGCATCAAGAGCAGTGCTTCTGGCCTTGCTAAACCTAGGAGCAAGGCATCATCAATTCTTCCCTGTTCTCTTAAAATGTAAGATTAGAAGGTTAAAGTGCAAGATTAGTCAGGTGGGAGAAAATTGCAGGTTAAGCAAGAAGTATAGGTAACATATAGGTAATGCTCTCGGTAGCAGGAGGAGTCTTCTACTCACTTTTTGGAAACTCAAAACAAAGGGCATCTTTGTATTATATATTATAGCATTATCCATTTTATACATCTCGAACTAAATTTAGCAAGAAAAAAAAACACCTATAAGTCACATAAATAAACATTAAGAGCAAGTAGCAATTGTTTCCAGAGTCAGAGTTTTGGTTCTCAAACACGGATTCTCATAGATGCAGATTCCTAAAATTCAGGAAGAGACATAACACTTTGACACCTGTCCTCCCACACCATCACTCACAGCACATAACAAAAGGGACATTACCCTGTCCTGCTGCCAAATCTACCACTAGCTGTGTATCTACTAGCAAAGCAGATTTTCAGAATAAAATGACAGGTTGTTTCGTTTACTTGGGAAGTGTCAATATTCCCACCTGACAGTTGAGAACTCATCCCACTTGCAAAAGGAAGCCAGTTGCTCAATCGAGCACCTACTGTGGCAATTTCAGCATAATTAGCAGAATACATTTAGTCTTAACCTTCTTCTGATGAATTCAGTCACACCTGTTTATGTGAAATCAATTAAGAGACCTTAATCTTCTTAGACAGTTTCCAACACTCCATCCACAGGTTCAGGCCTGTTTCTTGTATTGCAAAGTTTAAATTATATTAAAAAAGAAACAATTATCCTATAAACATGAACTAAATTATGTTTTCATAATTAAAGCCAGTTACACATAGTCTGCAGCCTTTTGGTGGCCAGACGTATATCAAACGGCACTGTCAGCTTTGGTTCAGGCAAGCATGAAGGTGTCCATAGGCACAGAGGATCCTGAGCCTAGACCCCCTGGGATTCACAGTGACTGAAGGACAAGTGTTTGCAGTGGGGTCTGAGCAAAGAGGACCCAAGCTCTCTCCCGACAGAAACCAAAATCCCCTCCTTTTTAAGGGAAACCTTGTGGGAAGGATTTCACCTTACTTCAGACACATCTCTATATTAGGGATCTACAGCAGGTCAGATGAATCACTCTCCTGAAGTGCCAATATTTCTCCACTAATTACAAAGGAGTCTCCAACAAGGTCAGGTGCAAGAATCTCAGGTCTGATGATATGAATCCCACCATTAGTGAGGATGTACAAACAGCACTAAGATAAGAGTTGAGGGGGCAGGGAGAGGGGGGAAATAATACACAAGACATTCATAGCTCTGCTCATATGTAAAAATCAGAAGCCATTCTAGTAGTTAAAGCTTAAAAAAAGAAGCGTACATTACAGGTCTGCATGGTTTGCGGTTTTTAGCATGAAACATCCTGGCAGCGTTTTGTGCCAAAGAAGAATTTAAATCTCACATCTGTGTGTGTTTCTTGGATCTACTATTCTGGCAAATGAGTCATCCTCAGAAACCTTAAATTACTTTTCATCATACATCAAACATCATAAAAAGCACCGAATTAGTGTCCAGAAACAGTTCTAACTGAAGTTGAAATTGGGTCTTAAGACTTTTGCAAGATTATCTAATGAGATGCAAGTCAAACGTGCTACTACTTTGGAGCTTTTAGAGTCAAATCGGTTTATTGTACAGAGATGCCCGGAGCTCCACAGAGGTCAAACAAGAGCAATCAAAACCAGTGACGTTAACTGAGAATCTCCTGCCATTTAGTATGTACCATGCATGATAATTCACCCATTCCGCTAGGCATCTTTGAATATTAATATCCTGTGCAGTGTAAACACAACCAGTTCCAGATCTGCTAGCAACATAGGTGTGCAAGTCTCTTCTGCTGTAGCACACATGCAATCTTGAGACTTTCAGAAAGTGGATAAGCAAAACAAAGCAACACTTATGCCCCCAGCCCCAGGAAAAGGAAAAATACAAAGTAGCAGCTAAAATCTGTTTGAGATCAATTTTTGTTTTATAAACTTTGGGTTTCATCTAATTGTTAGGGAGATGCAGAATAACTGGCTTTTGTATAGTTCTCTATGGACTATCTCCCCAAAGCCACAATTAATGCAAATACCAGCATCTTGTTAGTAATTTCCTTTCATCGGTAAACACTGAAATGCAATGATCCGACCACAAATCACAAGCAAATAAGCTAGCAGTGCTATTTCAGTCTACACTGTTATTACCAAATCTGTAGCATATGAACTGCATAAGTGAGGCGTTTGGTGAAAAGCAGCAATCTTTTGCTAGTTGGGATAGTTTTGTTACATGTGAAAGCGGTAGAGTTCTTGCCTTCCAAACACTGGGAACACCAGGTTCTAGGAGCACCTGCAAGCAAGTGCTAAGGAGCAGAGCCAGCTCTCCTCAAGTCAGGAGAATTGTGCTGTGAACCTTGTATCATTCTATCAGAATGAATTTAATCCAGCTGACGCAATTGTTTTCAGTTGCTTTTCAGGAGCCTCTACTACACTCGGCCTCAGCACGCAATGGCTCCCATTCCATCTATTTGGTTCATCACGAAATAAATGGTAAAGAAGGACCCACCAACGGACATGACTCTGACTTGCTAGCTTGTCCTTGCTATGCTTCTAATCTGACATTCATCAAGTGTGAACATCCAAACAACTGAAGGAGGCTTTGGTCTGCCACTAGCCAAGATCCCTCTTTGTTGCTCACTCACAACCTACTTGTCAATCTAAGCAGAGGAGACAATAAAGGGAATGAATGGGAGAGAGAGCAATGATACAATAATACACAAGAGTAAAAGTCAGTTTTCCAAGTGAAAAATAAAATCTTTGCTTGAAAAAACAATAGGCACACACAGAGAGAGGAAAAAAAGAAAAACCAACAACACACACACAAGATCTGACTACATGGCCAGAGTAACCCACTCTGTGGCAGGACCATTCCCTGGCAAAGGACACCAGAGACCGCTTGTGGTGATCTGGTCCATGGACCATGGACAGCTGATATCACTTTGACCAAGGAGAAATCTTAGTTTGTAGTTTAGCATTTCATAAAGGGAAGAGTTCCACGCCTGTGCTTCTATGCACCTCCATCAAACAGTCTCTCAAGACAGGCTACAGAGCAGTGACTTACCAGTAGGCAGGGTTCTCTTTTTGCTGATGAGGCCTCAGGATCCCATTCTCAGGTAGGACAAGGTGCCAGTAATAGCTGTGAGGAAGATGGATGGATAATGAAATTAATCCCTTTGCCTTTCTAAGCAGAAGCTTTTAAGTAACATCCTGCCATATCTGGGCATCTTGGAGTTCGGTTTGTACCTCTCTTCAGGGCAAACAAAACAGATAGGCACGATAATCTGTTTTCAGCGATAATAAGAATGATGATAAGAAATGTAGATGCCAAGAGGAGGAATAATTTGCTTATAGCCATGCAAGAAACCTGGACAAGAGGAAACAGGGCACATTGAAGTATTATAGACTATGTCGTTCTGATGAGATACCTTCTGCTTTCTGAACTCACTTGTACCAGTCCCTGGGCAGGTTACCTTACTTTACCAAGAGACGGAAATTTGCTTCCAGTACCCCAGAAGTGCAGAGCCAGGTTACTCTGCCAAAAAAAGCTAGTCCCAACCAGCTCAGGTATCTCTGGGAATGTCTGCAGTGTAGACATTCATCAGATCTTCTCAGGTCAGAGATTAGCACCTAATCCGTTGGCCACGTTTCCTCGTAGGAACTTCGCAGAACTAGGGCTTTGCTGATCTCCATAGATGATGGTTTTGCAAGGTAGTTTGCAAGGACGGGCTTGTTTGAACTTATATATTTTCTCAGTCACTAAGGGCTGCTTGACCCTTTCCCCAGCATGAAGGCTAGAAATTCAGTCCAAAAGTTGCCTCTCTTTGAAATCAATAATCTCAAAAGTGGTATAGACATGTTTGAAGGTATAAACAACAGAAAGAGAATATATCATCCTTGCTGCTCTGATACAGTCTCCCCCCTATCTTTCCCCTCTAGACTACTTCAATATTCTAGCTCCTGCCCCAATTTCCATCCACTGTTCAGATTTTCCTTACACCCCTGGTCCAAGAGCTACATATCCTTTTCCATGTGGTCTTGCCATGTATTCAGCAGTGCCTATAGATCACTCGTGAAGACTTGCAACCTCACTGCAATACATTTCTCAATGTTAAGCTCCTCCAGCTTCTTGTTGATCCAAGTCACTCTGAATTTTATTATCCTCCTTTGTACTGCCCAACTCCCTTCCCCTGTAGTGTATGGTTAGCCCAATCATTGCCTTTCCATCAGGAGAAACTTCTTAGTTAATATTAGAATCAAGCCTTTCAGAGCTGCCTATATAAGAAAAACCTCTAAGAAATCCCAAAGGGTGAAACCAGGGATGTGAAACAGCACAGAGGCAATAAGCTTGTTCTCTAGCAAGCAGGAGCAAAATGATGGATCTTGCCAAAAGTGTCAGTTGCCCAATTTTTGGTCTTACTAAAGCTATAAGGTTTCCTTCACACCCTTTAATTACTCAAACCTTACTTAAGGAACGTGGTTCAAACAAACAAACATAAAAAAAAAAAGTTACAACAACGTAGCATGATCTTGACATACAAGATGTCAGAACCATTATAAACCCCTTTATTCCAGAATGATGTCTTTTGTGCTTCGAGGCATGCTTGCTATTCATAGATCTACTGCTCAGCTGTTCCAGTTTTTAGTTCTGCATAAATGCCCACTCATTATGTCCAGAGGGTTTTGCCTGTAGCTTTGTGTTTGTAGCCTTGAGGCAAATGTCTTGATGGCTTAGGGAACTCATAGCGAATGACCAAATAACATCGGATTTTCCACAGCAACGAAGCCATTATGGGACAGCATTTCTATGTAACAGCACCCTTCAGTGTGCAATCATTATAACTAAGGATTTAACCAGGCTTTGGGGACATAACAAAATCACTTTGAAGCCAAAAAAATGCACAGTGAAATGTTAAGCATTAGATTTCTGAAATGCTTCTCAGAACTGCTCAAGTCAGGCAGCTTCATCAGTTACAGTAAAACCGAATGTGGAAAAGGAATTTTATGAATGTCTTAAGATTGAATCCAAGTATTAAAACCTGTGCACACAGATCTGCATTTGTACACTATTGTTGCAGTTGCATGGAGTAGTCATAAGTACAGACACTAGAGTCCTATTTAGTGTTAATATTTTTAAATGCAAAAGCTTAGCTTGCAGAATTGCAGTATTTCTAAATATGTTGCTCAGAGTTGTGAGAAAATCAATCCATCCACAAGAAGTCTTCATGTAGGAGATTACAAAATCCCCTGGAAGGGTACAGTACATATTTTACTCCAAGTGCAACCCACCTCATAGCTAAAGGATTTTACAGTTAATTTTATAACATGCAAACTTGGCTCTCATATCTACCTACTTGTTGCAAAAGATGTCTCCTGGTTTCAAGGGGTATATCTTAGCAGCCATTCATGACCCAAGTTTCAAAGACAAAAATCATTCATTGAACATCATATGCTCCTCATGAGCTGACCACAGAGCTAAGAATTTCCCCAAACTACCTCCTGATTTGCCATAAGCCTCCTTCCATATATCTGACATCCCAGTTAACTCAGAACTACCTCAAAGGAGATGCATGTACTCAAGGTGCTTGTGAAAGGACATTCAAATACACAGAGAATATGCTGGCAGAACCAAGAACTTACACATACAACATCTATTGAATCCCCCCTGCCTTCCACTGTTAGGTAAGCTTGGCTGGGGAGGTACCTAGTCATTTTACCAACCTTCTGCCCTGGATACTAGATTGCCTGGTCTTATCCCAGCTCTGTCCATCCCCTGTTATACTTAAAATGCGATAAGATTTTCCCACTTGTACAAATAATAAAAATATTGCAAACATACTAGTTTACAATTTAGATGGAATCAGTCTTATTTTTGGTGTTTACACTACTCTTCACCTTTAATTGCCTGTTTGATCACAAAAGTAAATTCCCCAATACACATGCGTAGAAGATTATTCAAGATTTAAATAAAAAATAAAAAAACTTTTTGCAAAAACACACAGGAAAAGGCTACCTATGTCCATATACCCATTCAAAATGGCAATTTAGCTATCCAATCAGGTACCTGGAATGACCTGTGACTTTTAAATCTATAATTAGGCAAATACATTTCAGATTTCTGAAACTGGTGACTAAAACTATTCTTTTGAACTGCATCTAAATGAAATAGTTTGAATTATAGATATTGTTCAAAGATACCACAAACAGAATCTGCTCTATAGCTGCCTCAGTCTACTCCTTTATCGTCACAAAGTCTTTTGCTTAGACTGGTATTTTGCCAATGTCTCACTGGATCTGCCTCGCTGCCCAAAGGATGCAGGGCCCCAAACCTTAGCCATCCTAGGTGCAATGGTCCTCACTGGCCAGCTAGGGAATTGCTCTAGTGAGCTTCCTGCTCACCTGGAGTTCTATACAGACCACGTCTACAACAGAAACAGAAGGAAAAATTTGTGATGAAAGGAATCAAGGATAAACCTTAAGTGATGGGTGAAAAAACAAGGTCATGCAAAATGGAAGACTGATTTTGAGAAGCAATAAAGGAAGTCGGGATCTCTCCAGTAAAGGAATCCCTCAGACTGGAAGGGAAATTATGACATGCATGAAGCTGAAACCTATCAAAACTTCTTTCCCTCTCTGATCTGTGGGGTATTTCACACACCCAGATACAGGCATATGATAGGTGGCACTGGGAGAGCTCCCCTGCGTTAACCTCTGTGCCTTGCCTTCCCTGCATTCGCACGGGCTGCCCTTGGTGCTGAAGAGGAGATCATGCAGAAAGAGGCTGTTCCGCTGCAGAGGGGGATGGAAATAATCACACGCAGCCCAAGCTGTGCGAGGCAACCCGCGCCGTCGGCCACGCATTTCACATGGGGCCTTCGCTAATGAGCTCCCAGGGCTGACACATGAGAAACCCCACCGGTGCGCCGAGGCGAGCGCGCAGGCTGCTGCTGGCGGGACACCTGCCTGCCGCACATATGGTCCCTTTCCCCCGACAAAGCCAGGCAGCGCGATTCAGTCGAGGCCAGCATGCGGAGCAGCGTGTTCAGACAGCACAATGCCCTCGATTCCACGAGTACTTGCAGAGCCAGAGGAATAAGGCCTGAAATCCTGGCTGGTTCCTCCCATCCCTCAAGACAAAGCACCCCAAGTAAGCCATCATTTTACTGGGAACAAATCTCTGTGGATGAGCAGCTGTGCTTTATTAAGTCTGCAGAGCTCTAAAACATTGGATAATCGCAGCGTTCACAAGGTAGGAAGTTGAGGCTTCACAAGTGTGTGACTGCATGGAAAAATTAGAGGTGCAAGATCTCTTGTACCGAAACGAATGACCCTGTTGTATAATAAGGTAACACAACCCAGCATGACACCATGGAAAGGGGGGCTTCTAGTCACATCTCTCCCCAGTTTGTAACCCTAATGCACTAGAGCTATCATATTAAACTGCAGCTCAGCAAAACTAACTTCAGAGTAGCAAATTAATCTGACTACTCATCTTGCCCCAGATACAGCATGATTTTTACATCTCTAGGAAGGCTGGGTTTATAGCCGCATCCAGCAACATCACTGTCACGGCAGGTTAGCATTGCCAACAGAAGCAGCAGGAACCTCTAGACTACACAGGTTTACCGATAGCTTCATCCCAGCAGCATCACTAGGCAGTGTTTTAGTCCAGCAGTGACTCACCATAAACACTCCCGTGTTCATCGTGCACTGGAAACACTGCTGAAGTCTCCCTTCAACGATGTCCTGCAACAGCCCTACTAGGGCCAGAACCTGGAAGAGCAGTTTCGTGTTTTACCCCACACTTCTTGCTTTCTAGGGATGCAATGTTTTAGCTGCCCTGCTGATACTGACTTTTAACCTTTTGGGAAAAAAGAGCCCTGGCCACAGTTTTTTAGGTACCTATTTCTGGGAAGAGGGTATCTTTTTGACATCTTTTCCCCTGTGCCATAGGTGTATGTCGACATGTGTCAGAGGGAGCACTCTTCTTCAGCAATGATTAAAAGAGCAGATAAAGAAGGATAGTTGTTTTCATTATTTTTTCCACTCAAGGCTTGTAAGTTTTCAGGCTTCTTCCTCAAAACACAGAGCTTCAAAACAATCTTTTTATTAAAATGGGAATTTCGGGTTCTGCCATCCACAAAGTACTTAGGACACATTCCCAGAGTAGCCTGCATACAACTCTCTTGCAAGCCCAAAAAATAAGTGCAGGGCACAAATCAGCTATGAGATTTTCAATAGCCAGACATCAAAACCTCAGATCCAGGGATCACACCCACTAGAGCAGACTGGTTTGCTTGACTCGTTATTGTAATGGGCTTATTAAACTCTTGAGAGAGGATATTCCACAACATCCAGGCTCTGATGCATCATGTAATAAGCATTTCCACCTTTCTGAGTGAAGTTTTGTTGACATCCCTAAATACATATTGATTTGGGCTGCATTTCAGACTCAGGGAACCACAAAAGTGGACCCAGCTTTTTCTGGGTCATCCTGGCACCAACAATACTATCACACAGCCCATCCCGGACTGGCACAGGGAGACACCTTGAAGGGCAGGGATATAAATCCCAGAGAAGGGAAGAATGGGAGGAAAGAAAACAGAACACTTTGTAAATTAAATGAACCATGTAAGTACAGACTAGGATCCATTTAAGTACAGAACTGTGGACAGCTGTTTCCACAAAACCATTTTTTTTTCCCCAACAGGCCTGTGTATTTCCTTTTTTTGCCCCCATTTTTCAGTTTGCACCCTTGCATAAGGCAGGGAAAGGTTTTGATTGCTTTCTCCTTTCTTTTCAGTCCCTCTTTCCCCAAGCTAGTTGTTTTATGAGGCTGCTTTCAGGGGATGAGAAAGGAAAAAAAAAAGACAAATCTTAATAAATAAGGGGGGGAAAAAAGTTTTATTTACCCCCCTCCTCCTCCCCCTTCCACCAACTGCAGTTGAAAGTCCAGTTCCTGGTACAGTCAGTCTCTATTACGCATATAAGGGGACAGCACAGGTTTCCCATCAGGGATCCTTTCCACCCAGGACTGCTGCACAGTAGCACTCACCTTCCTGCCAGCTCTCCCCAATCCAGCAGACGCACACGCTGGAAGCACAGGAAGATGTTGCCCTTTATCTGCAGAGAGGCCTCGGTACTTCGTTGCTATTTATTTCAGTAACAGTTAGGGAACCTGATCACACGCATGAGCTGGATGTGCACAATGGAAGTGCAGTAGGACACAAATTCTCACCCTAGCCAACGCAAAGCCCTTGACTTTCCTGGTGTGCAAAGGCACGAGCACCCTGCGGGTACGGGCATACTCATCACAGAGTGCCAGGCTCTGGGCAGAGGACCGTAGCCACAGGGTCCTGCCAGGGGTGATTCAGCAAGGGATTAACCAGGCAAAGCCTGCAAAAAAACAAAACCTCCCAGGAAACGCAGCACTGCCTCTCATCCTGGTCTCTTCAGCACCTAGACAACTCCAGGGCTGTGCTGGAAGAAGCTGGGTTGGTTCAGTTAAACCAGCTATTAAAATCACAGTCATTTCCTTGAGCAACAGCCAAAAATAACTTCTCAGCAGCTCTTCTGCCCATCTCCATTCCCAGAGAGGGGCCGAAGTACCTTGTCCTGGCAACAATCCAGGCACTAAAACCGCCATCTCAGCCCTGCACTTCTCAGAGTGCCCCAGTTTGAGAGCTACAGGGGCTCAGCATGCCCAAACCCATGGTGACACCAAGCCAGAAGCAATGTTTGGAAGCTTGGCTTTGCCTTATGCCCTCCCCACAGCAGTGAATTCCTCCGCTCCATTTTTTTGGATGTTGCAGTTCCGGGTAATATGGCCCCTGGAAGTAGCTTTTTTTTAACCTCATCTCCACATATTTTTCCACTAAAGAACTAGGTCCTATGCAAAGGAAAGTCACCAGTACAAGACGTCCAGGCAGGTAGGCGCCAAGTCACCATCAAATTAGCTCAACGCAGCCTTTGCAGAAAATCAGTCGCTTGCACTGGCCAGGCCTTCAAGTCAAGCAAATTTTTGAAGCTCATGGGCCATTTTCCCACCTCCGCATTAGCATCCCAGTCAACTGCTGCAATTAGGCAACAGAAGCCTCAGCAGTGCAACTCAAGAGGCTCTTGCAAACCAGGCTGCACTGCAACCCTGCAAAGGAGCAAGATTTTCCTCCGACATGCAACGTTCAACAGGTTTGGGAAAAGGAAACAACCCTTCTGAAAGGAATGATTCTCCACATTGGTGGTTCACTATCCATTTCCTCCTGGCAACTTTTTTTTAGGATTTTTGTTTTGCCTGCATATCCACACACTACAGCAGTTTTCCCAGGCCCAAACTTATTTTGGGCTCAATTATAGGCACTGCCCTTTTGGGAGCCCCAGGTCCTCGATATGTCATCTCACTAAGCTCTTTCACCTATTTCCATACTTCTATGCAAAATAAATAAATATATATAGTAATAACAATAAAAAGTTTCCTCAGTTTTAATCTTGTAAAGCACATTATGCAAATGTACGGGTTTTACTTAAGATGGTGGCCGGGGGCCATATCACCGCTGGCCCTGCTCTCGCTAGCGCTCCCGCTGGAGCAGGCCGGAGCCTGCCGGCCCTAGCCAGGAGAGCTCCATGAGGCAGGAGGTGGCCCCACTGCTATGAGTCGGCACCCGAGCGATGCTCCGGCACAGCCCATGAGACCGACGAGGTGGGAGGAAAGCCCCAGGCCCCAGCTCCCCGCCACACGCTGCGGCTCGTGAGGCAAAGCGGCCATGGCAATAAAACCCCTGGGTTTGCTGGAGGAGAGCATTGGGGATGCCCTGAGCAACCCTAACACGCAATGCTGTTTGGAGCAACCCAGGTAGCTGATCCAGCTTTCTTGCCCATTTTGAGCAACGTGAGAAAAGCAAATAGAAAGAAACCCCTATAACTGATTCAACGTATTTCACCCACTCTCAGACCTACCTTTTTAACTAACACCCAGCAATTCGTTCTCATCTTTACTTTTTCCTCCCTTTCTGAGGCAATTTACTTTCTCACAGCTTCCCAGTAAGTTTTTAAAAAGGACAGAACAAAAACAAACAAACAAAACCCCATAATTTTCACAGCACCCCACTGCACTCAACACTAGCACCAAGCATGCAACCAAGGCAGCACCAGGCAGGGACCATCTTTACTTCAACCTCTACCAACAACAACAGCAATAAAAATCTCTCTACCTGCAAAACCCTGGAGACACCCTCTGCAGCAAAGTTCAGAGGAGTTGCCTCAGAATGGCCCTGCTGGCATCTTATCGCCTCCTGTCTCCCACCAGATTATGGAACTAAGTACCGGCACTTGTTTGCCAGGACAACACAAGGATTTCCTATTGTTGGAGTCAGAAAACAGTACTCAAGGCTCTGCAGGAGGCCTCATCGTTTACCTAGAAACATGCATACTTTTTCCCCTCCCTCCAGGTCCTCACAACAACGACCTCATAGACATGTAGATGTGGCCTGTCTGCAGCGCCTGCACCCTACAGGCCACCCGTGTCCCCCCCAGGAGCCTTACCTGAGCCAAGGGAAGATGCCGGCACATCCTAGGGAAGAAGCTCAGCTCGACCACACTCCGACAGGCTGTGGCACAGCTGAACTTAATCAACCCAAAACCCAGCTGATCCCCCTCGCTTAATCAGATGAGGTCAAGCCTCATTTCTAAATGTGTTTCAGCTGGAGCTTCCAAAAACGAGTGAGAACTAGTAACCTCTCCAGCAAGACAGAAAGGATAGCTCTCATTAACACCTCTGTCCACATGGCACTTTTACCTGAGTCACATTACCTGGTTATGTTACCTAGTTAAAAGCTATGTGTTTTTAACCTAACATAGGCTAAAACCTGAACAGCTCAAGGGCTACTTCTTGGGCAAGTAGGGCCAGCATCCTTCAGTGCTGGTGTTTTTAGGAATATCCCCACCAGAGTCTCTTATTCAGTTATTGTAAAGAACCTAAAACTTGTCCAATGTGCTTCTGATTTAAAAGTTCTCCAGAAGTGGGGATAAGTCCCCTAGGTTGCTTGGTTTGAGGTCTACAGTGTCATCCTCTGCTGAGAGCATTGGTGGTCATTGCTTTCTAGAAAATAGGCCCTTATTAACAAACCCAAGGAGACAACCCAAATATCTGGCAAACACTTCAACAGTTTAGCACTTGTCCTAGCTGTCACTGGCATATTGAGCCATCTGGTTCCCTTTGCACCTACGTGTGCCTTTTCTCCCGGCATCTCCAGCTCTGAACATCCTCCAGCCTCTCTTGTGTTTTTGCTGGATTCCACCACACCTTAGCGTTAAATAGAGAGCACCATTTTCGGGTAATTAGAGATTCTTAATTAATTACAGTTATAGATTCAACGATTCAAAGCTTGACAAATGAGCTCAGGTAAATTTTGTTGCAAGAACTGAAGCAAATTACTGGCCGCGCTGCCTGCCCTGCCCCTGCTGGAGGTTAATTTCCGTTTCTGTTGCCCAGCCAAAGCCGAGCATGAGCCTCTGGCCACGGCTCCAGCCCATTGTCCAGCACCCGGCTCAGTCCCAGCTGCCATCGGGCCGCAGCGCAGCGCATGCTCCCACTGTGGCGTTGCGACATGGCGGCCTTCTCATTTGTCCATCGTGACCATTTCAGGTGTGCGTCTGTCTGGCCACAAGCAGAGGTGCAACAGCCTGGCATAATCTCAAAGACATCTTAGTATCTTGCAGTAGGTGAAATCATATGTTTTGTTCAATAGGTCTCAAAGGCATTTCTCTTTGTTTTGTTTTGTTTCCTTTGAGCTGATACAAGGCAAAGAGCAAAGGAAGGGCCGAGGACATCCTTTTAGGTCACTTACAGATTTCTGTTACTGAAAAGCTTCAGTTAATTAGGAATAGTTCTGGGTTGCAGTGATCACCTGAGGAAATCAACTTGGTACCTCCTCTTAGTTTTCAGGAACAGTCCTATCATATGTTGACATAACCTTTAGTTTTATACTGATTGACCTGAAAATATGAGCACCTCTCTGACGTGCAAGCTCTGCTGCGCACCCGGAGACATGATCTGTTATTTTGTTGCTCGCAGATCTGCAAGCAGTCTGCTCTATTAGTAGACAAATGTCTGAGTTTCAAGGCAAACTGAACGCGTGTACAATTACATGGTTTCAATTTAAGATTATGGGCAAAAAATGTAGATTAGATGGAATATTCAAAGATTGTGCCACGGAATAGCCTGCGAGCAAGGCCTTCACACGAACCAGTTAAAAAGGGCTGTGTAGCCAACAGAGAGGAAAAACAGAATATTTGTGGCCAGACCTTACACAATAACAGTTCATGGAAATGAGCTGGAACATCCTTGCGAGAAACACAAGGACATCCAATGAACACGAAATAGCATCTAAAGCTTGGAGAAAGCTTATTTATATAATCCTACGAAAGCGAAAATGAAAGAGAGGGAAGGCAGTAAGCAGTACAGCGCAGGATTTAACAATCTGCTAACACCACTGTTCCAGCACCATGAACCGAGGTGGGCCTCCTGCCTCCATACAGCAACATCTCTAAGGGGACATAACTCAAGAAGCAGCAGAAACAGCCAGGATCACAGAAACATCAGGGCAGATCACAACCAGTTTGGACAGCACACAGGGTTTACGGGGAATTGCATTACCTGCCGAGGCCAAGGTTTTGGAGCAGATCCCATTCCCATAGCTCCCTGTGCATTGCCTACAGCCCAGCACTGGGCCGGGATCAGATTCCTTGAGGAACCCGTGGGCACTTGGCAAAATGGTCTCCAGGTTGTCCCTTATGGCCCTTTCAACGAGTAAGAGTTGGGACAAACATTTTAGTAGCACCATAAGAAAATAAGGAAACGGTGACAGCAGAGCGTGTCCCCAAGCATAGCCCAAGGGCTCTGCCAAGCCCGGGGTGGCACACCATGCTGCCAAACAGCACCGAGGCCCTCCAGAAACAGCACATGGGGGAAGAAGGGAGAGCAGAAAGGGCTGCAGGCAGCAGGTACAGCAGGATAACGGCGTACCGGAGTCACGGCGAGCCGGGGGCATCTGCGCTTCAGCCCTGAGAGGGGCCAAGGCGCAGGCGGGAGGAAGACGAAGCACCTGCAGAGTGCAGCACAGCCGGGAGACGGGCAAAGCGCGTCCAGCTCCTACTTAGAGCGCAGTGAATGAAGCCAGCCACTCTTTCCTTCCTACCTGGCTCTGCTAGTCTTGTGCCACTTCCCCCTGTCACACGCACACCTTTTGAGAAAATACTCTTTAATAGCAGTTTCTAGTTTTAACTCCTCATTGCCTGTGGTCGTATTTTGTCTTGTTGTTGATACCAAAACCATGTTTCCTGGGTGAAGACTTAGAGATGAGATGGGGATGTCCAATTTATTAGAGGAAAAAATTTTTTTTAATTTTTATCTTACTTCCTAGATATTCTATGTTTAAAGAGTCAGGAGGATACAGCTTTGAGGATCAAGAAAAAAAAATCCTCTGTATTCAGGCTATGCTGTGTTTTTTGGTTTTCCCAAGAATTTACCTACCTTCCTCATTTTCCTGAGATTAATCACGTCAAATGACAGATGAGTTCAGGTCAGAGTGTAACCCCTGTCTGCAGCGAAAGGAGCAGAAGACACTAGTCTTGCTTCATACCACTGAGACAGCTTCTGAGGTACTTGAGCCTCAAAGAAAAAAAGAGTGCCATTTAAAATACATAGTAGAGGAAAAGCATTAAGGTAATGGAAACTCAACATTCTAATGTTTCAATGTTCCAAATATATAAATAGAACCCCAGTCAGTACATTAGACAATTGACTGGCTTTGCTTGAATGCATGCAGGAATAAATGGAAACATCCCTATTTCCTATCCCAAGGGGCAATTATTTCAGGGTCTGGTTTTGTGCATTAATAAAAAGCAAGATTCCATTGTCTGGTAGCTAAAATCTCATACTATTGTACCCTGCCCAAGCAACCCAGCAGCAGGAACAGAACCCGCCACCCAAAAAACTTTGGTATGTCACACTCTAAACAGAAACTGTCCTTTAGTCTTTATCATAATATGTGTGTGTGTGTGATGTATTTTACAAGTTCTGCTAGTCATGACACATCTTAACTACATTTGTGTTTACAGATGGTCCTAACTGCTTATTGCTCTGATGCTAGAATGGGTTCAGCACATGCAAAGACGGGAATGTCGCACCTCATTCAGACAGGGATTGCAAATCAAAACCCAACTTTCTTCCAGCTCACCACTGGAATAGCAAATTCATTCATTTCTCTGTACTTCCCTTTCTTCTCCCTCTGCACCTCCAGTTGGTTTGCCTTAATTTGGGGGAGGGAGGCGAGAAATATATAGAAAATTTTAAACACAAACTGTTCAGAAGTGGTACATGTTATTCCTTCCCCACATCTCTCAACAGAGCAGCACCCAAGTAACGCTAACCACTCCCTTACGTGCAGTTTCTCACAGCGGAGCCATCCTTTACAACTCTTGCCCTCGCCACGCACCAGCCAAGACTTTACGGGACACTGAAATGCCCAGGGTGGAGTGACGCTCAGGTCGGAGGCGCTGCCATAACGCACGGGAAAAGCTTTGCTGCAAGAAGACTTCCTTGGTCATTTTGCATCCAGGACACCAAATACCCTTGAAGGCTTCGCATCTGTCATCACCACCGCAGCACAGTGTTTTTTGTGCTGTAAATTAGTGCAAAAGCTCTAAGTTTCCACCAATCAGTAAAATGAGGCTAGAACCAGATGGGAAATATATTAAGTTTCAAATAGCAGGATTTTGCAAACATCCAACATGACAGATGCTGATTCCAATACAGTCCGATTCACTATAAAACAAAGCCAACAAGATTGACTTTTATTAAGAGAAGTCTTGAAATCCGTCTTGAGCTACTATTTAAGTAGGCAGCCAGCACGATAATGACATCTTAAAGAAAAAAAAAGAAAAAAAAAAAAGGATTCTTGGAGATACATAACATGTTTAATTGAAACCATTAGTTTTACTGGCAAACAGCTCTATATTTCTGTTCTGTTAATCTGAACAAAGTGCTGCAATTATGACTCAATACATAATGTCCTCTAGTGCTACTCACCCCACATTCCTCAAGGATAGAAAGAAAGCAAAACGGTTTTCAGTTAACAAAACATTCTGTGCTTCTATCCAGAATACTTTTATTATATGGTTATCATATACATCAAAATTATAGTGGGAACATTTACAAATATGTAGAGATAGGTTGGAACCTCCATTATTCACATACACACCAACTCACACACTCGGTTCGCAGGTCTAGTCGGTTATCAGGTGAATGATGCACAAAATTATTGCTTTGTGAACAAAACACCTCCGATTACATCTAATCTTCAGTGGCAAGAATTGAGATATTAAAAAAAAAAAAAAAAAGTCTTAAATACCCTGTATAACGTACCTGTGCATAAACCTAAAGATATGTTTAGCTTACCCATTACCTTTGAAATACTTACCAAAATTAAAATTTGAAACCCATTTATAAAAAAAAGTCTTAAAAAGTTCACCATTATTTACAAATCCGATTAAATTACACATAAATAAATATTTACATTCAACACACTGCTTCCCTTAATAAACATAAAGCCTCCCTGGAAGTATTTTTGGCCTTAATAGGCAAAAAAAAAAAAAAATTAAAAAAAAAGTTATGTGCCTATTCTTTCAAGTCCTGTTCCCCTCCCACCCTCAATTTAAAAACAACACACAACATAAATATGTGAATAAAGCTGCAATATCCTTAGACACAGAAAATTCATTTTCTAAAAGCATTTTCATTTTGAGCTATTCTTTGTTAAAAAAAATTAAGATAATATCCCACTGCAGCCAGCATTACTGCAGTTTTTGAAAGACTGATTATTTCCATAAAAATAAGCATGTCAAATGCCATTAGATTACTTTTGTATCTATCAGGAATTTAGTACTCTCCTATGGGAATTTGAAAATAAAGCAAAGAACAGAATAATCTTACTATTTTCAGGTGTTTATAAAAAAAATTTAATGTACATAAATCTATATACCATTGTTTAATACTGCTTTATTGTTACTGTTGCATTTAGAGAGAATAAAACCCTGAAATTCTGTCAGGTAATAAATTGGCTCCCATCTAAAAATCTGTACTTTAAAAACTATACATGAAGCTGGTCACCACTGAATATTTAGAAGTTGGAGAAAAAAATCTAGATATATCTCTTTGTATTAATTTCCAACAAAAACCCTATATAGCACCACTTTTACAGCAAAAAGTTTCAATACACTTGTACCAAGGACTTATCTTCTGGTAATTGCTTCCACAGATAAGGGATACTGCAGCTTTTAAAGACTTGTCCCATGTATCCAGGGGGAGTGAAGATCCTGAATAAGGTGATTTTTTTTTTCCTTTTTTTCCCCTCCATTCCTTAAAAAAAAAAAAAAAAAAAGTAACCAGATTTCTACATTCCCCCTGGCAAGAAGATCCCAGTCTGTGAGTCTGTGCTTAGGAGGAAGGGTTTAAAGTCTGGTGTCTCCGCTTTTACTTCCTGTGCTTGTCCATTTTATCCATGGGTTTGTTGGTCTCTGCGGGGCTCTGGTCGCCAGCGTTCATGTACGTTTTGTCTGCTATTTTTAACGCTTCATTTAGGTAGTTCTGGACGGATGTCATGGCAGCACAGATGGCAGCGCTCCCAAAGCCATGTGTGATCAGGCTAAAATGAGTCAAGCAGCCCTGGATGCCAGGGTCCAAGATGGGGCTGGGGCGCGTGTTGCCCAGAGGAGTTCGGTCCTGAGTGAGGAGGTCGGTGAATTCCTTACAGATCTGCCTGCAAGACACAGAGCCGTCACCCGGGGCAAACCGAGGCCACAAACCTGGCAGAACATCGTTTACCCTCCCAAAGCAAACTAAAAGCCCTTCAGTATCGATTCAATACATGGGAACCACTAAGAGTTTTCAAGAAATTCATTACTCCAGCAACAGGGTGGGTGTGCTTCCTAGTCCAATTTTGAAATGTAATTTTGTGTCAGCTCCTGACACAAGGCTCCTGTTCCATCTGCACGTCCCCCAAGCACAACCACGCGCTGCAGCATCCTCTCTGCGTCCCTGGTGCCTGCCTGCTGCTGCATCAGTTGCTCCAGATAGCAGCAGGCAAGAGGCTGGGAATTTTGGGCTAGTTTCTATGAGAACTTCTACAGCTGCAGTTAAATGATTTAGAAAAAATATATGTATTAAGCAGTTGAATGGGAGATTCAGTGTAGCTGTGCATATTGCATGTATACATCCCCTTTAACGTACGCGTAGGCCCTAATCCTGCAAACACTAACACATGTGTCTGGCAAAACACACGCGGTTCGTAACGCCCAAGCATATGTTGTTTGCGGCTTGCAGAGCCGCCCCCTCGCTGCGGCTGCCCGTGGGCCAGCACAGCCCTGCAAACGTCTTCCAAGGCGGCAGCGATCACTCGCGACACTCATCGTGTCGCACACCGAGCTGACGGGGTAGCGCGGGGCAAGAAGCGTGAGGTCCAGGCTATGGGGAGGACGGGTGACATTATGGCTAGGGGATACAGTCCTATCAAGGGGGATCTCCCACA
This sequence comes from Crypturellus undulatus, assembly GCA_013389825.1. Taxonomy (NCBI): domain Eukaryota; kingdom Metazoa; phylum Chordata; class Aves; order Tinamiformes; family Tinamidae; genus Crypturellus; species Crypturellus undulatus. The sequence goes on from VWPW01020859.1 coordinate 353,036, forward strand.
GCAAGAGCAGGAACCACTGCCCACCTCAGCTAAGGACAGAGCCCCAAGCCCTTTGCAGGGCCGTTCCTCAGACCCTGTGCGGGGGGATGGCACCTTCCAAAACCAGGTACCCCCTGCCTGGCCCCGGTCAGCATGGAACAGAGCCGGGGCCTGCTGAGCCCGCAGCACCTCGGCCCCGCGTTCAAGGGGAGCGCAACCAAAACACCAACTGCCCTTCGTGAACACGGTTAATTTAGACGCACCAGGGTCTGCAGCACGGTGACACCAAAGCTCCCCCTTCACCAGTCCTCCTGCTCGACAACATCCTCAGAAAGGAGGCAGCAAACCAGTGAACAGGGACTTCAAACCTCTACCACAGGTTGCCCCGACCACAGCGATGCCACCACACTGCCCGCACCCCCTCTACCAGACCTGGGGACATCTCCTGTTTTGTGGGGACCCGGCCGTCCTCGCACGTGACTTAAGTCATTTCTACTCTTCTTTTTCCTCCTTTTTTTTTTTTTTTGAACACAAACTGGTTCAGGCTGGTTCAGAGTTATCACACAAGTATCACTGCTTCAAACTCAAATAACTGCTGCCATAGTTGAATTGAAACCAGAACCAGATCAAAAGAGACGTTTCATCTCCCTGATTAAGACTGCACGAGAAAACGTACCCAGCCCTGTACACAATCACTCACGGTCCAACAAAAGCAACTTTAAAAAAATAAAAAGGGGGGGGGAGGGGGGTTGAATAAAGTAAATTCCATCCCCAAAACTTACTTTGCAGCAAGAAGCATGTTCTTCCTGTTTGCCATTTCATTGCGGCCCATGTGCGGTCGAGTTAAATATTCGGCCACTGCTTTGGACGGAAACTCTGTCTCGCATACATAGCCAAAGTCACGAGCAAGATGCACAGCTTCACCTGGCACGGGGAAAGACAACGCTCATTAAACTTAATTACAGCTGTTTACTATAAGACCACGGAATTAAGCATGGTACTTTTAATTCTTGAGGTATGCTCTTATTTTTATTTATTTTACAAATAAACATAGGTACTTTTCCCATCCTAAGCGTTTGTTATTATTTTCTAATCAATAGACACACAATTTGTTTTTGTAAAATTGCTGTTGGGGGAGGGAAGACATGACTGCTAGAAATTTTTTTTTATAGCTAGCCCTTGTAACTGAAAAAAAATCTCACCTCTCCCCAGATGAGCTGCACAGTGAAGGACAGTCCTCCAATTAAGTAAAAAACCACACACTGATATTTTTAAAAACTCATAACTAAATTCCACCCATGCAGTAAATGATTCGTTTATTTTGTAATAAATTTTCTAATAATCATATAGAAATAAAATTGAGAAAAAAAAGAATTATTAGCTAGGCCACTTTTTATAACAGCAATTTTTTCCGGCTTCCCAGCTGCCTAGCAGGATCCAGCAGGGTGTCCCGCAACGCGCACGTGGCCATGCACGCACCGCTGAGCGCCCTTACACAATCCTAGTCCTGGTCTAGCACTAACTTCCAGAAGAGGTTTAAAGTAGAAGCGGGTATAGCAGCAGTAATGCACAAATGCAATACAAGTAAGATATTCTACTATTTTTTCACACTTAAATTGCCGCTTCCATTCCTATTAAATTGTGCCTTCCTATCCTACTAAATTGCACCCCTGCTGCTACCTTGAACGAGCACACGTAACATAACCACACACAGGCATAAATACACACATCCGTCAAGCTCAGCGGAGCCGATGGAGGGTCCGCGTAACACGCTGCAGATTAAAGGGGTTCCAGTTTCCTATCAGGAAGTTGGGCACTATAAATCTCACTTTATACGCTCCTTTATTAGGACAGCGCTGGGGCAGGGCCAGGCACCGCAGCCCCCGCGTGTCAGAGTGTCCCAAGAGGCACCAAACCCGCCAACGGGCTGCGTTTCCCCCCATTTGCTGCCCTGTGCACCCTTAAAAATCCCACCCGACCCCATCTCCCAAGGGAGGCAGCAGCAGGAGGAGGAGGAGGGTCGAGCTGCCCAGCTGTTGCTGCGGTGCCGCCAGCAAGGGAGAAGGCAGCCCCAGCAGCAACGCAGCGTCACCAACACAACTGCTTGAAATATAAAGTAACGTAAAAAGCTCTCCCAAACCAGTCTATTTTCTAACTTTTCTATGCTTTGCCTGCAGTATATAAGCTGTACACAAGGGGGAAGAAAAAAAAAGTTTAGTTTTAAGAGACATTTGAGACTGACCTTCCACCAAAGATGTCAATAATGTCACATTTGCAGCTTTCCTTCTACCAGCTGGAAGATTCAAGCCAATTTTATCCAGTTTTTCCCTTAATGATCTGCCACCATTTTTAGATTTGGCTCTGTAATTAGAGGTAAAAAAAAAAAAAAAAAAAGGCCTTATTCATCTTCAAGGGGACCTTTCTTTAAGATGAGAAATTCCAGTTGCTGACATTCAATAAGGTTCTACTGGGTGGAAGATAAAAAAACAGGCTCTCTTTTCAAGTGACCTACTTTTGAAATGCTCAAAAACCAACCAGCCAGGATGAAACACAGAGGTCTAAATTCAAAAACATTCAAAACTGCAATATCGAAACCAACAGTTGTAGAACGATCACAGCCCAGATTAAAACTGTTTACAAAACAAGGATAGAGAAAGCATCCTTTCAAATGCCAAATCAAGATCGTGAGATTTAATCTAAAATCATTTCATGGGGAGACAATTTGTCACTGGAATGAGAAAGCTCCAGGAGCAGTTTTAGAGAGAGGAAAAAAATATATATATATATATCAGACTTTCAGACAGAGAACGACAACCGCTGTCGGAGCTGTTAATAGCACTTCTCCAAGAGAAGTGGCAGAAGCGCAAAGAAGTTTTATTTCCAAAGCCCATTAGGATTCAGTGTCAGGATTAAAAAAAAAAAAAAAACAAAACACCACCACACACAAATTTGCCAAAAGGCTTATTTCCCCATTTCTTGTCTCCCCACTGAACAAGATTAGAGCCCAGCACGAAGGGACAGGGCGAGCGTGGCCGTCGCCTACCTCCGCAGCACTCCTCCCAGCAGGGACGCGTTGAGGCACTCGGGGGGCGAGAGCCGGCGCTGAACCTCCGCGACCGTCACTTTGTACTTGGACGTGGAGCTCAGCAGGGAGAGCCTCCCCGGCACGGAGCAGAACACCTCATTGGGGTTTATTACCACTCCGATTAAACCATCCTTCTGGCAGGGGAGGCTCAGAGCGCTGTTTTTCGTTAAGGAAATGGGACCTGCGAAAGGAGAAGGGAAAGCAGGTATTTTACAAAAAGGCAAGACTAAATAAGCAGGTAGTTTACGAAAGGCAAGAAGTAGCAGGAAGGGGCAAGTGCATTTCCACCGTAAAAACGAGGGGCAGGAGAGGGGATTTCGTTTGGTGCTAAACGCTCAGCACTGATTCATTCGTGCGCTGCAGCTAGAAGGTCCCCAAACTGGCCCAGAACAATAGCAAATAGCAGCCTTTTGTTGCACTAAGTTTCGAGCAGTTGCTGAACGCAATTAAGAACACTTAAAAAAAAAAAAAGCGCACACCCCAGTGAAACAGCATGCCACAAGTTAACAAATTCATACTTATGAGAAGCCTGGTACAACTGCCGACTACAAATTAGCATCCCCCAGCTCGTGCCAAAACCTCTTCCAGAGCAGGCAGAGGTCTCGAGGCTGCCGCAGAGGCGGCTTTGCCTCTTGCCCAGCGACCGGCAGCGCTCGGGACCGGCCCGGGAGCTGAGCCCCGACACGCTCGGGTCGGGGAGCGCCACGGGACAACCGAAAGTCACTGCTGCTCCTTGGCGGCTTTGGCATTCAGGTGAACAGGGACGAGGAGAGCTTTGCAAAGAACCAAACCGCATATCCGGCTTTTCCAGCCCTTGCGAATCCACCCAGTTAACCCCCGGCGCGCTCCCGGCTCGCTCAGAAAGGGTTAAGGAGAGAGGCTGCCTCGCTCCCCGGAGGGGGGTAGATTTTTGACAGCAGACTAATTCTCCCATGGGCTAAACGCAGCAATGAGCGCTCGGACAAAAACTTCTGCTTTTCCTCAGCTAGCCAATTTGTCTGAAGTCTTCAAAGGAAACTTCCAATTTTTTTTTTTTTTTTTTTTTTTTGGGGGGGGAGGGGGGAACAAAACTCTGTTTGAAAACGAAAGCAGAGGATAAACCTTCAATGTCTGTACATGGAGCCAGTACTCCTCTCGCCTTCCTTTAAACCTCAGCTACCAAACCATTTCGATTAAGATAAAACCTACCAGGCTTAAGCCGGCAAAATCATTCACTATTTGAGCGATTCTTGTAAAGAAACTTTAGGAAAAGGCAAACTGCCCTCGAGTGCGAGCAGCAAACCCAGGAAAGCCCGTGGCAGTTTGCATGCAGGGCAGCATTAAACTCATCCTCAGACGATGGTTTCGATTACAGCCACATCTAAGAGCAAGGCGGGGGGCTCGCGGGAACACCCACAAGGCCTCCCGGTCTGAGGGCGACCCAGCAGCGACAGAAGCTCTGGTGCAACCCCTGGGATCCCAAACGCTCCTTCTCCTGAGGATAAGGAGACATCAGCCCAAGGGGGCATCACGCGCAAGTTAAGGTTTCCACCACTGCCAAAGGCAAACCCAGCGCGGTGCCAGCTTACTGACCTTTCCTAATGACTGTCTGGTCATGCATTAACAAGTGTTGATCCTCCACATTCTGCAAAGAGAAAGGGAAGAAAGTTGGAGAGCTCTCAGAGGAGGCGCCCCGCGTGGCCGCGCGCCGCGGGGGGCTGCCGAAAAGCCGCCGTTTCGCCCCAAAGGGAGCGGCGAGGAGCTCCTACCTGCACCTCCTCCATCTGGTGCGCCATGTCGTGCAGCCCCAGGTTGTCGGCCAGCGCCGAGGCGTCCAGGCCGTGGCCGTGCGGCAGCAGCAGCTCCGCGCGGCGGTAGGAGTCGCGGCGGGCGCCGGGCGCGCCGCTCTCGAGCGCGGGCAGGTGCGGGACGAGGCCCGGCCGCGCGTGCGGAGCCAGCGCCGCCGCCTCCTGGCTCTGGCGGCCGGGCCAGGCGCTCTGCTGCTGGCTGGGCGGCGGCGGCGGCGGCTGGTGCAGCGGGTTGATGGAGAAGGGGTCGCCCAGGTGCGAGTAGGGGTCGCTGGACTGCGAGTAGGGCAGCGGCTGGTAGGGCGGCGGGAAGTAGGGCGGCTGGAAGTCGGAGGCGGCCGAGTGCGAGAGCGGCGGCGCGGGGCTGTACAGGTGCTGGCTGACGGCCGGGAGGTGCGGCAGCCGCGGGCCGCCGTTGCTGCTGCCATCGTGTCGCTCCTGCAAGCGGAGCGGCGTGAGCGCGGCGGGGAGCGGGGCGGCCGCGCCGGGACTGCGCGCGCGGTAAGAAAAAAAACTTCTTGGAAATTCAATAAAAAGTGATAATCATTAAAAAAAAAAAAAAATAAGTCAGTCGCAGGCCGGTTGCGTCCACAGCCGCACTGGTCCGCGCGCGGCGGGAGGCCGCCTCGGGGTGCGCAGCGCTGCCCTGGCCCCGCTTCGGGAGCGGGGCAGCTCCCTGCACGGGGCTCAGCCGAGGGACCAACGGGCCGTCCTAAAGCGCCAGGGCTGGCGAGCCAGAGGGGAGCGGGTCCCGCTGGAGCCGCCGGACACGCAACCCCCGGCGGCACCGGCGCCGGAGCGCAGAGCACGGGCAGCTCATCGCAGCAGTGGCTGCTCCGCGGCGGCCGGACCGGTCCGACAAGCCCGGCCGCTCGGTCCCGCGCTGCACCCCCCGCCCAGCCGCGGAGCCGGGGGCTGCGGGGGGCTCCGCGGCGCGTACCCCTCCTCTGCCTTCCAGAGGTGCCGGCAGCGCAAAGCGAAGGGAATTGACGGGAAAATAATAATAATAAAAAAATAAAATCGCACATCCAAAAAATAAACAGGGGGAGCAGCCGCGGAGGGGAGGATGAGCCAGGACCGGGGTCGGGGCGCAGCGCGGGCGGCTCCGCGGCCCTCCCGGCGTCCCCCCCACCCCGCTCACCTCGCAGTCCTCCTCGTACTTGACATTATCGGCTAGTTTCCACAACATGGCGTCCAGCGTCCGGACCAGGTGCGCGGGCGCGGAGAGCTGCTCGCCCCGCCACGGGCGGTAAATCCACGCGGGCGCGGGCAGAGGAGCGGCCCCGCACGCGGCTCACATGAAGGCTGCGCACGGACTACGCTCCGCGCTCGCCGCTCACCCGGGTTTTTTTCCCTGCCCAGACGCCCTTAATGGCAATAATATTATCCTAGCTCCTCCCCAGGGACGGCTCCGCCGCCGCGGCGCTCCCCGCGGGCGGCCCCGCGCAGCCACTCAGGAGGCAGCGCGCAGCCCAAGCCCCTCCTTCCGCGCGGCCCTCCGCGCCCGCGCACGGGAGGGGACGGCCCGACGGCGGGGAAGAGGGTCACGCGTGGGGTGTCCCCCCGCTCCCCGCAGGCCGCCCGGACAGCCGTGTCCGCGGGGAGGGCTCCCTCGCTGCTCCCCCGCGCGCGGAGCAGCGCGGATCGCGCCTCGCAAGAGCGAGAAAGTGCGAGCCGGAATCCCTTTGCATAATTGTCGGGAGTTTGAATTACTGATTACAACTTGTAAGCTACCAATGCTCAGGGTATAATTTACTTAATTATCCAACAAGATTATGGCAGTGGTGTCGAACCCCTCTTAAGTAAAGCAGAACTGATTCAGCGTCCCGAGCCGAGGCGGTGTGAATTGTGTCACTGGTTCATCGTCCTACGGCTTTTTTTTTTTTCCAATCATTTTATTTTTTAATCGAAAATTCAATCGCTCTAATCTTTCCGCAGGGATTTGGCGCTGGGGAAGCAGGTGGGAAGTGAGACGGGCGCTTTTGGGCGCTGTAACAACACTTTCATCTCAGCTTCGAAAATATTGCCCTGCAAAATTGCTACCTTTCCGCAGGCATTTGATCTATGCAGTTATGCGTGTCAGACGAAATGAACATCGTTTTCAAAAGCAGCGACTTCTCCCAGTGTTTTAAGGTGCATCCGGATCACTGCTCATTTGCATGAGAGGAGCAAGTGTTTGTTTATTGTGGCAGAGACAAAAGATGACCCTGGACGGGGCTGGCTGCGGAGATTTCCGCGGCTACGTCTGAGCTGGGGACGAGCCGCTTGGGAGCGGGTATTAAAGGCCCGAGAAGGACCCACGCCTTCAGTTTAAGATTTAAACTTTTTTTTTTTCCGAAAGATCAGAAAAGGGGGGAAAAAAAAACCCTCAAGCCGACTAATGGAAGGATCTAAAAATAAAATCGAGGAGGACGGCGGAGGAGCTAACTGTTGGAGGTGTTATCTGCCTTATCTAACACGCAGGTGCTGATTTGCAGCAGTTGCATTAAGCCCATCATCAGCAGGGACTCCGCATTATCATTTTTGGTGGAGTCTCTATTTATTTTTTTTAAACGAGGGTGTTTTTCTTCCAGGGATGTTTCTTTGAAATGCAGTTCGCGACGATTATTAGCGAGTGTGCTCGCGCTGCTCCTGGCGTCATTAAGACTAGGAATCTAAATAATAAAAGACAGGGGGAGCTTAAAGTTCATTTGTATTAAAGGGACAAGATGGATTTGAAAAGAAACGAGCAAAGGAACCGTCGAGCTTCTCAGGTCTGGAATCAGTTCATCTTCTTTCAAAAAAGACCCTGCATTGTAGCAATTGTGGTCATTTTTAGCATAAACTCAGAAGCTTGATTTTCTTTTTTGCTCAGAAACGACTCAGCAAATGATTGATACTAAAGAGCGAACCTGACTTCGTCATTCTTTTTCTTTTTTTTTTTTTTTTNATTGTCATTCTTTTTTTTTTTTTCCAAGGTCTGAACACTTTCATTTTGCTGATTTTGGTGACAAAAGACATGAAGATAAATACAATTGTCTTCTATTTCGTTAATAATAATACTAAAAAGAAGTGGAATATTTAGAACAAAATACCTAAGCAAAACGCTCCAAATAGCCACTTTTCTTCCTAGAAAACAAATCAACCTCTATTGTCATTCTTTTTTTTTTTTTCCAAGGTCTGAACACTTTCATTTTGCTGATTTTGGTGACAAAAGACATGAAGATAAATACAATTGTCTTCTATTTCGTTAATAATAATACTAAAAAGAAGTGGAATATTTAGAACAAAATACCTAAGCAAAACGCTCCAAATAGCCACTTTTCTTCCTAGAAAACAAATCAACCTCTGGAAGCAGCGAAAAGGCTAAATAGGGGGAAGTTTGAGGCAAACTTTCCAAAACATCCACTTGCTCCCCCGCCTCGACTCGCACAAGCAGCGCTTCCCGGGAATTGCTGTGCAGGGAGCGGCTGCCGGGCGCAGTCTGCGCGCACCGCTCCGCGGCCTCCCGCTCCCCGGGAGCCTTTGAACGAACCCAAACGCGCGGGCACGGGGCAACTCTTCATCTGCTCGGGCCTTTTCCCGGGGAAAACGGGGGGGATCCCAATGGGGGACTTTGGGAAGTTCTGTCCCAACTGCGCCTTTCTGCAGCCTTGCGCTTTCCTAACCCGAGCGCAGACCGCGGCCAGGCAGCTCCAGGTGCCACCTGTAGCAGGACTCGGACCGTCCCCTTCTGCTCTTGGCCAAACTCTCCCGAGCGAAACTCCCGCCTTTGCAGGAGCTCGGGAGCTCCCGGCTCAGGAGCGGGAAGCGAGGGCTCTGCCAGGACAGGAACCCCCGGGGTGTGAGGGACGGCTGCTCACAGGTGGCAGCTTTGTACAAAATTATTTATTTTTTGATGGTGCCCGTATTTTGAGGCATCACCTGTTTCTAAGAAAAAATACTAATTTCCCGGAAGTTTAGAGCCTCCTCCCCCTCCCATTTCTCTTTTTACGAAGACGCAGTCTCCTCCATGGGGCCCTGAAGCCCCCAGCTGTGCCTGTTCCCTTCCCTTAGGAGGGCGGCCAAAGCCAACTGTGGAGTCCCTGTCACATCCAGTAGTTTTCCTATTTGGCAGCAATTAAAAGAGAGCGTGGGGATGCTAATTAGCTGCATCCCTCTTCCTCCTCATATTCTTCAAACACACACATATCTGTCTCGGTAATGACACGGCTGCAACCTGTCCGCGCTTCCCCTCCGCTCCCCGGAGCTCGCGCGAAGGCGGCCGCGGCCCCCCGGGCGCTCCCCGCGCAACTTCCGCACCAAGCTCGCGCGGAGGGGCGCAAAAGCGGCGCAATCCCCCCAGCTCCCCCGCGACGGGCAGCGCGCTACGTACTTGCCACTCGAGCCTGCCCAGCAGAGCCATGGAGCCGCGCGCACCTGGGCGCGGAAGGAGCGCGGGGGGCGCGCGCCTGCGCACGGCTCCGCGCACGGCGCCCCCGGGGCTCCCGCTTCCAGGCGGTTGTTGCCGCCGCGCGGCCGCGCTGCCGCCGGGGGGTGGCTGCTGTTCGCAGCGCTGCGAGGGGAGAGCGGCCACGGGGCATCCCCGGGAGCCGCCCCCCGCCCCGGGGCGGGCAGCGCCCGTGCCAGGGAGGCGCTGGCCCCAGCGGCACCGTCCCGGGCTCTCCCTCCTCCTCCTCCTCCTCGGGCAGCCCCTTCCCCTCCCGCCGCCCCCTCGAGGCCGCGGGCTCCCGAAGACACCAGGGAGCCCGTGGGGACGCGCAGCGCAGCGCCCTGGCCCCGCTTCCAGCCCCGCCGCAGGCAGCGAGCCTGCAACACGGACACGGGCGCTCTGTTGCCCCCAGCCTGTTAATTTCCTTAATCAACACGACTCCAGCTCTGTTTCCTCGCTGCTCGCTGCTGGCGCAGGGACGGAGTTCCCCAGCCGTAGCCAGCAGCGGGAAGGATGTGTTTAGCAACTCCCGGGAAGCAGTGACTGCCTCTGACACGAGGCGCTGCAGGCCCGAGGTCAGATGCTTCGTGGCAGGAGGCAGAGGCTCCGCGGCGACGCTCGGCCGCCTCGGGCTGCGGCAAGGAGCAGCTCTGGCTCTTGCCCACAAGGTCTCTCGAGCTGGATGGGGAGGGCAGCAGAGCGGTACCTGCCAGGGAGGCAGCCGGAGCATTTGCAGCCAGAGAAGAGCACGCAAAGACCTGAATTTTCATCCTCTCTGCCTCTGGGATGGGGAGTGGCCATGTGGCACCACATCTGTATTTATTTTGGTCTCCTCATCCATAGAATGAGGGTAATAATCTTGTTGCTGGGTAGGGCTGTGCTTCATGGGGAGGACCAAGGATGAGGAGGGGAGCATGGGCTCCCAGATCCCCGCAGCTCTGCATGTTGCTCCCGGGATACCTCCGCAGGGCTGTGACACTGTCCCTGCAGGGATGCTCTGATTTTGGACCCTCTCCATTTCATTTCCAGGGGGAGCAGCAGTGTCATGAGTTTCACTGCTATTAGCCAGAATTTGGCTTTAAAGGAAGTTGTTGCTGCACTGTGTGTCCAATTAAGCTCAGTTCATTAGCACAGGAAGCAGACTCCGCATCAAAAAAACACAAACAAAACCAAAAACACAGTAAAAAGAGAGCCAAATGTGAAATCTGAATTCATATATTCAGTCAGGCTCTTTCCCAAAAGAGAAAGTATAATGCTTGGCACAAATTCTTACTTCAAAAAAACTAAACCTCAATGGATCGTACACGCTGTGGGTGGATCCCCTATGGATCCTACAGCTGACAGCGTACGCTGCAGTCAGAGTGGAAGACCCAGTACCAAGAGGAGAAAATTCCACGCGCTGAAGTGACAGGAAAGCAAATATCTCATTTACAGGCACAGAAGTGAGGCTAACGCAAGTCCTTAGGTATCAGTCTCCCGATTAATTCCTCTGCCCTTCGTGACTGCAAGGCAGGTGAGAGGGTCTGACAGCAGAGGAGAGGGATCCCCAGGGCACGCAGGGGGTTAAGCAGGAGGGACTCGATCCGCGACTTACGCGGGAGCCCAGGGGCTGCACAGGGGTCCATGCCGGGAGGCTGCGGGTCACACGCATGGGCAGGACGCGACTCGCCGGTCCCGAGGGCCCCTCGCACCCACCAGATCCATGTCTGTATCTCGGTTCCGCTAACCCTGAGCGGCTGCTGGCTGCGAAGCAGCGGGCGCTGCTGACAAAGCGGAGGGCCAAGAAGGACCACGGGAATTTGGCCAGGATGCAGGCTCACACGCTGGGGCTGCCACCACGTCCTCTGCCCATCACCATGTCCCCACCAGCTCCTCGCAGGTGTCCCTGCATCAAGCAGCACTTGCACGGCAGTAAACACCTTTCCGCAGAAACTTGCTTTATCCGTTCCTGTGCTTTCACAGCATTGACAGTCTATACGGTAACTTAAACGATGCACCATGTTTTAAGTGAAAAAAATTGCTGGGGAACCACCCTGACGGCTTGGGGGAGGTTCCTGCAGTGCCAGAGAGCAGAGGGTCTTTTCCACCTCAGCCTCAAAGAGCCCTGCAGCCTCCGTGCACTCAGGGAACACATCAAACACATTTTGTTTTCTTTAAACTATCCACTTCTGCGTGCGTGAACCCTCACACACTCACCTACACGCGTGAGATTTAAAATCCTAATAAAAAATTATCTGAACATTTATTTCAATGATGGTTTTGAGCGCAATGCAAAGGAGTTGGGAAGAGATGCAGATAGGACCTGCCAAATAACAAAGGAACTCACAGAAAAGCAGATACCTTTTCTTTTCTGACCATGTTTCATTCTTATGTCATGTTAAAGGAATGATGAAATCAGAAAACTGACCTCAATGTCAAGAAAATGGGTCGTGCACATTGAAGTTGAGGATTTTCCCCGTAGGCAACTGAAGTAAATAAAGAAAACAAAATCACTTACTCTTTTACTTCCATAGTCCAGTTTCTTGAAAACCTGTAATCCCTCTAACTAGCCCATTTTCCTTACAGTCTTCCACCAAAACTCTGTTGGAAAAAATCTGAAAAGTATCACATACAAGGGGAAAAAAAAGTTTGGATAAAAAAAGGTTAAAGATAAATACAAAATTCCCAAACTCCTTGGCCTTTTTATCACTTAGCAGCAAAGAGCACAGGAACACTATTTTCCCTTGCATGTCACCTTTAACAGATTACCACAAATGCTTGCTTAATTGGGATGTATTGGGAAAACACAGCTTTGGTGGCACCTGGCTTCTTTCCTTGTGCTCTTGCTCCCTTACGGATACACTGGTGAGCTGCAACACTGAAGAGGCAACAAGAAGCAGAGCTGTGTGAAAAAAATAAGTTTTGCACTGCTGGCAAAAATTACACCAGTCAAAACTCTACACCTAATACACTCTGTCATTTATAATCACACTAATAAGGCACCAGTGAAGGGCTGTCAGCATCACAAAATATCAGATGCCAACAAAATCCTTCAAATTCTTCCAAACCCGCTCCAAGCTTCATTCTCCAGAACCTGATTTTGCAGGTGTATCTGCAGAGACAGAGGTCAATTGATTTAACATTTCAGTTGCTCTAACAAATGTATTTAGCATCTAGGGTTTTTGATAATTCTGCTTTTCCATGCAAAATTATTCACCCAACTTGTTGAAGCACCATTGCTGCAGAGACCCAGAGGAGACACTCAGAAGTGTAAGAATTCAAACTATGTAGAAAGCTCCTCTCTGTACTCCCTGAATTGCGAGCAAAGGGGACTGCAGAGGGCATGGGCTTGGGATGCTCAGATCAATTTCTTTGCACTAAAAACCTGCACTCTTTAATATTCAGTAATAAATCGGAGGCAATGTGGTCCCATGTGCTTCTATTCAAATCTGATTTCAGACTTTCCTTCAGATCTTCATTTTGGGGTTTCGGATTGTATTTTGGTTGCTATGGATCCAGGATGGGATCCAGTCATGTCACCCCCCGCTTCTCCCTCCTTTTGCATACATGCTCCTAAGCCACCAGGTTTTCCAGCACTGCCATTATCACCTTAGTTGTGCATAGGAAGAGGACTGCAGCCTGGCTTTCCATGCCTGACCCTTTGCTTTCTACTTGCCTTGCCTAAGTTTTCATCTGCTGTAGTAGCAAGAAGCACTTAGTACGTACCAGCCCCGAGCAATTAAAGCAAACAGTTATTTGTTGGATTTGCAGCCTTGACATAGCACTTGCAGGGAAGATCATGATACTAGCATTAAAAAAAAAATGTCACTGGGAAGCACCAAGATGCTATAAATTCTTTCCCCTAGTGCAAGTACATCAAAGAAGAGGCTGACATGGTAATGTGGTACCAGTTTGATGCTGTACAAGCTGTCATTTGCCTACTCTGAGCCAACACAAACTCACAGAGATGTTACCAAAGATGAACGCGAGCATATGCTTTGGCTAATTCAGCAGAAAGGCAGCTGTGGGCGCACGTGGGATCCAGATCCAACTGGCACTGCTGGATGACCCTGGAAGGGGTCTTGGAGAGCCACGGAGCAAAGGCCACGAGGGGCTGCGCGTGGGCAGCAGCGCTGGCCCTGCCTCCAGCAACCACCAAGGCTGCACTGGGGCATGGCAAGTGAAGGGTCCATCGAGGAACAGGCAGCAAAGATGGTTCTTGCAACCAAGAGCACGGTGGGTGGGTGCTCTTCCAAGCCCGGCAGGATGCTCAGAGGAGAGGAATAAGGCCACAGCATCTCTGTGCTGGGCCTCATTAGAATTAACAACAATCAGAGCAGCGAAACAAAACCAGCTCAGCTGAACAGATGCAAATGGAGCCGCAGACATAGGCTCAAACCAGGTCAAGCTGCACCCATGCAAATTACGGGTTACCCTAGAGCAACCGTGTCCACACGCTGGGCGTGTGCTGGGGCACTGCCAGAATGACCTGAACCGCCGCATTCAGGCCACGCTGCGAGGTGCTGCCCGTCCCAAGCGGGAGGCTGGCAAACTGCCCCGTGGTGGCATGGCTCAGCTATCCAGGAGTGCCCTCTCCGAGTGCCACACGTGTCTCGGCCTTAGAGACTTTGCCCATAAAGGGAATGGCAGAGCTACAGGGAGAAGAGTAGCCCAAGGGGAGATTTGCCAGGATAGCAGGCCGATAAAGCGCTCGTCTTATGTAAACACAGAATACACCAGCTAAAGTGCTCTTCTGTCAGCATAGCTTATCCTAGCATAGTTTTGCCAAAGGAATCCTCGCTTGCATTTCAACAGGACTGTAAATCTGCTGTAGCTGGTGAGCAGCAGCTCTGAGCATCATCCCTGCAGACAGTGCAAAGCTCTCTGCTAGTTCAGGTTTCCCCCGGTGTTTCCAAGACGCTGCTCTGGTGAGGCAGGTGTTTCACTATACATCCTTCGCTAGCCAGTGTTTAAAGCCTACACAGCTACCACAGCACTCAGCAAAATCCATCCACAAGACCAAACCCCAGCAGAGACCCCAGCTCCCAGCAATGAGCTGTTGCCTCCTCACGCCCAGGGAACCAGTTGCCACTTGTGCATGTGACTTTCACCACCAGAGAAAGCCAGGCCTCACCGTGCCTTCCAGAGCCTGAATCTGGCCCGGCTTACTAATGGTGGCTTGTAAATAGTCACAGGAGGCTTTGCAATGAATAGGAGGGAGGATGAGTTCACACCTCTGCTAGCCCAGCTGGCGGCATTCAGGGCCTCTGAGTGAAAGTCACGGCCTGGTCACTCGGCTACAGGAAGCTGTTTGCACTTGCTGGGGTGGGGAAGGGCCTGAGCCCTTTCCTAAACCTCCAACCCACCTTTCCTAAAAGCTCTATCTTCTCTGGAGACCACATTGCCAATAATATGGATTGCACCTGCACACGAGCAAGGGAGAAATTACATCTTTAGAGTCTTTGTAGAGTCTGAAACCAGCTGCATATCTGGCTCTCCTGCTACGTTTTCTTGGTCTCCATCAGCCTTGCATTACCCAAGCCTGTAGGCAGCATCCTGTTTTCTTGTCCCTAAAGTCTGGGGACAGCAGCATTGTTTATAGTAGGGAAGGCGGAAACGCGGGGAGATGTAAAGCATATCTGCAAGCTGCAAACACCTCCAGCCTGCTCTGCCCCTGCCCCAAGCTGCCCAGATGTGATCTAGGAGCTGACCCAGCCCTCGCTCTGCCAGAGATACTAATTCCCCACCGGGGCAGGCGTGCTGGCTCCGGCAGAGCCGGCTGGCAGCCTCCCAAACCCCGCTGACACATCCAGCCCGCTCCGAGCGCCGGCAGGGAAAGCTCAGGTCTCTGCAGACATGCCCAAAGGGTCTTGCTCA
Organism: Crypturellus undulatus; assembly: GCA_013389825.1. Classification (NCBI taxonomy): domain Eukaryota; kingdom Metazoa; phylum Chordata; class Aves; order Tinamiformes; family Tinamidae; genus Crypturellus; species Crypturellus undulatus. The sequence goes on from VWPW01020859.1 coordinate 368,154, forward strand.
ATGCAGGAAGTCTGCGATGGCAACGAGGTGATAGTCGCTCTGCTGAGAGCTGCCACCACCCCGTCGCGTCCCACTCCTGGCATTAGCCGTCCCGCTGAAATGGAAAGTCCTCGCGCGTGGGCTGCGGGCCCCATCGTCCTGCTCGGGTTTGGACAGTGGTTGCAGACACCGCTCACACCGTGCGCCTCATCGGCAGGGCTGGACAGTGCCCGAGACCTCCAGGCTCCAGTCTCAGGAACAACCTACCTGACGCATCCAGTTGATGCTCCTTGTAATTTTACCGGAGCTGGTGCCATTGCAAATGCCATTCTCTTATCTGCCTAAGTACAGATCCTCTCCTGAATCGTTAACAATGTCATGTAGCAATTTGTTACATAAGCTCATTAGGTTGTATAATGTATCTATGCTAATAGGAACATAAATATGGAAATCTTAATTTCAAGCCTGCTTCTAAAAGCATTAGCTGGGAAACTAGTCTGAGAAAAAGCAAACATGACCTGAAAATACCCAGGGATTTATTCTGGAGTAAGGTATGGGGTGGACAAAGCAGGAACAGAGGTGTTAGGTGTTTATGCTCCTGGCTGATCCTGAGCTTTGAAAACTTTTTAAAAGAGGCTCCCAGCACAAAACCTTCTGTTACCTTGCACAGCTCTTCCGGTCCTTAGGCACCTGCAGTGGCAATCTAATTCTGTTTCTGTTTTCCCCCTTTATGGCAGATATGTGACTAACACAAATAAAAGGACTCTGGCTACCCAAAGGAAACAGTGACACTGACTTAGGCCCAAGTGTCCCCAGTGATCAAATTAAAATTGCAAGACTAGCCCATTTTTATTTCGTCCCTGTTAATTTCCAGCATCATTTATAGCAGTAAATGCTTTCCCAGGTGTATTTGGTTTTGGTTTGACTCCTTTCACACTGCGGTGTAACGTGGCAGAACATTTCCGCACCCTGTTATTAATTCCTGAAAGGACCCAGGCAGTGGCAGAGCTCTCAGACCAGCAGTCGATCTCTTTGGGCACCCACGACAGCTCTAGCAGGAGCAGCAGTTTGTTTACTACATCAGCACGTGCGGTACGTTTGTGTAGCTGCACAGATATATCACCACAACGCTGCCGGTGCCCGCAGATTGACTTAATGCAAAATTAAAAGGCCATGGAAGTTATCCCAGCAGAGCCACCCGTGACCCCGCGCTCCCGATGCCATCGGGCGGGAGCTGCCGGGGGCCGCGGGGGTGCCCAGGTTTGCCTGCAGCCAGCACGGCCCGAGGCGCCAGCCCCGTGGGCACCCGCACCAACCCTGTGCCAAAAGGGGAGGGATTTTTCTTCCCTCACCTCCTCCTTGCCCCTGTTCGAGCTCCCAGCGGCACGACGCAGCCCCTGGCGTTTGCTGGACCCTTCCAGCTCCTACTTTTGCTGCAGGGGTTTTTCTGCCTGGCTGGTGGCTCGAGGTGGCCATGGAGGTTTCACAGAGACCTGGCACCGAGCTGCTAGCTCAGGCCTTTGCTCCCACTCACTCCACAGCGATGTCGCTTTTACATGTTTTCACATGTGTAATTCTCTCTTCCATTCCCTTCCTTGTTAGTTAGAACAAGAGGGAGGTTATTTCTATTTTTTTTTTTAACAAAAATTCCCTGCAAGCCCTGCTGTAAAATCCCTTGGACAGAGAGTGCTCCTGGTGAAAACCTGGGAATCGCTCCCACTCCGCTCCCCAGTAGCTCCTGCAAGGCCCAGGAGCTGGCGGTGTGGTGAGTTCAAGCCGTTGTTCCATGAGACACCCACAGAAGGGAAGAAATGGGCTGATTTCATTATTCCTAGTTTTTATATGCTAGCCTGAATATCATGGCACTGGCCTTAAAAACAGTCATTTATACCCTTGTGTATTTGTGAAAACTTTCTTCCCAGTGCAAGCAAGGCCAGAAGCATCACTTGAGCCTGGAGCCGAAATCCAGACAGGGGAGACGTGGGGAGACATCGGGGACAGTGGAGGCGCCCACTCAGCCCTCTGCATCTCACTGGGGGGCTTTGAGATGCAAATGCCACCAAGTGATGGCAGCCCCCACCCCTGGCCTGGCCATCTTGTGTCGTTGACATTTATTGTGAAATATTTGGAGCTGTTAATTAGGCAATAATGACCAATGGGAAGGGCATTTCCTGGCTGTTAGCTGGAGTCTCCTGACCTCAAGGTCAGTATCAGTCACCCAGGAATTATTAAAACTTGGAGGAAGAGCAGCCCAAGCCCAGCAAACCCTTCACCTTTTAAGGTGGAAAGGGCTTTTCCGTGCACAACCTGTGCCTTACCTGCACCCAGCTCTGCACTGCCACTTGCTTTAGCTCCCTGCACTCTGCCCCTCTCTTTCGGTTGCTTTCATTTCCCAATTAATCTCTGTGATCATGAAGAAACGGGACATTAAATATTCAAGGATTATCCTTTTTTATATATATAGTTAAAATGTGAAGATGCAATTAGCAATAAAGCAGGCTCCTGCTGGGCCTGTACATACTAATCCCTCTCCACTTCTAAAGGGCAGATTTACACCTACTCCTCTGGGTTAAAATTGGAACCTTTCTCCCATTTTGCCCAGTGCTTGCTTGGCTTTTCCTTGCAGGTGCCTGTGTTTCAGTACAATGGACTCTCCAGGTTAATTAAACTAATGCGAATTACTGTATTTCCTAAGGGGTGACCATATGAAATACCGTGTTTGTGTTTCTACAGAGAGGAGCACCCAAGTGCAAACTACCTATGGTTAGAGTATTGCCAGCAACACATCAACCTCTTCAGTTTGGCCTTGGGCCAGAGCTCTCTGGCCTTGTCTGAAGGACAAGTAGTAACAAAAAATTAACATCCCCGTGCCCTATTTATCCATGCAGAATTGGGCAAATAAACACCACTTCAATATTACTTAAAAGTGCTTCCAAGTGGACAATGAGCCAGAGGGGAGTGCAGAACCCGCCAGGATGAAATGGGCTGGGTGGGGACCCCAGCCCCTCACTTTTCCTTGCAGGGATGTTGCTATTGCTGCCTGGGTGGTGGCTCAGGCACCTTTATTGATCCCCAGTCAATGACTCATCCACCACCAAAAGCGAGAAGCCCAGCCCTGTGACTAGTAATTCCACTCTCTCCCTTCCCCAAGTCCTGCACGTATTCCTGCCCAGCTTTTCCAGGCAAATCCCCCTATGATGGCACCTTGCTAGATGCAGACATTACAAATAAAAGAAATAAGAAATACTCTGAGAATGCAGGCACTTGTTAAAGGTGGATGCTGCAGTTGCTATGTGGTTTGCTCATGTACTGAATTACCCAGAAAGATTTATCAGTTCCTGAAAGACTCCATAAATGACCACTCTGATTGCTCTTCAGATTCATGTTCTCTGCTAAGAGAACCTGCATAGGTTATTCAGGACTAGACAGGGTGCTTTAATTCACATTCTTCATCCAAAGCCACTCGCATGGCTAAGAGCAGCTAAAGAAACAGGGGTAAGAAATGCTGATACAGATAAGACTGACAAGTTGAGAACTCCAAAAGTTTATCATTTGCCCAAAGTTCGCAGCCTCTTTGGTTGACTGGTCCATGGCACATGTGCAAGACAAGAACTCTTGCTGCCAGAAGACAGATCGAGGCCATACAGAAGTGGAGTCAGTCCCTGGTAGCCTTGGTGAGAACAAGACCGCAGACCCTGGGTCCTGTGACCCGTCAGCTTTGTCTGGAGCCTTAGCTGAATTACCTGAACATCATTCATTTTGGACTACTGTAAATTGTTAGCAATTGCAAAATGAAATAGAGGGTAATATTTTAGCAAGCCCAGAGTCATGGGTAGGTGAAGAGTTTAGACATTAATAAGCAAAAAGCTACCTCCTTTTTGGCATTTTGGAATTCCTGATTAATAAACTGAGTTTCTTACCAAAATAGCTCTGGCCAAAGGTGCCAGCCTTGCCATGGCTGTTGCTGGGCTGAGGACTGCATTGATGTTTCCAACTTGGGAGCGCTCGCAAGCCCCAAAGTGCCTGTTCTCGCTTGCAAGTTTGCTTTGGTATCGCTAATCTTAGAACTAGTTTAAATATATTATGACAGTTCTGAGGTTGAAATCAGTTGGAGTTGTTCAAAACCCGCTGGTTAAAACAGAGGTCAGAAGGCAGTGGCAATTTATTGCTATTGGCATGGTCTAAGCAGCAGTTCAAGCAGGGATGTTTGGGGTTGTCTCTGAGCAGGAGGGAGCACCCTTTAAAAGGAGAATATTAGCAGGGCTTCCAAAGCAAAGCAGTTGGGAATTCTTTTTNTTTTTTTTTTTTTTTTTTTTTCCTTCTGTGAAGCTCAGTAGACAGTATTTTCTGAAAGATACTGAATTTTGTGTTTTTCCTTTGAATGATAAAATTTATTCCTCTTGGGGGCATCCCTTTCTAATTTACTAAGTAATTTACTAATTTCTATTTTACTGAGTAAAATACTCAGTGTATGCAGGATACACTGAGATCCTAATCACATGAAAATACATGTCAATCTGGACAACCCCTCCGGTATCTAGGCACCAGGGGACCAAACTACCATATTTGGCCATTTTACCATGTTTGGACAATTTGCCCATATTTGGTCATTTAGCCATATGGGTGTCTGCTCAATGATTACCATATTTGGTCATTTTATCCATATTTGGTCACCTGGCCCAAAATGTCCATGCTCCGGGGTATGCCTGCAGGCCATGCAGGGTCCACAGTTACAGGCTGCGTTTAGATATTGCTTAGAGTTCAGGTGAAAATGATTAAATCAGCAAGTGTAAAACCAGTAAAGTAATATGGACTCACAATCATCGGTTGGGAAATGAAATGTGCTCATCAGACTGGTGATTACTGATTTCACTTTTTAAAACCTTTTAATTTTTTATACTCATTTCGTCTCTCTCGACGGTTGGCTCTGAATCCCCTCTGTCGTGTCGGTTCTGCTCTGTGCTGAGCTCGCCTGCCCAGGGCCATCACTTCCCTTCTGACGAGCACGCAGCCCCTGCTTGTGTTTATAACATACACAATAACTACCGACAGGACAAGAGGAAAGAGCCTCAAGTTGTGCCGGGGGAGGTTCAGGCTGGGTATTAGGGAAAATTTTTACATGGAAAGCACTGGACCAGGCTGCCCAGGGAAGTGGTGGAGTCACCGTCCCTGGCAGCGTTCAAGACACGCGGCGTGGATGAGGCACTTGGGGACGTGGTGTAGCAGGCGCTTGGGAACACGATTTAGCAGGCACTTGGGAACATGGTGTAGCAGGCTGACGGTGCTGGGGGGCTGAAGGTTGGACTTGATCTTGAAGGTCTTTTCCAGCCATAAGGATTCCATGATTCTAAGCTACAGGTCTCAAATCCAGAGCTGATAGTGAGGAATGACCTTATTTCTCAAGCACTTGCGGCTTTGTTTCTGATAAATTTGAAACTTTGTTTCTGAATAAAGTTTCTGTTGGATACTGTGCAATTTCACAAGAGCAGAAAATAGTAATAAAAAAACAATAGATACTAGTTTTAAATATTGTCATGAATTGTAGCCAGGGTACGAGTGGACGTTGATCTCAAAGAATTTATTCTGTGGCACAACCTCTTTCTCAACTGTTTCACTGTGCTATCAAAATGCAGTATTTTTGTGTTAAAAATCACTGCAGTGAAGAACTGTCTGTGGCCCTCAGAGGACAGCACTCAGGCTCCACTTAGAAGGCAAAAGTAGGTGCTTGATGAATTTGGTATATCTGATTATTAGTGGAGATCACTTATTTTCAGAATGCTGGGGATCTCCAGACACTCTTCACTGGAATTACTGCAGAGCGAACATGAATTAGTTGCTTTTCTTCCTTATCATTCACAGGTTGCTTGGTCATTGCCCATGAAACCCCAGGGCTGCTGTAACTTACTGAAATCTGCAGTCTAGATTAAAAATGGTCAGGTGTAAAAGGAATGACTTAATTTTTACTCTGGCAAATCACAGCATCCTTGTCCTCAGGACAGCTCTCTAGCAGACAGCAACAGTGCAAGCACATAGACAACCTCATTTTCCTTTTCTGGAGGTGTAAGAAGATATCCCAACCCTTAATTAATCCTTAACTTCTGCTATTACTACCCAAGTCATTGCAATGAAGATTCCTGTTTGGGTGCTCACAGCTCCTTCACTTTTGGTAAGATTCAGCACGAATCCAGTTCCAGCGGCAGAAGGTTCAATATGACTTTCAGACAGCATTCCTTGCCCTGCAAGTGCTGATTCCTTCGCTTAAATTAAATAAGAAGGCATGTCTCTGCATGAAGCTTGTTGCAGCTGTTGCATATCTGCATTAAGTGATCTTCAAGAGCAGTTGTGAGCGGCGTGTCTGCGCTGCTTTGATTCTGACTGCTCCAGATTTGCCTGAGATTGTTGTGGCCACACAGCACTGGGGTGTTTTGAAATCAATAACCAGAGCTCTGGTCAAACTTCTTGCTCAACATTGCTCCATGCCTGTGCTGTCCGTGTTTGATGGGATGTTTCATGCTGTGTATTATACGCTGCTTCCCAGAAGGCATCAGAGTTCTCGGACCAAATTATATAGTTTTCATAACTCCCTTTGTTCATCCCATCACTCAGTTGTTGTCATATGGATGATTTTCTAGCACTGTTGAAGAGCCAGGGTAACCCTATGGTCTTGCAATGCCACCGCCCTGGAAGGGCACACCACGCTTACCGCGCTGGCAGGGAGCTGCACGACGGACATCAGGTTACCGATGTTTGCCAATACGTCGCCTCCAGTTCTGCGGGACAACGGCTAACGGATGCGATCCTGAGAGTGCAGCTTTCAGTGAGAACCTGTTGTCAAAGAGCTGCTTCTCCTCAGGGTTCAGAAGGACAAACAGCCAGAGAGTTCCAAATTCCTACAGTAGGGCTTCTTACTTTGCATTTGCTCCCCTCGTGGGACCTATGACTTTTCTTTCTTCCCACAAATTACCAGATGTTCATCAGGTGCAAGGAGTAGACCCATTTGGCCACAGACGATCTAGCCAGTCACGAGATGCTCTCCTCTTGCCTGTATTTTCAAAATCTTTACTGCAACTATTCTTGTTAGCAATGCAGACCGTTTCTTTACCTACATCCCTCTCTTCCCTTTCCAGTAAAATTGATGGGATGGGCACTCAGACCAACGCTATTGACTGTACCCAAGTCTGAGCACTTTGGCAGCTCTTGGGGAGGAAATACAAGAGGATGACATCTACTCACTGGCCTTGCCAGCAGTGATAAAATACTGTCTTGCCTTAGTTTGTAAATATTTTTCCTCAAGAAAAAAGAAATCCGGGTGCTGAGGGCTGGAATACTTCGGAGTCACAGCCCACGTTCTCCTGCTAGCAGCAAAGTCTGCAGCCTCCCCCGAGATCTGACCTGAAACTGTGCAGACCTGTGTCAGACCATGCAGC
>VWPW01020864.1:0-17053 GCA_013389825.1 Crypturellus undulatus
CTTTGAACTAAAGAGTTGAAAGACCTTACGCTCCATATGCTCTTGGTACATCACTGTGTGTCACCTCCAGACAGGGGACATCTTGAACGGCAACATAAGTCAGAGTGAGGCACTGCTTAATAAGCTCTGGAAACGCATACTACTTGCTAGAGAAAGGAAGAGGTGCAAGAAGCAGAACTGATACACAAAGTATTATAGCAAGGAGAACAGAGGCTGACAAACAGAGCTACAGGGGCAGGAGGGCAGGGAGAAGAGCAGGATCTACCTACAAAATGACTGGCTTGGTGTTCTTTACCTACGTAGTTCACAGTCATGTTTAAATACATGGACGCATACCATTTTTCCAAGACTTCCCAACAGTCAAGACAGGAATACTGTTTCACCCAATATGACTCTCCAACTTTAAACCTCTTCATTCCACATTAAATATTTAGGATCTATGCCAGTTGAACAGGGAGGGAGGAACATTCCCCAAAGACCTAAGAGCCAGGATAAGTGCAGATACCCAGGAGCCTGCAAGGAACTGTGGGAACAGAATGCTTCTGAAATCCTGCTCCATGGAATTGGGAACCTCCAGGGAATATGTATGGTTTATAGAATGGAAGTCTTTCCTGAAGAAAGGTTCCAAAATCAAGGAGACATTATCTACTTTTACATACTGACTTAGTAATAAAACTAAGCAGCTTGCACTGATGTGCTAGTCTCAGCTCCCAATATACTAAAATACACTTTCAATTTGCCTCAAGGCTTTGAAAATCAGAATAGATTACGACAGATTTTAAAGAATAAACTTACTGAAACACATACAGCCTAATCTTCGCTTAAGGGTAGTCCAACTACACCTTTAAAAGAACAGTGCTGATCGTAACTGGAGGCATTAGCCAAATAGCTCTCCTTTTTAAATAGGCATATTAAGTTATCTTTAATGGTTATATTACATCACTTCAGTATAAAATTCAAGGAGGCAAAGTGAGAGGATGCATAAGTGGTAGCAGGCAGGTGAGCCTGGCACAGGCAGTGTCAGCAGTTAGGGTGATGCCGCCGGAATGCCTTGCTGCACACCTGTGCCTGCCTCAACTCCTATCCATTTTAAATGCTATCCATTTTAAATTACAATTTTACAACAGTAACTTGGGGAAAGGGAAGAAGGAAAAAAAAAAAAAAGAAAAAAAAAAAAAGAGAGAGTTAAACATTAAATACAGTGCTTTGCAAATCCCATCCAATTTAACATCCCTTTCCTGGCTTTCAAGACTTATTCCCTCCTCTTTCCACTTTCCTCTTGCTATAGCTGTTGTTTAAGCAGCTCTCAAAATCTACTTCACTCAAAACTGTCCCCGAATACCAATGACGTCTCACTTCACTCATGAGATCAGAATAAAACACTAATAAAAGGGTGATACAAAATAAGGTATTCCCTTGGTCACAAAATAATAAAGCTCTGAAAGAATAACTGCATTAAAAAGGCATTTCAGCATGACAAGCAAAAGGCATTTGAGCTGTAGGAAGAATTTGTAAAGTCTTAAATCACCTAATGTACAATAAATGTACCTACGTTAAGGCAGAATTTTAAAAACTACAATGAAAACATTAATTGGTTTATGAAGCCCAACTCTATAATCTCAAGTTTGTTTGTGGGCCAAGAACAAGTCTAGCATTCTGATTTTATCATGATTAAGTTAACATCAAGTGTTTAGACATAACACCTAGCTCCAGAAATAGAAAGGCTAAAGTTAATCACAGACGTGTTTAGGTACAGACTTCTTAAAACTTAAATGAACATTTTAAAATAATGTACTTTAACTTTTTTAAAAAAAAGAAAACTTTGTTTATGATCTATAGAAAACTAAACATTTCTATCTCAAGTACTTGTGCTCAAGTCTCTTCCTCAAATACAACTGCTCAACCATTAGTCTGCAACTGTCAAACAGAGCTCATCAGAAAATAAGCTTTAAGTATGGCCAGATTAGCAGACAGAAGACTTATGTATGCGGTAGGCATTAAGTAGGTTTGCACCAAGTTGATTTCCTTTGCATGCATATGAGAAGCATCAGAAAATTGAAAAGTCCTTGCTAAACCCTTTCAAAACAAGAGTCATGCAGGAGTGATAACAGGCTTGTCTTTGTTTGAAATAACTCATTTTCCCCATTGTAGTAATTTTAAGCAAGTTCAGACTTTTATTTATACTGCTGTTTTATGCAACACAACTCTCAGAAATCTAGTCTTTTATAATTAAAAATTGTTATCTTACATCGCCTACATAACATCAATAAATAGACACATAAAAATATGAAGTCCAGCTTCATCTACCAATACAAACACATATGCTACCACTACCTGTTCATGCAAAAAGACACAGGCTGATTTTATTGGCTGAAAGGCAACGCTCTCCACGTAAGGCAGTGAGAGGAACAATCTGAAGCAATGCATGGGCCCTGCAGCGAGTTGCCCTGCACTGCAAACCCAGGAACTGGGGACATGGCTGCCCACAAGGGCTGCTCCCAGGGCACAGGCAATTGGGTTCTGAAACTAGCTAAAGTAGCCCAAAGTTGTTAGCCCCCAACGGAGTGGCAGATCCCTGCAGGACTTATGATGAGAAAAAGTCACTCAGGGGTTCGGCACTGGGTGCCCCAAGCAGCGGTGTGACTGTCTACAGGCCCCACATCCAGCAGGAGGAGCGGTGACTGTCTGGCTGCTACCTGCTTTGCTCCACAAAACATGACCAGGTGGTTTCTCTCCATCGCTGAGTGAGGAGGAGACTGCAGTCTTGGGGGAGCAAGGTGCTCCCTGCCCATTCTGAACATCAGGCTCCAGGGTCAATCTTTACATTCAGACAGGTGTGCACAGAACCTAGTTCATGAATGATAGTGTCAGAAAAAACACTCTGAACCTATGGCTTCTTCGTGCAACAATAGCTCAGGCTCAAAGCAACCCACAGTCTAGGACAGTAAAGCAAAACTTTACAGACTGTACATGTACTATAGGAATCTGTGAAGATAAGGTCTCTTTCGAGCATTTGCAGCTACTGAGACTGGCAGCAAAGCACCTTTGCAGTCAGGAGAGGCACACAAGCTTTGCTCCCAACTGCAGCCTTAGGCCACACATTGCAGATCTCCCCCTCACGGGCGCAAGACCAAATACATAATGGAACGTGGGGTTTCCTCAGGGTAGAGGGAAATATCGCTGCAGTCTCTGCACCCTGTAGAAAAAAAGAGACAGCCAAGAGCTGAACAAGTTGTCTGGTGGCTGCAGTCGCCCAGTACTGCTGGCAGAGCGCTCTGCATCTGCTACAAGAGCCAGTCTAGCAACCCTGGCAACTTCTTCTGAACACTTAAAACCAAACTGGAAAGTCTCTGGAGATCAATTAGATGCACTCAAATACCTTCAGTCCTATATGTTATTTGATTCAATTAGGGGGAGTGCAATTTAATTAACAGTTATTGTTTATCTTCACACTTTCCTTTTTTAAGATTTCAAAATGGGAGAGGAAGAATACTCTTAAGTTTCTCAAAAATACCAATACTGCACCACAAGGCATGGAATATAGTCCATTTCCAGCAGCATTCCTACCCAGGTTAGCATATCTAGGGACAGGTTTAAATAAGAATAGAAATAAGAAGCTGCATCTCAAAACACACACAAGGACTACACCATGCAATCGAGTTAAACTAGACATTTTATTTTCACAAAGTCTGAAAATTTTCAGCTTCAAGGCAGTAAAATCTCACTGTTAAAAAAAAGTTCAATATAGGAATGGGAAGTTCTGATGTGAAGTAAAAAATACTGACAGGAACAAGGAATCAGAATTTAAGTGTTAGAAAAGAACAAACTTTTTACTGTACATCCATGGTGTTCCATATTCATTAGTGAGCTGAGCAGAGGTTGAATGATACGATTAAAAGTTTACCAAGAGCACCCAGCTAATCTAGATCAATATGTGCAAACAGACACCTCATGATAGTGACTGAGCAACAGGAAAGGAGATAAGATGCAGTGTTGATGCATGCCAGTGTTCTTTTGTGATACCAAGACAATTCCAAATTTACATATACAGCGATAAGTTATTATCACACAATTCTTTCCTATCACAAATACATCCTTGAAGATTGCCAGCTCAGTGCTCAGCAACAGTTAAGGACAGCCTTATAAGACTGAAGAGCATCAGCAGGCCTCCCTTTTAGGTGGTAGACAGCACAATTTAATAGGATTTGTTGCCTACTTCCCCTTCCTCCTCCTTTCACAGAGGAGTACAATGATTGAGTGCCCATTTCTGCTTAAACTGGCCTTTGTGTTAAATGCTGCAATTCATCAGTTAAAAATCACACAAACTTAATCTGAATTTCAACCCAAGGTTAAGCAACCTGAGTTCAATGTCCCCATCACCCTATGCCTACAAAACAAACGTCCAGAAGTGCCAGCTCTGTAGACATATAACCCAGCAACTTGTTCAGTGCATTGTCTCAAGTCATTTCTTTTAGGTATAGCAAGAACATTTCAAGAACAAAGTGTAGCATTTTGGTGTGAGGAAAAATTCAGTGTTTAACTTTAAAAAAAAAAAAAAAAAAAAAAAANAAGTGTTAGAAAAGAACAAACTTTTTACTGTACATCCATGGTGTTCCATATTCATTAGTGAGCTGAGCAGAGGTTGAATGATACGATTAAAAGTTTACCAAGAGCACCCAGCTAATCTAGATCAATATGTGCAAACAGACACCTCATGATAGTGACTGAGCAACAGGAAAGGAGATAAGATGCAGTGTTGATGCATGCCAGTGTTCTTTTGTGATACCAAGACAATTCCAAATTTACATATACAGCGATAAGTTATTATCACACAATTCTTTCCTATCACAAATACATCCTTGAAGATTGCCAGCTCAGTGCTCAGCAACAGTTAAGGACAGCCTTATAAGACTGAAGAGCATCAGCAGGCCTCCCTTTTAGGTGGTAGACAGCACAATTTAATAGGATTTGTTGCCTACTTCCCCTTCCTCCTCCTTTCACAGAGGAGTACAATGATTGAGTGCCCATTTCTGCTTAAACTGGCCTTTGTGTTAAATGCTGCAATTCATCAGTTAAAAATCACACAAACTTAATCTGAATTTCAACCCAAGGTTAAGCAACCTGAGTTCAATGTCCCCATCACCCTATGCCTACAAAACAAACGTCCAGAAGTGCCAGCTCTGTAGACATATAACCCAGCAACTTGTTCAGTGCATTGTCTCAAGTCATTTCTTTTAGGTATAGCAAGAACATTTCAAGAACAAAGTGTAGCATTTTGGTGTGAGGAAAAATTCAGTGTTTAACTTTAAAAAAAAAAAAAAAAAAAAAAAANTTGCAGTTTAATTCTGTATGTTTTAAATATTAACTGTCTCAGTGAAGGCAAAATGCCAAGCTGTAAGTCAACTAATATTTAATCAAGAAACTAATTTTATATTGAGGTGTTATCAAAAGCAACCTTTTAAGAACACTTACTGCTAGCAAAAGATGAAGCTTCCTGGTTATAAATAGTATTTCTATAAGCAATGATTGAAGGAGTTCAGTATAAAAATATTTACCCACTTAGATAAATATCTATTGTTTGTATTCCTGTAACACTTGACTTTCAAGTCCCTTACTCTAGGTAAAATGTAAACAATCGAGTTCACTGGAAGAGACAAGGCATCATCAGGAAGTTGAACTCAAATGCTGATGAGAAGGAGCGACTTTAACAAGGGGACAAGAGCCAGTATCAGATACAGTAAGAGGAGCCAAAAGACAAAAGAGATTAGCTTAGAACCAGAGTGATAATCTAGGAAGATAGACTTTAAAGCTAACAAGGTTAACATCTAGAATAGAGAAGAAACAATTCAATATCCAGTGAGAAAAGATGGACAAAGTTAATGAAAAACATACAAATATAAAGCAAGTTTTTTAAAGGTAAAGAAAGGCTCAAGAAAGGGTCAAAGGTGTTAACTCTCACTTCTCTAAACCCTTATCTGCAAAGGATAAAAAGTCCACCTCTGGTGAACTTATTTAACATTGTACTTCAATGTCACAGCTTTTGTCAGGCATCTGTACTGTGATTACTTTTAATGACAATACAAAGCTCTCCACAAGCACCAAACTGAGTGAGAATTCAAGAAAAAAAAATCAAAACCCCAAAACATACCTTGTGTTGCTCTATCGCATCTACCCACTGCTGTCTGTGGTCTGGGTCCTGAGCTCGGAGGTACCAAACACTATCATTCACGCTAATATCAAATCTGCATTCATCAAAGTCATGGGGCTGTGAATGAAAAATGTAAGAGTAGTCAGAATTAGTAATAAAAAAATTCACAGAATATTTCTTATGATAATATAAAAGAATAATATAAAATAATGTAAGACAACTCGTGATCGAATTTGCCTTAAACAACTGCTAGATTTTCAATTGTTTTCTACAGATGTCCAAAATAATAAACATAACTGATAATGAAAAATGCCAGTCTTCTGAAACAGAAAAGCTAAGTTAACAGATCTTAGATGAAAGGATACAAACATCATAGCAAACAGCAGCAGTATATAACAATAACAGGATTACAACAAGGAAAAAAGTCACAGCATCTTCTGCCTCCATCTCTTATTTCCAGCGAAGCTAGTCAGGAAACTATAGGGGAGCAAGAGAGCCATCTCATTTGCCTGGTGCCCAGACACTGTCAGTTCAAAATCCTGTTCTTAGCAAACATCCATTGTAAAGTTTAGCAAGATGTCCCCCCCAAGAATAATTCTTAAAACAAAAACAACAATTGCAGGAAGGTAACAGGTTCTAAAGTTAAGGAAAATGGTGCAACTACGAGAACCATGGATATGGATCTACAATACCAGAGACTATACAGCTTAAGAATTTATAAGAACTGTTCTATGATATGTTCATTAACATAGCCTACAACTGAAACACTCCAAAAAAGTTAATTTAACAGTAAATCTCATCTGTTGCATCATACAAAAGTCCACCATGTCCATGAAAATTCTTTTCAAAGCATCTAGAATGCCAAGCTACTTTCACATAGTACAGTCTTTCTTGTTTAGATATATTGAGAAAATAAATAGGACAAAAGATGCCAAAGAGCTAGGAAGAGGTTTAAGGAAAGAGTACATGAAGTACCCACCCTCCCTCCAGCTTTGCATACTTGGTGAAGTATTTGAACTTTAAACTCCCCTCAGGAAAGTCAACAACTAGTCACATGAATCTAGCTACTAATTACTTACTCTGACCACCATAACAATTCAATTTTAAAAAGTTTTAAATACTGGTTATATACTGTTTCATTTTCATTCAATCACAGAACACAGGGATACAGGAGACAAAGTCCTGGCCCTTTTTTTTCATATTTGATCATTATTCATTTCTGTATTAGAGTTGTTTGATCTAGTTTATGGTAGCAAACCTATCTGTCTTACCAAGTTGTCAGGCTTATGAGCCTGTGCACAAGACATCCCTTTATCTGGCCCTCCTTTGGCCATGTGAAGGAAGATATACAAATATCAAAAATATACAAATATACAAAAATGAAAATATCCAAATGGTTCCTCCTGTGGCACTCTCCTCTTGCTCTCTTGTCCCTGCCCCTGATCTTTGGGAGGATTTGAAAGGAACCTGTCTACCCCATTGGATAGCCCTGATAAAACTCAAGTCAGCAGTGCTAGTGAACTGCACTCCCAGAAGCAACTTGTTCCAATGCACAGCTATCCTTGCCATCTCTAACCTAAAGACTATTTACTCGGATTTGATTACTACACATCTTTGTCCTATTCAAAGGCAAGATTATGTACTCCCTTTCTTTGCATAGCAGCTTTTAATATACACTTTTCGGACACAAAGGAGAAATACTTTCCTTATGGTCTAGCCAAACCTTTCAAACATCTTTCTGGGTTGTACATGGAATGTGCACTGCTGTATTATTCAATAGAAGATGGGAAAGTTAGGATGAGACTAGGCAATAAGAAGTGTAGGGTTACGTCCACCTTGCTGTGCAAATTCTTATTACAAAAAAGCCAGTCTAACAGGTGGCCCTGTTAAACGAGTTGCTTAAACAAAGCAATCTCCACTAACAATGTTTAATATCGCNTTATTTAACATTGTACTTCAATGTCACAGCTTTTGTCAGGCATCTGTACTGTGATTACTTTTAATGACAATACAAAGCTCTCCACAAGCACCAAACTGAGTGAGAATTCAAGAAAAAAAAATCAAAACCCCAAAACATACCTTGTGTTGCTCTATCGCATCTACCCACTGCTGTCTGTGGTCTGGGTCCTGAGCTCGGAGGTACCAAACACTATCATTCACGCTAATATCAAATCTGCATTCATCAAAGTCATGGGGCTGTGAATGAAAAATGTAAGAGTAGTCAGAATTAGTAATAAAAAAATTCACAGAATATTTCTTATGATAATATAAAAGAATAATATAAAATAATGTAAGACAACTCGTGATCGAATTTGCCTTAAACAACTGCTAGATTTTCAATTGTTTTCTACAGATGTCCAAAATAATAAACATAACTGATAATGAAAAATGCCAGTCTTCTGAAACAGAAAAGCTAAGTTAACAGATCTTAGATGAAAGGATACAAACATCATAGCAAACAGCAGCAGTATATAACAATAACAGGATTACAACAAGGAAAAAAGTCACAGCATCTTCTGCCTCCATCTCTTATTTCCAGCGAAGCTAGTCAGGAAACTATAGGGGAGCAAGAGAGCCATCTCATTTGCCTGGTGCCCAGACACTGTCAGTTCAAAATCCTGTCCTTAGCAGCAGTATATAACAATAACAGGATTACAACAAGGAAAAAAGTCACAGCATCTTCTGCCTCCATCTCTTATTTCCAGCGAAGCTAGTCAGGAAACTATAGGGGAGCAAGAGAGCCATCTCATTTGCCTGGTGCCCAGACACTGTCAGTTCAAAATCCTGTCCTTAGCAAACATCCATTGTAAAGTTTAGCAAGATGTCCCCCCCAAGAATTATTCTTAAAACAAAAACAACAATTGCAGGAAGGTAACAGGTTCTAAAGTTAAGGAAAATGGTGCAACTACGAGAACCATGGATATGGATCTACAATACCAGAGACTATACAGCTTAAGAATTTATAAGAACTGTTCTATGATATGTTCATTAACATAGCCTACAACTGAAACACTCCAAAAAAGTTAATTTAACAGTAAATCTCATCTGTTGCATCATACAAAAGTCCACCATGTCCATGAAAATTCTTTTCAAAGCATCTAGAATGCCAAGCTACTTTCACATAGTACAGTCTTTCTTGTTTAGATATATTGAGAAAATAAATAGGACAAAAGATGCCAAAGAGCTAGGAAGAGGTTTAAGGAAAGAGTACATGAAGTACCCACCCTCCCTCCAGCTTTGCATACTTGGTGAAGTATTTGAACTTTAAACTCCCCTCAGGAAAGTCAACAACTAGTCACATGAATCTAGCTACTAATTACTTACTCTGACCACCATAACAATTCAATTTTAAAAAGTTTTAAATACTGGTTATATACTGTTTCATTTTCATTCAATCACAGAACACAGGGATACAGGAGACAAAGTCCTGGCCCTTTTTTTTCATATTTGATCATTATTCATTTCTGTATTAGAGTTGTTTGATCTAGTTTATGGTAGCAAACCTATCTGTCTTACCAAGTTGTCAGGCTTATGAGCCTGTGCACAAGACATCCCTTTATCTGGCCCTCCTTTGGCCATGTGAAGGAAGATATACAAATATCAAAAATATACAAATATACAAAAATGAAAATATCCAAATGGTTCCTCCTGTGGCACTCTCCTCTTGCTCTCTTGTCCCTGCCCCTGATCTTTGGGAGGATTTGAAAGGAACCTGTCTACCCCATTGGATAGCCCTGATAAAACTCAAGTCAGCAGTGCTAGTGAACTGCACTCCCAGAAGCAACTTGTTCCAATGCACAGCTATCCTTGCCATCTCTAACCTAAAGACTATTTACTCGGATTTGATTACTACACATCTTTGTCCTATTCAAAGGCAAGATTATGTACTCCCTTTCTTTGCATAGCAGCTTTTAATATACACTTTTCGGACACAAAGGAGAAATACTTTCCTTATGGTCTAGCCAAACCTTTCAAACATCTTTCTGGGTTGTACATGGAATGTGCACTGCTGTATTATTCAATAGAAGATGGGAAAGTTAGGATGAGACTAGGCAATAAGAAGTGTAGGGTTACGTCCACCTTGCTGTGCAAATTCTTATTACAAAAAAGCCAGTCTAACAGGTGGCCCTGTTAAACGAGTTGCTTAAACAAAGCAATCTCCACTAACAATGTTTAATATCGCATCAAAAGGAAATTCAGTAGACATGACACAGTTAGTTCTTGACAAATACACGTTACCTATTTACCATCTTACTTGCTATCTATTTTTGAGCCTTTTCCTGGCAACTTAAGTCAGTCTCATTAATTCATTTCCCTCCTTTTCTTCTACCTCCTTTTAAGAGAATCTCATCTTTCACTTTCAGCTAATTCTAAGTTCTCTCCTATGCATTTTACCAAAATCAAACAAAACACCAGAATCCCATGCAACCTTTTCTCAAGTCAGAACAAGTCAAGTTACTGTCATTCAACCCTTTTCTCTCAACCTAGAATGAGTTCATACTTCATTGTGTTAATAACTTGGCAGATTGTTAAGTATGTAACATGTTTGGTATCATCTGTTATCTTCCTCTCCCCGATGAGCAGCAGGCAAACTTTGGTTTTGCTCTTGCTGTAAATATGCTTTTACTGTTTTCTCTAGTAGCAGATAGACAAGACCATGAAGCATTTATCATCCTTTCTCAGATCTGTCCTTGATTCTGAATCCCTCCCTCCATCTCCTTTTACTATCTCTTTAATATTGCTTTAAGCTTTTCCATTTGTTTTTCCTCTCCCCCATCCCATAGCATCTTATATACCTCACTTCATTTAGATCTCCTTTTCCTGAAGTTCAGTTTCTAGCCTACTACTCATCCTCCTTCCTGGCCTTGGAGGCAATTATAAAATGACATAGTTCTCAGCCAGCCAGCTGTCAAGATGATGGAGGAACTAATAGGGATTTTCAAAGGTAAAAAGCTAAGAACTTGTGTTGATGTCAGAACATGTCCTACTGCTTTGATTCCTTTACAGCTAATCTAAAGCAAAGAATGTTTTAGTCATACAGGGAAGTAGAAAGCAAGTAGAAATCACTGTCTACCGTCAGGATCTAAAGCAGGTTGGAGAACTGCTGCTGCTTTTTTCCTACAGCCCCCCAGAGTCTCAAGCAGCACCCAGACATACATTAGTTGAGAGTACACTGGGGAAAAGAGTCCAGCAGACCAACACAGAATGAGATCCTCTGAAAACCTTTAGAGAGTTTTCAAAACTGAGGTTGGTAGACTGTCTTATGGCCTGTGTATGCCAAAGGCTCCTTTAAAGCCAATATTTCAAAGAAAAATACTTAAATCATAATTCCATACAGAAGTATTCTACTTGAAACACTGCACCAGTCTGTAGTCAGTGCAGTGCAGTCAGCAGTCACCCCCAAGCATCCTTTCTGTGTCCTTCTTATCTTCTGAGAGCGCCACCTGTAGAGAGTTCTGCCAAAACAAAGGCAACTGGAAGAATTCAACCTTCACAGACATCACTGTGTAAAGCCAACTGATATTAGCTCCTAAACAAGCCAGAACCGTTTACATGAAGAAACATTTACTTGGCTACAGTTACTGAGGAAGTCTGCAGCTAGCTCAGGTCTCATGAATCATCAGTGAGAGTGTTGCCACAGAATCCTTTTTGCTGCACAGCTCTTGTGTGCGAGGCAGTCATGAGACGGCTTCAGAGTGCCTACTTGAAAACACTGGTTAGAGGGAATCATATAGGGAGGTAAATGTTTTCATATAGTTTGCAAGTTTCCAGAATATCAGGAAATCAAATACTTGAATGGAAAGCCTCTTGCTTGTCAGTCTGTCGCACTACTCCAAATGGCACACTGCTTCTCCATCAGTGGGAACATTGCCTTGATCCTTTGGAGAGGAAAGCCAGAGCAGTTCACAGCAGAGCCAAGTCAACTCTGCACATCACCATCAGCAGCTAGGTCTGTGCTGCCATCCACATTGCACAACTGCAACTAATTTACAGTATACTTGCCTTTAAATTTATAATTTTCTTCTATTAAAAACAAAGGAAATAGGGCACCAGGACATTAGGCAATAATGCAGAAAAAGTAATCACCAGGAAAACAGCATAAACATGATAGTAGTAGTATGTTATCTCTGCTAGCTCCAGAATTAACAGAACAATATATATACTTCTGTAAACATATCTGTGGCTTGCAACACACCAGTATTACCAGGCTCGTTTCTGTTGTTGCAGTATATAAGAACAGCACCTAATTCAGCAATATAAAACAACTTATCCCTTAAATTTTCATGTGCTTCATTTTTTTCTTTTTGCAAAGGCATTTTTTTCATCTAAGATCAAGAAAGAAAAATACTTAGTATAGCTGCAGCACTTAATTTTGCTCACAACAAAATGCACAAGTCTGTTAACCTTCTGAATCTACTTCTTTGGTTTTTACTATACTCTGGAATTATGAAGTTCAGTAAAGTTTGGAAACTCATCATTCTTTAAATCAGATTACAGAAAGCTTCCTAATGTTAGCCTTGGTATTCATCCCGCTAGAGAAATGCATTATTTGCTTTCTGTGGATTGACTTAGCATAGCCAGAAGATCTCATAAAAGTATGATATGTATACAGGAGTAATTTCATAATCAAAACAAGGATAATTCCCTTAAGAGTATTTGTATTTAATGTTCTGTCTCTGATAACCTCTCAGCTTTTAGTTACTAAAAAAGACTTTAGTAGTAAAACCACTTTTTTGTTTTCTTCTCCTAATATTTATAGATCAAAGCACATTAGTGAAACATTCCTCACTTTCTTCCTATAGACTTAATGATGGTTTCAGTCCAAAAAAATTAGAAAGCTACCTAATTGAAAATTAAGAACTTGAGTTCAATTTTTTCCTATTCAAACCATGCTTTTCTTCAAGTCACCTAAGCTTTTATGCCTTAAACCAGTAAATTTGGTTTACTCTGCACCTGGAGCTCTTCACTCAAATTCAGAAACCATCTTCCAACCAAATTCTCCATCATCTTCCCAAGTTTCCAAAAGGAACTCCAAAAGATCATCCTAGTACAAAATGTTTCAGACAAGAAGGGGTAAAAGGACATGTGTAGCATCAGAATATACTAAGCTGCATTGATCATCTGAAGTTGCTTTTGAAACAGCCAAGCTCGAGACCAGGTTTGTGTTCACATATCTTTTTGGGAAGCTCCTCACACCAGGCAGGGGGAAATGCAGAGTGAGGCAGAAAGACGTGTGTTTGGTAGGCAGGCAGTGGCAGACACGTGCTCAACTGAGAAGGTCTAACATCTTGTATGATGATCTGTACTACTAGGATGCAGGAGAACCTTGAAAAGCAGCTACTTGATACAACAGGAAAAACAGAAAGCTAGCAGAAACAATGCAAAGTGACAGATAACAAAAGAAAAAGTTTTTACTCTAACATTCCTAGTGCCAGCAAGGAAAACAGTGAGCAGCACATATTGGAACCTAAAATATTGCATTATTTGAGACAAACAAGATTAGTATTTGGAAACAAATAGAGAATGCATGTGAAGCCATGAAGAAATGAAGTTATACGAACACTTTCTACAGGCACTTTTATCTAGTCTCTAACAAAAATCTAGAGCTAGAAAGATTACTGTAACATTTTTAATTTTCAATAGCATACATGAAAACTGCACTTAAATACTCAAGGAAAAGGAGCGTTTTGATTTGCCAGAGATGTGATTATTCATCTAGAAAAAAGTGAGAAATCTTAGCCCAGTTTCAAAAAGTATACATCTTAAAATAATTTTTCTGAAGCATTTCATCCATGCAAAACTGCAGAGAAATTATGCCCCTTCCTAAATTTAAAATGACTGAAAACATGCTAACCTGTGAAAAAGCACTATCAGAAGAGATGAGATAGCCTCAAATAGATAAAAGTTATATTTGATATGGTAAATAGTGCTTTCCTAATGTTGCAACACATGCTGAGAAAAACAAAAAAGACAAATGCCATTATGTACCTGAACCCATTCAGGTGTGCAAAACAAGTTTTATAAATTTTTACCAATTCGTATTTTATCCAATTATTGCACTGTTAATAATGCACACCGTGGAAATATGTATATCATACTTTTTCTAAATGTTAACACATCTTGCTTGTTATTTCCAACTGCCCATTGAAAAACCAATGACTTGTGATAACAAAAAATCTAGACTATAACAAACATTTGAAGTCAGTTAAGTTTTAATCAAAGAAATGGATGGCCGGGCATTGAATTATTACAAGTAGTGAGGGCCTAAATATTATTTCATTGTGGAATGGTGTGTGCACATAGCCACTGCCTCAAGTGATCTAACAGTTACTATGGATATCCTACGCAGACACTAAATGCATTAGTGATGGGATATTAACAGATTTATATAGACACTGTCAGGAATGGAGATATAACCAATGGGCCTGTCCTGTTTGAAGGACCCTACGTCTCTAACATGGAAGCAATCATTGAAAACAGGAATTATATAGAGCTATACTTTTTAAAGCACTATTTGTGTATTAACTGGCTGTCTTATTACAGCTCTTCATATGTACTGCTGCATGCCATGGAAGATCCAGGAGCTGAACCTGAATAACTAGGAGCACTGCAAGTCCTGCATGGATTTCTCAAGAGCACAATGATGCAAGACCAAACTGAATATCTGCCCAAAGAGGGAGAAAAAAAAAAAAAAAAAAAAAAAAAAAAAAANGCACTGGTCCTGGTGCCTTGAGCCAACAGGGAAATGCAGCAATTCATGGCAACAGGAGTGCCAAATTCCCTTCCCAAAGCAAGGGGAGCTGCTGCACCATGAGTACAAAAGCACACTAAGGAGACTGGAAAATTAGCTTGTTTTGACCAAACATGTGTGTCCCCTAATACAACTGTAAAACCTTTCTGTAAAGATAGTACTACCATTACCAGCAACAGGCCACAGGCCTTAGGCTAACTATGCAAGTCCCCAGGTCTGGTTTATTAGCCTTGTTATCAACTATTCCTGAAAACTTGCTCTGTGAGCCACAGCTTAGTACCAGGTGTCTCTTGTTACAATGTACAGCCTAAACCCAAGATAACAGCAAAGGCCTTGAAAATATGAGCACAGG
This sequence comes from Crypturellus undulatus, assembly GCA_013389825.1. Lineage (NCBI taxonomy): Eukaryota > Metazoa > Chordata > Aves > Tinamiformes > Tinamidae > Crypturellus > Crypturellus undulatus. The sequence continues at coordinate 15,253 of VWPW01020864.1, forward strand.
ACAAAAGTAGGAATATAAATAACACTGTCACCTCCTAGTCAGGGAGAACATGCAACACCTCCCCCCCACAGCCAAGCAACCTACATGCTGCAGCCTGGGAAAGTAGCACTCACCAGCACCTCGCACAGCTCACGGGCAGGAGCCAAGGGCTAGCAACCATCTAGAAATTCAACCATCTTACAACAATGATCCCAAGCTCAAGAAGTGCAAGAAAAACCCATTTTAATCCCTTCCCCCTTACCCTTGTCAAATGGCTCTGCAGTTTGGTCACCTTGACCTCAGCAACTAGGACCAAAGACACAGATATCGGGCTGACTATATGGCCTATCTCCATGGTGCTGCATATTCCCAGCTAATCTAGGATCTGCGTATTAGGGACCAACTGCTTTGAACACCTAATAGAATGATTTCTAATGATAGAAAATGTGCAAGAACTAATACATAGCGATAGTAATTAATACTGTGTAAGAACTAATTATTAGCACAAAGCATTTGGACATTCAATACCAACAAGCTTTCTTTTAAAACTTAAAATTGATCTCTTGTCAGTCTAAGCACTTCCATCACAACTGTCCCCAATTTCTTGGGGTAGGGTACATACGCACATTTAGTCGAAACATAGCCTTGTTCCCCTGCAACTTAGAGTCTTTTAGAATATGCAAGCCCTAATCCCAGTCAACTTGGTTCTTAAGTGCCTAGAGATATGGAGTCACAAATTCTGTCCAATGGTTCCTCTTCTAACCAGGAAATGGATCAGTTGACTAAAGCACAACTGAACAGAAAGACATAGCAAACCAACTAAGAAGTTGCTGAAACCTGTCAGAATAATTGATCTAAACCACACTATCTAGAACACATGGATAACATAAAAGCAGTTCAACAGCTTACATTAAAAGGAGGCAAAAACATGAACTCTGAAAAGCAGAAGCAATACCAAAGCATCCTCTGGAGAGAAATGTCTTGAAGAACTATCCTGTGCATATGAACAGAACCAAAAAAACTGAGATAGCAACTCTGAGGCAACAAGATAGGAGAAGGCCTCGTGCAGCAGAATATAAACAGCTAAAATAGCATTCTGACCCCTTTTATTCAGAGCTCCAGAACTGAAATGCATGGAAAAGAGTGAGGTCTGGTATTCTACAAATCCGCAGTAGAGATGTTAAAAGCATGTTGTTAATAGACATTCCAAGATAGCTATTAAATAATCAGTTAGGGACTACCTTGCAGGAGTGTTGAGCGAGACTAAACCACTGGAGGTGGGAGTCAGATGAACAAGCTATATCCACTAATAATACTAATCCACTAATCTACTACAAAGCAATCGCTGAAAGTGTATGAAAGTTCATATACAGCAAGACTACAAAGTGGAAAACAAAAAGTGGTCAAGTATAAAACTGTAACACCAAATGTGAACATTATAAGTCTGAGGCATGGTATAACACCTGGAAGAAATGTTCCACAGCATGAAAATACTCAGATACAAACCATGAGCAGGAAATGTGCTTCTGAAGTGGATATTAAGTGATCAACACTGTTAAATCATAATTAAATATCTTAACAAAGTAAAACAGTCAAGTGTATGAACAATATCCTATTAATAATGTTGATAGAAATACTGTTGATTGCAGCATTTGATTGCATTTCAAGTATGCAGTAACATATGATTATATTCAAGTACTAAAGCAGAAATCTTCTGCAGCAATACTAAGCCACCCTACAATATTTAGGGTTTTTTTAAATACATGTTACTGAAGTCTCTGTCCATATCCGAATCACTGTGGAAATATTCATCATAATATAA
>VWPW01020876.1:0-11303 GCA_013389825.1 Crypturellus undulatus
CAGAAAGGTATTCCCCGGGATTTGATGAACGGACTCTTGACCAAAAAAATAGAACAACTAATGCAGGAATGGTCAGGGCAAAGGTCTGTGTTCAGACCAACCCCCAATGCCCCCTCCTTAATAGACCTTGAGGAGGAGTCCATTGAGAAGAAGATAAGGTCGGGAAACTAATCCCTCCACCCCCCGAGGGTGAGGAGGGAGGCAGAGGATGGATCTTTGTAAGACAACTCGCCTGCAATACAAAAGGGGATTTATTGATTACTATTGCTGTAGGACCAAGGAAAAGACCGGTAACTTTTTAAATTGATACTGCAGCACAAATTACCGCGCTAACGCGTACCGAAGAAGAATAGTGTGGAATCTCGATTCCATCTAGAAATCCAATTGTTTTAAATGCCTTGGGGAAAACACAGTCGGTGCCTATGACTACAGTGACACTATGGTTACCAGGGGAGGAAGATCCCGTCAACACCATGGTGGCCATATGATCTTTTCAGATGAATCTCCTAGGCATAGATGTTTTAAAGGGGAAGCAATGACGTGATACCCAGGGAAACACGTGGTGTTTTGGTATTGCCCGGGTCAGGCAATCAGCCAAAATATCTTATAGGAGGGTGCGTTTACTGCAAGCAGCATCTACCCTACCCCCTTGCAAACTGACAAATGTGAAACCCTATCCGTTGCCATTAGGAGCCATAGAGGGAATTACAACAGTTCTGGAAGATTTAAAGAAACAAGGGGTTGTAGTTCCCACTCACTGCCCTTTTAACTCTCCAGCATGGCCTGTCAGAAAGCCAAACGGCAAATGGAGGTTGACAATAGATTACCGGAGACTGAATGCCAAAACAGGTCCACTAACAGCTGCTGTACCAAATATCGCCAAATTGATAGCTACTATTCAGGAACAATCCCACCCCATTATGGCAACAATCGATGTCAAGGATATGTTTTTCATATCCTTTCTAGCTGTCCCAGCTGGAAAGAGAGGCACACTGGGTGCCTAACTCAAATGCCTCTATGTAAATGTACACAGCATGGGGAATAAACAAGTCGAACTGGAGATGCGTGTCCGATTGCAGGGCCATGATCTCATTGCAATTACTGAGACATGGTGGGACGGCTCTCATGACTGGAACATGGCCATGGATGGCTTTAGGTTTTTCAGGAAGGACAGGCCAGGAAAGTGAGGTGGCAGAGTTGCTCTTTATGCAAGAGAGCAACTGGAATGTATGGAGCTCAGTGTAGGGGAGGATGAAGCGCGGGTCGAGAGTCTGTGGGTGAGGATTAAAGGGCAGACCAACAGGGGCGACAGTCGTGGGAGTTTACTACAGACCTCCTGACCAGGGAGAGGAAGTGGATAAGGCCTTCTACATGCAGCTGCAAGTAGCCTCACGATCCCAGGGCCTGGTCCTTATGGGGGACTTCAACTACCCTGATGTCTGCTGGGATGACCACACAGCTAGGAATAGACAGTTCAAGGAGGTTCCTGCAGAACATTGCAGAAAACTTCTTGATGCAGGTGGTAGATAAGCCAACAAGGGGAGGGGCGCTGCTAGACCTGATACTAACAAACAGAGATGGTCTAGTGGGAAATGTGAAGGTGGGGGCAGTCTTGGCTGCAGTGACCATGAGATGATGGAATTCACGATCCTGCAAGGAGGAAGCTGGACAAGAAGTAGGATTGCAACCCTGGACTTCAAGAGAGCTAACTTTGACCTCTTTGGGGACCTCCTTGCAAAAATCTCCTGGGCCAGGTCCCTAGAAGGAAAGGGGGTCCAGGAGAGTTGGCTCATATTCAAGCACCACTTTCTCCAAGCTCAAGATGGGTGTATTCCTATAAGAAAGAAGTCGAGCAAGGTGGACAGGAGACCTGCATGGATGGGCAAGGAGCTCTTGGGTAAACTTAATGAGAAAAAGAGTGCATATGAAATGTGGAAGAAGGGCCAGACCACATGGGAAGAATATAGGAACATTGCCAGAGAATGCAGGGATGCAACGAGGAAGGCCAAGGCCCATTTGGAATTAGAGTTAGCGTGAGATGTCAGGGACAACAGGAAGGGCTTCTACAAATACATCATCAGCAAGAGGAAGACTAGGGAAAATGTTAGTCTGCTGCTGAATGGGGAGGGTGCCTTGGTGACGGAGGATGCAGAGAAGACAGAGTTACTAAATGCCTTCTTTGCCTCAGTCTTTACTGCTGAGGCCACCCCCCATGTACTGAGCCCGGAGACAAGAGAGAGGACCAGGAGAGAGAAGGACTTTCCAATGATCGAGGAGGATTAGGTTAGGGATTATTTAGGCAAACTGGACACCCATAAATCTATGTGCCTGGATGGGATGCACCCAAGAGTGCTGAGGGAACTGGCAGGGGTTATTGTTCAGCTGCTCTCCATCATCTTTGAGAGGTCATGGAGAGCGGGGGAGGTGCCAGAGGACTGGAAGAAAGCCAGCGTCACTCCAGTCTTCAAAATAGGCAAGAGGGAGGAGCCAGGAAACTACAGGCTGGTTAACCTTACCTCCGTCCCTGGAAAGGTGATGGAGCAGCTCATCTTGGAGGCCATCTCTAGGCATGTCAAGGAAAAGAAGGTGATCAGGAGTAGTCAGCATGGATTCACCAAGGGGGAGTCGTGTCTGACGAACCTGATAGCTTTCTACGATGAGGTGACTGGCTGAATGGGCGATGGGAAAGCCGTGGATGTTGTCTACCTTGACTTCAGCAAGGCTTTCGACACAGTCTCCCATAACATCCTCATAGGAAAGTTTAGGAAGTGTGGACTGGATGAGTGGACTGTGAAGTGGATTGAGGACTGGCTGAATGGCAGAGCCCAAAGGGCGGTGATAAATGATGTTGAGTCTGGTTGGAGGCCTGTGGCCAATGGTGTGTTTAGTGATATATTTCTGACACAATGTCAATATCTTTCTTTCACACTTTAATTTTAATACAAATTGCTCTTAATGTAAGCACTTTTCTATAATCCCTTTGAGTTTATAGCCTACTAGCTATTCACTACCTGTGAAATTTTCATGCCCTTTCAGAGTAACGCTCTCCCTCGTTTAGAGACATGGAAATATCATATTTATTACAGAATAATGATGTGATGATTGTGGTGATGTTTCTTACTAGACTCTCATTTAGTGCCATGTTTACTATATCAGAATAATCTAAGATGTTCTGGGACATTATTTCTCTGGGCCAGTGTATGTAATCAATACTGAAGATCCTCCTGTATTTTAGTTCAGATCTTTAAAGGATACAACTCCATTTGCATTTTGTTTATTTTTGCATTTCCCTTTAGCAAGAATATGCCAAATTATTTATTTTCTGTGTTATTAATCTCCTACTTGTTATTTAATTGATGGATTTTTTTTTTACAGCAAAAGCTAACAGAAAAAATATTTTAAATGAATGAAGTCCAATTATAAATTTAGAAAGCCTATCAGAGAAACTCCTGGGCATTTGTAGCATCTGAAATGATATGTAGCCAGAGGGACTGGGATTTCTAGCCAATCAGTTTTAACCAGACCTATAACTTGTTGCTGAAACTAATGTTTCCCTGAAGTTCTTTATCATATGGATTTCTCAGTGGCCAGAGAAGGTTGAGTCAAGAGGAGGAGAAAACATGTAGGTTGTGGAGAGCCAGGGCTGATTCACTTCTTTTCATGATCCAAGATAGACACTCCTAGTCCCCTATTCCTTCCATATTACTGTTAAATTTCCTAATTGATCATAAGATCTCCATTACTAAGTAAGCCATATTAGCTCTAATTTGTTTACAGGGTAAGGGAGCTTGGTACCTTTCCCAGGATCTGCATGTGATTTTTTTTTTTTTTTTTTAAACCATGGCAACCATTATTATGCTTTAGTATCAAGGTAAAATGGTGATACTAAGACATTCCCTTTCTTTGACAATCTCTAAGAATAATTTCCTTGTCCTTTGCTATCTGCATACGTGGTCTGAATCCTTTTGAATTGAGAAGTGAATGCATCTTCTTTTTGGTATGTGGTTAGCCCTCTGATCTCTTCTAAACTTCTCAGCTCTGTGCTCACCATTGATCATGTGAATAATACTCAAGCACTCCAAGGAATGGAACATGACCACTGAATAGTAAAATTAAAGAGGAATCCTGTAGGCACATGCTCTTGGTTAGTCACTCTAATTGTTCTCACTCTGCAGTTTCTGGGCATTTTGCAGGAAATGTCAGACTCATTATTGTGAGAGGCAAGTGGAAGAAGATGTCAGTTTTAATTTTTTGCATATATGATGCTGAGAAAGGTGAGCATGGTTTAAAAATATGCATGGTCTCTCATAAAAAATCAAAATTTTATATGTAATCCATAATTGTTTCTGTATCTTTGTCATTGACTGGTGCTATGTTACAATACAGCAATACTGAATTTTGGTAAAAAATAATTAAGTTTTAATGGAGTATAAGAACATCTATAGCTCAGCTCCCTCTAAACTGTATGACCCAAATTATCATGATGAAACTATATTTTAGTCTTCATATCCAAATATCTCTTGCTCTCATAAGAAGCAGTTAATTTTTCAAGACATTGCATTATGGAGCTTTGAACATTTTTCACTTTTCTAAACAAAAAGTACCAGAATATAGTAAAGTATAAGAAGTATATAAAGCATAAAGAAGTGCCAATATTTTTACTTAGAATCAAATTCAGCTGTTATTCTTCATAAGACTTTAGTATATGGGCTTCAGTATATAGTAGGCTTAGCTATACCTGATAGATTTTTCACTAGATTTATTTGCCTCCATCAGGAGGTATGCTTTTCTGTCAGAATTGTATTCTGCTCTGGAGAAGAATCCATGTGCAGCTGCTTTCTGATAATTTAGAAGCTATTTTCCTGTCACTGATCCTTCTTCACATTTTGCCAGTCTCTCCACCTACTGTTAAAGCATTAAAAAATCTAAAGAAGTGGTATATGATAAAACATTGCCAAATAGTTGAGGCAACTACAAATAACCTTCAATGTAATCTATAAAACCAAGAAAATGAAATTCTAGCTTTGTTACTCATCTCCCCGAAGGGTTTCACTCCAGAGTGTGCCCCAAAAACCTAATTTCATTCCCCTCCTCAGAAGAGGCTAGTTTTTGAGTCCTTTCACTTGCCTTTTTTTAGGCACACACTTTTATTTTCCCAGCAAAACAAGATGTTAAACCAAAATGAGTATAAAGAATGGGAACATATGAAGAAAGAGAAAATATGAACCGGTAGATTATGAGAAAGACTCTTTGGTATAAAGTAAATATGGTAAAATGCATCCCAGTGTGCAAGGAATAGTGAGGATATATCACTGGGTGAATTATGCTTTTATTTCATTACTTTCACAATCTTGCTATATGTAGAGACCTGCTTGTTCCTTGGGTAATTTATATAATAATACTTGCATTTTATATCAAACTACATGCAAAACCATTTGACAGTAATTTTAATGGAAACGTTAGCTATTTCAATGTACGCGCACCTAGTGGTGGAAACCGTTTCAGAAACAACAGGGGTGCAGTCAATAGGTTTTTATGTCTCTATCATGCTAGCTCATTAAAGGAGACAGGAAAATAATCCAGAGGGGCAACAACCACTGGGCTTCAGTTAGTTGATTTTATTCACCAGATCTTTGTGATAACAACATCCACCATTACCTGGCACGATTGTTATAGGGATGGGCTTATCGATTAGCAAATAGCAACTAGAAATTAGTGCAACTAAATGCAGTACACTGCTTGTCCCAGGAAAATGCTAGAGTGTTTCTTCTCCCTTAATGTACAGGGACCTCTCAACCTTGCAAGGAGTAAGGGGAGGGATCCTCATGGTCCAGCTGGAGGAGTTGGTCAGGTGTCATTCCTGATTCCTGCTCAACTCATCAGTGTCAGACTCTGTCCTTTATATCCTTAGGGGAGACGTACGTGACTGTGCTATGGTCATCTTCATAAGGTGATCCTTCTAGAACCTTCAGGCGAGATCCATAAGAGCATCTGCTCTTTGCACCATCAGTGAGGCAAGTTTTGCAGAGGTATTATTTGCACCTGGAGTATTGTGTGCAGTTCTGGGCTCCCCAGTACAAGAGGGACGTGGAGCTTCTAGAGAGAGTCCAGCAGAGAGCCACAAAGATGATTAAGGGACAGGAGCATTTGTCATATGAGGAAAGACTAAGCAAGCTGGTCTGTTTAGTCTGGAGAAAAGAAGGCTGAGAGGAGATTTGATCAACATGTTCAAGTACCTGAGGGGTGACTGTAGGGAGGATGGGGCCAGACTCTTCTCCGTGGTGGCCGGTGACAGAACAAGGGGTAATGAATCTAAGTTGAAACACAGGAAGCTCCACCTCCATATGAGGAACAACTTCTTGACTATGAGGGTGACAGAGCCCTGGAACAGACTGCCCAGAGAGATTGTGGAGTCTCCTTCTGCCTGGATGCCACCCTGTGCCCCATGCTCTAGGTGTCCCTGCTGGAGCAGGGAGGTTGGACTAGATGATCTCTAGAGGTCTCTTACAACCTTAAGCATTCTGTGATTCTGTGATTAGTTTTTGGTGAGTTAGCGAAGCAAGACCACCCTGCCTCCACAAGACTTCCCACTTCCCTATCTTGTTGTTGAGGACAGTACCCAAAGTTTCCCCATTGCATTTCTGGCATGTCAACAGAGTTCATGCAATTCGGTGGTATCAGTTGCTAACTCCTTACTCGCCCATCAGTCTCCTTGTTTTTTTAGCTGCCTGTCAAAGCTTTCCGAATGAGCCTTTGCAGGAGAAGAGAGAAATGAGGTTTCCATTTCAGACAGCTTTAGCTTCATGAAATAAAGCTGTTACTCCAGCCCTGGACATGCTCCCCGCTGTATTTAAATGCCCTGCTTCAGATACTGGAGATCTTAAGAAAAAACATAGAAATTCTGTTGCCTGGAAAATTAGAGGCAACCTAAAAAGAATCACTGGTTATTATAGAGCTATGTGTTTGGGGAAAAAAAAAGGCTTTTTATTGCCTAGAGAGAGATGTTTTGTAATAAATGACATTTGGGGATTTGCTGCTGTTTTAAGGAATATTACATGAAACAGGTTGTAGCTATATCATTTGCCTTAGTATTTGTTTCTAAACGTACCCTTTAGTTATCCATAGTCCTAGCATTTTCTATCATTGTCTTCTAAACTCTTCTTGTATTGTCCTTTAAGAATGAATGATGGGGCAGTGTAAGGCCTGGATGACGACGTAGTGGCCCGAGCGTCCAACAGGAGCAGGCACACAAACACAAGGCATACAGTGGTCAAATTAAGGTTTTATTACCTCTGCTTTGTCATGGGGGCTCCCCAGTTTCCCAGCAGGAGAAAGAGAATGATTCCAGGCACTGCTGAGCGCTGGTCCATGGCGATGAGCTGAGGGGGAAGGGGTAACTATGCTCTTATGCAACTACTAAGTGTGTGATCGTCCCATGGTACAATTCGATTGGTACTAATAGCAGATAAACAACACATAAGCATCATGTAGTACAATGTACGATAACGAGCGGAGTCTGTGTGCACAGTGTACGTGACATGGCCATAAGCCGAGCATGGAGTATAGTACAGTTAGGTCAGCGTACCCCAGAACAGTCTGGCCAGTCCCCATTGCCTATCTCCTTGATGTTCTTCCACATCCTATTCTCTACACAATATAAAGTATATTATCCAAGTGCTTACTTCACTGCCTACCATCAATATGGTAATGTGCCAGAAGTAGGCTAGGTTTTAACAAGGAATAAGGAAATGCTCCTATTTTATCTTTCAGGTAGCCAACACAAAGGAATTGATAGTAGTGAGACTTAGATTCAACTTTCTATTTTCCCTTCTTAAAATTTTCTTTCAATCCAATTCTTTTGACAACTCTTACTTGAGAGTGAGGAGACAAATGCACAAAAGAGAGAAAATGGACTGTTAATTATATAGTTGGGTTTGAAATATGAGATGATATCATGTGGATTCAAGATGCATAGTGGTAGGTTTTAAGTGACCCTGTTTTCTGAAATACAGTTTCTGTTGTACAAATTTTCATTATATAATATCAGAAAACCTGCAGATGATAGTTTATGCCCCACTTAGTTTCCCTCTTACCTGTATTGTATTAATATCACTCACTCATCTAGGCAGTGAACTGTTGAACAACAGTTTTTGTCTAGACAATAGCTAATGAATAGATGAATCCAGCTTTTCTCATTCTTGCATATGCAAGTCCTCATTAATATTTTGTAATTTATTTCGAATGAATGCTAACATGTTTGGTGGGTTAGAAAATCTAGTCACTCATACCTGGTGAGCTTGGGAGGGGATGGTTCAGATGGAGAAAATCAAATTTAGTGAGCTCTCAAATTCAATGTGCAACCACAACTTCAAAAGAGTCAAAGGGTGTCTGTGGACTTCTTGCTGACATATTAAACTCCAAAGAATTTGTACACCTGTTTTTCACTCCTTGAAAAATCCAGCCTGCACAAATTGTACTCTGTTTACTGTTATTGCCTGTGCTATCATCTTTCATTAATCTTATTCACATACCTAGTTGTAACATTTACCAAATAGAAAATACAGTCTTGAGTTTTTGTGAATATACAGAATAGTTATCTTGAAAATCTTAACTGGATACAGAAATGTTTAAAGCAGTTAAGTTCTTCTGCAGTTGCTGGACTTGTCCATAATACTGACGAGCACAATTCAGTGAAACCTGATTGGCATGAACATGTGTATCAAAAAAAAATCAAAGATTCCAGGAACAATTCCAGTTTTAATGGATCATATAAAGCACTGGCTTGAAGTACATTTGCTATTTTGTAGTAAACTGTCTTGTAACCTTTCTATTTGTTACTCTATGGAACTTATAAAGCACATATACAATAAATACCTTCCATTATGAAGTCTTACAGTAATATATTTATATGAATAAAAGTAGTTTTATGCTAGTGCAACTCCAATGAAATCAGCTACCATAATGATTACCAATCTAATGGAAACAGCAAATATACCAGTCAAAGGTGTGGAAATATGTGGGCAAACACTTTTCTTGGGTGAGGCATGCTTGCTAGTACCTGCAGGCAACTTCTGTTCTTCACTGTGTGAGCACTGAGCTAGGTGGGAGTAGCTGAAGGGAAGCTGTAGTATAGTGCAGCAACCCTGTGGCACACCTCCTACCCAGTGCTGTGTGATATTTTCACTCTCATGCATCTATGTGGTTCTTCCATATACAGATACACAATAGTATTGTATCCCCTGCTTCTGGGCACTCTGATTTATAAGCCAGATACCTTTAATGTATGATGAGATACTACAAAGTCCTTACAAAGTTTGCCTTGCTAAAGCAACAACACTTCCATCTTACTGCAGGTCAGGTAATTGCTAGTCATGAGATTTAAACATCTTAATACTCCTGTTACCCAAGGTCACCTCAGCCACCTTATCCATCTGGCAGTGCACTACTTTTGGGTTGACAGTGATTCAGATCCCAAGGGAGGCAAAGTATTGCATCAAATAAAGTAGTTATGGTCCTCTGACTCAGTGACCCAAAAGGTGCCTTGTGGGTTCTATGTATAAAGTTTCCTCTGGGTGAGCAAGTGGTACATCCGTAAGGTCCGGCCGAATGCTATGGAGTTCGTAGAGGATTTCTGTGCAGTCATGCGCGACAGACTCAAGCTGCTCATCTGGTAATAAGGTTGCTGGATTTATTGCAGTAGTTTTTGAGAACCTTATTCTGGAATCAAGTAGCTGAGCTTGATATTTAGCCAATCAATTATTCGTCATCCATTGCAGAGTACCTTCCCTTAGGAGGGTCTCTACTGCATGCGGGGCTACGACGGCGAGTTCTTGTCCCACAGTGAGCCTGTCCACCTCTCTCACAAGCTCCACCATGGCTGCTACGGCCTGTGGGCAAGGGGGCCACCCGACCGCCACTGGGTCCAATCGGCCACCAGCCTTTTCCAAGGAGCCAAGTCCTGGGTGACTACCAGCCCCTGCAACTCCTGTCCTCTCATGTACACACAGACAAAAAGGCTCTGATATATCGGGTAATGCTAAAGCTGGTGCTTGTACAAGGGTTTGCTTAATCTGTTGAAATGCCTTTTCTTCCTGCGGACCCCACTCCAATGGTTTGGTATCTCCCCCCGACGTAGCTTGGGGGTTGGGAGTATCGCATCAAATATTGTCAATAAGTTCGTAAATCCTTGGGACAGTCTCATCCATGTTTGCAGTCCTGAGTAGCCTTTGGAAGGGTCATTCCACTCAAAGGCAAATAAGGGTTGGCTCACAGAGGATAAGGGTATAGAAAAGAAAGCATCCTTTAAGTCCAATACGGTATAATACATGTGCTCTGGCATCAGGAGGCTTAGAAGCGCATAAGGATTTGGGACGTTTGGGTGTATTGTTTCAACCTGCTTGTTAACTTCCCTAAGGTCTTGAACCGGCCGGTAATCATTCGTTCCTGGTTTTCCTTACAGGCAGTAGAGGGGTATTCCATGCTGACTGACACGGGATGAGAATTCCTGCCTCTCTTAATCTGTGAATATGTTTTTTTTTTAACCCCTTGCATTGCTTCTGATCGAATTGGGTACTGCTTCACTTGTATGGGTCTGATCATTGCTTCTAATGCTACTACTACAAGGGCTACATGAGCGGCCAGACCCGGTGGGTTAGTTTCTGCCCATACTGAGGGGATCTTTCTTTGCAGCTCTTCCAGGAATGGATCTGGGACAACTTCCCCCACTGCTGACTTTATGAGTAAGTACTCGTCTCTCAAGGGACAAGTTATAGCCAGTAGCTTCGCTGTATCATTTCCCCATTGTACTAACGGCTGGGTCCCTTGAAACGAAATGGTGGCTTTCAGTTTATGGAGAAGGTCCCTCCCTATCACGGGGTATGGGCAGTCAGGGATAACTAGAAATGCGTGGGTTACAGTTTGTTTTCCATTTGTGGTCCATTTATAGGTTTCCATCCGTCCGGTGGCACCCTGTACTCTAGTTGTTTCATGAGACAGGGGGCCTAGTGGTTCTTTAAGTACTGAGTGTGACGCTCCGGTGTCAACAAGGAACGACACGGGTTGCCCCCGAACCTTTAAAGTTACCCTGGGCTTTTGGGGGCCAATAGAGCCCCGACCCTGTCAGTCATTTTCTTCTCTCATAGATAGAATTTCTCGCGAATTTGGTGTCGCATTTCAGTAAGGACACTCATTTTTCCAATGTCCCTTCTTCAAGTTGCACACTGATCCCTCTCTAGGGCTGACTGCCTAGGGGCTCTTCCTAGGCCACCTCTTTTTCTCTGTTCCTGCAAAAACTTTCTATCTAA
>VWPW01020882.1:0-17904 GCA_013389825.1 Crypturellus undulatus
GTTGTACGTAGCTGGTTGCTGGCTGAGTGCACAGGGAGGGAGGACTCAAGCAAACCCTGTTTCTTTCCACTTTGATGTTGTGCGATGACTCCAGGCCACAGGTATCGATGCCGGGGCTCGACCAAGCTTGGAGAGCATCCCTGGGGGCTCTGCTCTCTGTCTTTCCCCGTGCCAGGCAAGTCTTCTCCTGCAGCAACATCTCTGCAGTCAACACAGGCATGAGGAGCACCAGGCCTTGGTGTGGTGGCTTCTTGCTTGTCCTCTTGCCACGGCCTGCTGCAGCAGATACTTGAGCATGCAGCTATTGCTGACACAATGTCTGCAATTTTTTCAGCTAAGGAGCTGCAGGATTTCCTTGTTATTTTGATGCTTCTTTTTGAAAGAAGTGCAAAGCCCTGGAAAACAGACGACGAGTTTGAACAGTGGGACTCATCCCACTTCATTCGGCCATTTCTTAGTTAAGTAACAGGCATCTCGTGCACATTGAGACACCTACGTGTTAACACTTGAAGTTTGGGCATCCTAATCCTCAAGCCAAATTCCAGCCTTCATCTGAACTTGCCACTGCCCCAGTGGCAAGCAAGTGCTGCTGGAAGGTGATTCATGCCACCTACATTGGACTTCCCAAGCACAGGATGAATCACCCTTGACTGCACCTGCGTATCCACTGTCTGCTAGTGTGGATTGGAAAACTGGTTTGGACTAACTGCTTCACTTGCCTGTAGCTGAAACAAAAAAGGAGGTGTTTCTCCCTTTCTATCCACCTCCAATCCACTGACACTACTGGTGTTTGGGAAGCCAGATGTTCACCAGATGACCTGAGGACCTACCAAATCGCAGTTGCTGCATGAAAAGCAAACACCACGCTTGGCTGTGGGATCCTTCAGCCGCCTCTGGGAATACACGGGAAGTCGGTCACAGTAGCACTGGGCTCCAGAAGGAACTGCTGGGCAGCAGACATGGGCAGTGACGTGGTGGCGCTTGTGCTCCTGGGTGGGCTGCGGTCCCCATCAGGACTGGGATCAACCAGCCCCATCCCAAATCCTTCCCAGGCCTTGGCGAGATGTTAGCACAGCCCTGGGACTGTTTCCAGCAAGCGCTTCGGAGGCAGCAACCTTCCTCCAGCCACGCAGAGGGCCGGGACTGTCACGTACCAGGAGTTTCCAGCTCTGGATAACGCACAGCCACAGTCCAAACGCTGCAGCACCATCGAACGCCCAGCTCGGGTCAACAACCGGGGCCTTCACTAGCCCGGAAGCTAAAATCAGCCCATCCGGGCACAGCGTGGGCTGTTTCTCACAAATCTGGAAAAAAAAAAATCTGCAAAAAGAAAAAAAAAAAAGGAAAAACAATCTGCTGATTCCTCCCATGCCCGAGGGAGGCAGCAGCACCCGGAGGGGCTGAGGGCCCAGCCGAGAAGCGCCACGGGTGCTGGGAGAGCGTCTGCAGTCCGGGCTTTGCAGCCTCGCTGGCTTCTTGTGAGCACCTTCCAAACAAGCGGGGCACTTCCGAGCAAAAAATAAAATAAAATCACAGAAAAAAAAAAAAAAAGAATTACATTTTATCTGTTTAATACGTTTCTGGAAATTATCACTTTTTAAAAATTTGTGTTTTTTAACCCAATCTTATGCTCGCATGCTGGCTGGTTCTAATCTTTTAATGCCAAGAAGAAAAGGGAAAGATTCAGGGGGAGGAGAAGATGCAAATCTGAAAATTGTTCAGAGAGGCTGTGTGCTAACCAGGCATCTGGGAATCGCAGGAAGCAACCAGCTCCACTAAATGCTTGTTAGTAGCAACATATGGCCATGCTCGTGCTCCCAACCAGCTACTGGATAATTCAGAGCGTGGCCGGGGAAACGCTGCTTGGACCGCATTTGCTTTCACTGCGTGTTGCTGCAAAAAAAAAAAAAAAAAAAGGGACATCTCCATGGGACAACGGTGATTCCCTGCCCACTGCTTGCCACCCTATGGAGATCTGCGCTGGAGCATCTTCTGGCAGTGTTCTGGGAGAAGCAAAATGTTGCAAAAGGCAAAAAATAGTCATTTTGCCACCCTGTAGAGGATACCTGTAGCTTGGAAGCACCTTTCCTCTTTGTTTTCCCCGTGGTTTCCCCGATTGCACTAATTGCTGTAGGGTGGCAGATGATTCTGTGTCTCTGTTCCGGTTCATCGCTGGCTTGCGGCTCCCCTTGGCTGAGGAAATGGCAGTCCCATAACTGTTACCTGTTGCACATCTGCCACCCCTGGAGAAAATAAACCATTCCTCGAAGCAGCAAGTGGCTCATGTCCTCACCGGCGCCGTGCCACCTTCCCGGGATCTGCCGCTGCTGCGGGTGCCTTTGGGCTGCTTCCATTACAAGAAAACCAGGTGGAAATGCCCAGGTTTTCCACCTTGCAGCAACCACACAGATGTACAGAGTTTGCTGTGCCCCTCTTTAGACATGAGTGGTTTTTCTCGGTGAGCAGATGCCATTGCTGTGGGACAAGCCCCATGCAAGACCTGTCTGCATGGGGAAAACAAGGTGCCACTGGCACCAGCTGGGGCTTTGGTCCCCATTTCGGCGTGTCTCTTCTTGGCTCAAACCGGCGCTGCCCTCCTGTGGTGGCCCGGCCACAGCTCTGTCCCCAGTGTCCCCAAAGCAGCGCTGGGAGGGTCATGGGCTGCTTTGGGGGTCACCTTCACCACCAAATGCCAATTCTCAAGCACAGAGAGTGGGCATGATGTTGTTTAAAAGCTAGTCGGGCTCTCTCAGTGGGTCCAAATTCTGCAATTTTATTAAACTAATGGACTTCGTCCCTGGCTGTTGCCCTCAAACCACTCAGATGATGGCGAAGGCTCCCAGCATTAGGGATCTTTTTCCTTTGGAGCAGGAATATCCAAGCTGTGTAGCACACCAAGGTGAGAGACGAAAGGAGACTAAAGCATCTCACCTTACTTAGGCCACGAGCAGGGCAAAGATGTGATTGCTCTTTAAAAATAAACCGGGGGGAAACCTTTGAAAAGGAACAGGTTGTTCAAGTTAAAGGCCACCGTCCTGTCTCTCCTCCCGTGAGAAGAGCATCCCAAGCACACTGTGATTCCCAACCCTGCTCCTGCTCAGGGCGAAACTCACTGCACTTGAGCTCAGGAACAAGGCTCCAACTCCTTGCAGCCTTCAGGGAAGGCACTTACTTAATCTTTCTGCCTTAGCTACTCTATTTGTAAAATGGCAATGATGGCTTGATTCATCTTTGCAGGCTGCGGTGAGGATTACTGCTTAATCTGAGGTTCCGCTGCGTGCCATTGAGGGAGCCTGACTGAGAGCCACTATTAGCCCTATTGATCGCGGTGGCGTTTCCCCTGCTAGCGCCATAATCGCTCCAAGGACATGGGGGGGGGATTTGCGGAGGGTGGCAAGCAGGGAGGGATGGGGGCAATAATGTCACTGCAGAGCCCTGGTCCGTGTGAGTCCTGCCGTGGCTGGTGGACACCAGCACCCTCAGGGCAGCGCTGCTGTCACCGACCAAGGATGCCCGGCTGCCCGGAGGACATCTCTGGAGGGCAAAAACTTCTCATTACACAATTATGAGGTGATTAATGTGTCCAGAGCATGGCAGGGTGGGATGCTAAGGTCAGTGGGCTTCAAATAGTCCCTTTAGGAATTGCTCTTGGAGGGCGAAGCACTGCAGCCCTAAAAAAAGCCTGTAGTGTCTTAGGGACACTTAAGCCCTGTAGTTGCTCTGCTGCCCAATCTCTTATTTTATAAAGATGTGGAGATGAGCCTGAAAGGATGCAGGAAAGAAAATTTTGAGGGAACAATTTTGAAATGGATACAACACAGGTAACAGCTCCAAGCACTGAAAAGCATGAAAGGTGCAAAAGTTGAAACAAAAAGCAGGCAAAGAAGTGGTAGGAAAAGGCAATTCAGAAGAAATGAGAACCAGGTACGAGTGGTTAATCTGTATAAAGCCTACATCCCAGGGGTGAGAGACAGTGGCAAGGGGGGCATGGAGAGGAAATTGTCCCCCTTGTTGCCCCATAAATGGGCATAATTGCCCCCCTGTTTGTCCCCCCATAATTGTCCCCCCTGTTGCCCCATAAATTCATCCTATTTCCCTGTAGGTGCCCAAGTATGATGCCTATGTCAAGTTGAGCTCAAGCGCAGGTCTCCTTACCAAAATATTTAGAGTCAGAGGAGATGAACCCCATGCTCTGTGCAGGCACCAAAACTAGCCCTGTTTTCAGGCAGCATGTTGTGCTGCTGTGGCAAAATGAGCACTAATTAGTAAAAGATTCTGTCCAACCTCACGCATGTCTTCTATGTCATCTCCTTGCTGTGGTCGTTCCCTCATTAGGTGCAGGACCCAGTTGGGTGGCTACAGCTTGAGGGTGAAGCCAAGGCCCTGCAGCAACTCAAACACATGAGCGCTCCTCCTGCCTCTGCAAGAAACAAAATCCCATCGTGCAAGTCTTAATTTCAGCTGGTGGAGCTGGACAGATTTGTGGTTGTATTTGCTGGTATAGGACCAAAGCCTAAAAGGATCTGCACATGCATGTTGTCCTCCAGCGTCTTCATCATTCATCGGGGAATGTCTGAAATGAGCTTCCAGCAATGTTTTTGTTACTGTCCTTAAAATAGGATACAGAAGGAAAGGTTTATGGGAGATGATTCGTTTTATTGGCTCTTCTGCACCAGAAATAATTGCAGCCATATTTATTGCTCAGGAAAGTAGAGATGAGGTAGATAAGGGAATGTCTTTGTTTAGGGCAATGAATAATTTATATCGTAAATTCAGCAGAGCCTTGAAATCTAAAGGACTGATTTTTGCTTCCTTCTCTGTCCAGGGAGTGAGACTGAGCCTTAACTCTTGCATGTAGCTGGTGTTTATGGCTTCCATGTCACTGATAATCTATTCAGCTCTTCTGTACTGCAAAATATAGAGTTTCCCTCAGGAGGAGGCATCTCACCTGGCATGAGTTATCTATAGGTTTGGCATCTAGGCTCTGTATACAGTGTTGAGAGAGATACATCCAAGGAAAAACTCCTATTGTTATACCTTGCCTATACCCCATATATCCTTTGCCAAAGGTCTAAGGTAGAATAAAATATACCTTGGAAGTGACCTTTCCACTGACTATATAAGGAGCTTTGGCCACCGGTTTGGGTGGCTAATTTTTGCTGTGCCAAAACAGAATCCTGCATCAAAACCTTAACTTCTAGTTAAGCTGCTTTTTAGAAAGATGATATCCTGAATAATATGTACTAAAACCCTCCCAAATATAACTGGAAAGTGCAGTTTCTTTCCCAAAGTGACTTCCCTCAAGGCATAGGCACCCAACAAAGATCAGCTTCCCAGCACTCAGATGAGACCCAAAGGAAAGCTGGGATGGGAGACTGTGCCAGCTTGCCAGAGGAATAACGAGGATGTTTTCAATTAGCGAGAAGGTAAAACACATGGATGGGCTGAGCAGAAATGTCCTGCCATAGCTCTCTCCTAATCAAAGGAAGGGCAGTTGTGGGGGACACTGGCATTCTCAGTGGAAACTATTATGTCTTGGGAAGAAAAAAAAAAGATCCATTTGTTTTGTTTGACTGAGAAAACAGGTCTATAAATTCTTCTGCCTTGGAGAGACACTGACAGAGCAGTGCTTGCTAGATCCTTTACATGTGACACCAGCATTACGGTCTCCTCTTTTACAGATAACAGAACTATGATAACAAACTGAAGATGAAAAAAAAAAAAAAGAAAGAAAAAAAGAGGACTATGAAAAAATACCTGTGGTCAAATTCTGCCTCCTTGGAAGCCAAAGGTGCCCTAGAAAATCACAGCTGCAGATCGGTGGCACAGGTCTCCCAGTCTGAAAGAAGACACCAGGAGCATCTCCCAGCAGATCCCAGTGGGACCCTGCACCGTTAAATGTATGCAGAAGTCCCTTTGGAGAGGGAAAAGTGGGATTTGCAGCCCATAGATGTTTTCCAGCATAAAAGCAGCAGCAGGCTCATGGTGTGGAATGAGCAGGCCACAGGATGGCAGATGAAACTTGAGCTTGG
This sequence comes from Crypturellus undulatus, assembly GCA_013389825.1. Lineage (NCBI taxonomy): Eukaryota > Metazoa > Chordata > Aves > Tinamiformes > Tinamidae > Crypturellus > Crypturellus undulatus. The sequence continues at coordinate 6,033 of VWPW01020882.1, forward strand.
CAAATGCAAAGTAGTGGGGAAAACGCGATGTCACTGCCGTGATTTGGATAGCTTGGCCAGAACTCCAGCAGATACTTAAGGAACGCTTGCATGAGGAAAACCAGAGTGGAGCATTTCCAATGAAAGTCCAGCTGTAAATTCATCAGTAGCTGCTTCAAGGTGTTTTTGGAGGTTCACCCTCCTCCATTTAGAGGATGAGCACTCCACGTGGGCAAAACAGCATCTTCCTGCTGGTGGAAAGCAGGCTGGCCATCATCAACGCTGCTCCAGAATGACTGGATCAGATCCTGCCTCTGAGCCCTTCTTGACACACTTGCCACCAGAGGTGGGTGTTCTGTGGTAACAGGAGAATGGATGGTCAGTCTGCGTGAAACTCCCTGGACCTGACAAAACCAGTCAAAACCCATCTTTGCATCCAAAACACAGCCTTCACAAAGAGTGGAACCAAAAAGAATATCTTCACTGGGTTTTTTAGTTCAAAATCCTTAGATGTTATTTTCCCTCCTCGGATGAGAAAAGAAGGTGCAGCTCTGTTCTCCCCTTGTCATCCTCCACCTCCAATTTGCAGGTCACTTCATCCAGCAGCTGAATTTTCAGGTGTCACAAAACCAGAGAGGAGGGAAAAGGTCTGATAACTAAAAAGCCACCTGCAGATCATTTATGACCAGATACCCAGAGATGGAGGCTAGTAGGTAAGTAATTTTCACTGGCAGAAACTGCCAAATAGTAGACATCATTTTACCTTGCTCACTGCTGAGAGATGCCAGGCAGCCCTGCTAAGCAAGGGGTGAGATGCTCTCCAGGTCGTGCTCCAAACTCCTTGGGACAGGAGAGGTAATTTGACAGCTGCTGAAGTGCATTAGCCCTGGGCTTCTCTTGTATTCTTGGACACGTTCCTGAAATTCATCTTTTTCATCTATTGTGGATAGGAAGAATTCAAAATCTGGGCACTGCTTCCACCAGGAAAGTATTTTTCTCTCCTATTAAAGCAGCTCTGTGAAGCAAGAGTTTAACATGGGTCAGGACCCAAACAGCAAACTTTTAACTGTATCTCCCAAATCTTCTGACCTCATGCATACTATTCTCCTTCTCTTCCCCTTCTTTGCCTCTGTCTTCCCTCAGCATTTCTAACTGCCCTTCCTTTACTCTTCCATCCCCATAATTGCCCCCCTCCCTGGCACGGTCAAGACTGGGTTATGTTGGTTAGAAAATCATAACTCAGAACTTTGGTCATAACTTTGAGAGATGGATGGAAGATGTGGAAACTGGAGGAAGGTCTGGGTCATCTGCTGACCTATCCAGGCTAGTGCGGGAGCTGAGCACCAGTATTTGCACCTTGCCCAGAGCTGGGAAGCATCAGAAAAGCATTGGGAGCCATGGAGCAAGCAGACAGAAAGGAAAAGAGCATCTCCAGTACTTCTGGTCTGTGTTGGCTGTGGGATATGCATAGGGCAGCAGGAAGGTGGTTTTTATAGCACTCGCCTGGAGCTCTCTGAGGAGGCCAAGATGCTGGATTCACAAACCGAAGTCTAGTACAGAAGTGGTGTGGGTCATCCTTGTTCCTACTAGTTGTCATACTAACACATTTCTGTCATTTTGATACTTGGGCTGTGTGGGAACATATCTAAGGGACGGAGGCCTTTCCATGGGAAGCGACTACAAAGAGCTGAGCTAAAGAAGATAGTGGATACTCCCTGATCTGAAGGAATGTGATCCTGGAAAGTCCCTGAACTGCAAGCATGAGAAAGTTGGGCGAGACGGAGCTGTAATTAAGCTTGTCAGTGAGAAAGAAGGACTGGTGCACAGACCAATGGTGTGAATGCATGCCCGTGATCCACAACCAACCAAGTGCGGTAGAAGACGCGTGGACAGTAGCATGTAACCAATCGTAGTGTATGCGTACGTGTGGCTAAAGAGCTTGCTTCTGCTTGCGTATATAAGCACGCTATTCGGGCTAAATAAAAGGATCAGGATCTAATTCACATGGAGTCTGCGTCTTTGATCCCCTCCCGATTCCTTGGGCCGGCAAGAAGTTTCCAACATCTGGCGCCCGAACAGGGACCCAAAGCTCCGGCGAAGGGACACGGTGGATATAATCTTGCTGAGACGGAAGGTCCGGAGTCGAGTGGACGGAGGACCGGGAGTTGGGAGTTTCACAGCATGAGGTACTCACGCTGGGAGGACCAGGCGGCAGGCCGCGGGTCCAAGGGTTTTAGGACCGGGAGGCAGGCCGCACGGTCCAGGGGTTTTACAGCGTGGGGTATCCGCGCTGGGGTTTATAGCGTGGGGTGCTCGCACTGGGTTTTACAGCGTGAGGCAGGCACTCTCGCTGGGTTTTCACAGCATGGGGTATCCGCTCTGGGTTTTACGAGGCAGGCACTCGGACTAGGTTTTCACAACGGGAGGCAGGCACTCGGGCTGGTTTTCACAGCATGGGGTATCCGCTCTGGGTTTTACGAGGCAGGCACTCGGACTAGGTTTTCACAACGGGAGGCAGGCACTCGGGCTGGTTTTACAGCGGGAGGCAGGCACTCGTGTTGGGAGGACCGGGCGGCAGGCCGCGGGTCCAAGGATTTTAGGAATAGTGAATATATGCTGTTAAAAAGAGGGAAGAATTGTAATGCTTTAAGTGAGGAGCACAGAAGGATCGGCGACCCCATGTAGAGATCATTAGGTGTGCTGCAAGCACTGAGAATTGAACAAAATAACATGTCCCTCGCTCTTAGTTGCACCCAGGCCCAGACATGGGTGCAGAGTGTCCATTGCAGGTATATTGAGAGACGGAGACAACGGAGACTGAGATCCTGAAAGATCGTGTGGGGATGCGGCCATGGAGGGGGAGTGACATCTTCGGGCGTGGTGGAGACCTGCAACCTTCACCCACGACCAGGTCCTCAGCTCTTAAGAGTTATATCTGCAGGTGGCCATGTGAAGTGGCTGCTGGAGAAGATGGAGTTGGTGAGTTGAGTACAATTTATACAATCAAAGCAAAAAATGTCCTGTCACTTGGTTCTGCTTGCTCATGTGAAACCTGCAAAACACTTTGGGGTGGCAGGGTTTCACTTCACAGCAATTTCTACATGCTGGCACTGGGATATTGCCTGGAGACATGGAGCGAGGAGTTAACAAACTCTCGCCCACTGAGAACAGGCTGTGGAGAACGATGTTAAGACAGCTTCTGAACTCTGGCCATTGCCAACCTGCCCATTAGCATTGCTGGAGAAGGCACATTTTCCTACCTAAAGTAAAATAAAAGCAAGAATGATGTGAAGAAAATATGCTTCTGAAAAATAGTCTGGTGGGAGGTCTAAACACAGCCCTTGGGGTTTTCTAGCTGTTTTAGTGGTCAGAGGGAGGGGCTGGGAGCTGCTTGGAGTCATGACCACACCGGTTAACATCTCAGTGCTCAGTCACATCTGGCTTCCAGCTCTTACCTGCTTACCCACCGCTGCTTTTTAACTCATGTGGCATTTTCTCTGTGTGCAAGATGTTTGGTTAAATTCCTAATGCTGCGTGTGTGGAAATAAAAGGCCAGTTAAGAACAGACAAGCGATTAGGCATTAGGTGAGGTATAATCCTCCCTAATCACATTTCTAAACCTGGTAGTTGGAGGTAGGATTAGAGTTATTAGCATGCGGACACAAGAGCATATAATTTATTTAACAATTACTGCCTCTTTGTGAAAGGGGAGGATACACAAACTGCAACCTCAGCTTGACTCCTCCGTCTTGCACGAGGTAAAGCAGAATATAGGCAGAAAATAGAAACCCAAAGTCCTATCACAGGAGGCAAAGGAGAACAGCAGTGATGTACAAGAGCAGCAGGGAAGGGAGATCCACAGCTCCTGCCCCAAATCCCTGAGCTCGTCCTACGGTTTTGCCAGATCAGTTGGGGACTACACTGTTACACCAGAGGCTGCTGTGCCAGATAGACATCCTGGCAGAATACAGATCTATATTTTAATTCTTCAGTCTATTATGCAGTAGAAAGTCTCCTGCCTTAGGAGAACTAAGGTTTGACTTCATGATTTTGCCAAATATGTTTGCAAGAGCAAGTTTTCTCTTCCCAGTTGGAGGAAAAAGGAAAAAAAAAAGGGGGATATGGTCAGCCCACCACAGGAAGAACTACAAAATCCCCAGCTCTTCCAGTCTCTATCCCAGCCATTATATTGCTCCTCTTCCATACATTTTGCATAATCTCAAATTGCATGGATGTCAGGTTTACCAGGACCTATGCAAGATGAGCAGAAAGACAGGATGCCAAATGCTGGGGGGCTGCTTAGTGTGACCCCAGAGTGCCCATAGGTACCCATGGGGAGCGCCTGGACACGACACGGCTCCGTTGCTCCTGCTCTTCAGCTGCGACACTTCCTGCCGGCGCCTCAGCCCAGCACCAGCTGCACTCGGTCAGACAGGTCTTGAGCATGGCTTGGGATTCAAGTCGAGCTGGGATAGTTGGCAATGTTTCTTGTGTGTCCGCCCTGTGTCGAAAGCCTGCTGCTCTGGGTGTTGCCCACTCCCTGTTCCATGCGTGTCCCGGCGGCCCGGGCAGCTGGCATGGAGCACTCGCCGGGCACTATCCACGCGGGGTGGCTGTAGCTGGGTCGTCTCGTGGCACTGCATGGAAAGGAGAAGAGCGGTGGTGCAGTCAATGCACAGAAATAGCAACTCCAGGGGGTTAATCATCCCATCCTAAAGTGAGCTCCGAAACAGGCCAGATGTACAGTCTACTGGAGATGCCTGTTGTTCCTTGTCAACTGTAAGGAAAATTTAGGGTCACTAATTTATACTTAGGGGATTTAACTTTTGGAAATCTAATATGTGGTGAAGTGCATCCATCGCTGCAACCTGCAGCGATAAGGGGCTGGCATCGGAGGCAGCCTCAAGGGGCCCTCTCAAAAGACACCAGAGATCTAGTATCATGCAAATGTCTTTATCTGGATGTATTGCAAAGCAAATAACAAGTTCCAAATATTATTTTCTGTGATGGAAGTACACCGACAAGGTCAGAGAGGTTGGCCCCATTAATCTCCCTGCTCTAGGCTCTGTTCTGCAGCAGCCAACGGCCCTACGATATCTCCTGTCTCAGAGCTCCTAGAGCTCCCAGGTAATCTGTGCAGCCTGATGTCCTCACAAAATTTCTAGCTGAGTCTCCAGTCTGGCCGCGTCACGGACCTCAATCACATTGACTGCTGCTGTGTCATCATGCTCCAAAACCAGGAATATATCATGAAGGCTGGGAAATGGCGAGATTCCTTAATTCCAACAATCTTATCTTTTGGGAATTGTACCCTTGTTGATCCCTGAGCCATTTCTGCTAGTTCTCTTTCTCCTTTCCGTTCCTCACTGTTTTGCTGGGATAAACAACCTAAGAAGAAAAACTGAAGATGTTTCAAACAGCTGCTTTTGGAAGCAACTAGACTTCAGTTTTAAACCAAGCCACATGTAAAATGTCTTGGCTTTTCTTCTGGGTTTATCTAGTAGCAGGATACCATTATCTCCTGACATTATCAGTTAAATAACTGCAAACTACCTGTAACCACAGCATGCAGGCTTGGAGAATTTGATGGGTGGACTTTGGAAAAAAAAATAGAACTTCTTAAAGGGGCAGAGTTGATTAATGAAATCAAGACTTTACCTGAAAATGTTGTACCTGCCCCTGACACAAATAACTTCTGAGATGATGACAGAAAGCAGATTCACAGGGAAAACATTCTCCCCTATCATTTTGTTAACTTTGTGCATTTGCCAGCACATCATGGCGTCTAGACAGCTTCATGGGGAGGCTGACAATCAGCTATCTCACGCTGACGCAGACTAGGTGAGAAACTACATATTCTCTTGCTCTGGATCAACTGGAGGAGAAATAGCAGGAAAATCAGCTGAAGGATGAGAAGTTAGCAGCCAGGACCCAATAATCAGAGAAGAAACCCTAGCACATTGGCCGTCACTGCTCTGAGACGGACTAAGAGAGGGCAATTTTCCAACTGGAGCATCATCAGCACCAGGTGCCTTCACTGGGGTCACTAGGATTTGGGCTGGACACTTTTCTTGGGCAGGGAAAAGCCCTCAAAGCCTCTCCAGACTGGTGTCCATTGGGTTTCTCGAGGGTGGATGGGGTTCAGACTGACGTTCCCTGCTGCTCTCACTCCCAGACAGGAGAGTCACTATCCTTCCGAGACCTGAGTAAGCAGCCAGCCCTAAACTCCCTGCTGCTCTGGTTACAGCACTCACTGTAACCTGGGCTGTGAAATCCAAACCAGGAGGTTTACACTTCTGATTGAAATATAGACATACCCTGGAAAGGGTCTTCCAGATGATCCATCTGTTTCCTTTGACTCCAACAAGTTTTGTTTGTTGTTGTTGTTGTTTTTTGTTTGTTTGTTTGTTTGTTTTTCCTTTCTCACCTGTGGGTCAGAAGCAAATTGAGTTTCATAAGTAAAATTCAACACTAATTATTGCCCATCATTCAAGATCCTTCAGTGCTTTGTATTATGATAATGTCACTTGTCAGGGCCACTTGAGGATTCATGCAGATGAAATGGTGCGAATCTCTATGCTGCAAGGGCACAAGCACCTGAGCTGTGTTATTTAAGGAGAAACCTCTGGTTATATTCAGCACAGTTAGGGTCAAAACTACACACAGGTGGCAGCTGGATCGTTTGACTCCAAAAATAACTACCAACATTTTCTTTAAACCCTTCCACTGAATTTAGCTTTTGTGTTTTTGCAATGGATTTCACCCTCTCATTGGATATTTATACACACTGATAAGATCCCCACAGCCTTCTCTTCTCCAGGATCTCTTCGTATGGGAGATGTTCCAGTTTCCGACTCATCCTTGTGGCCCGTTGCTGGACTTGCTCCAGTAAATCTGCCTTTCTTGTGCTGGGGACTTCAGAACTGGACACAGATGTGGCCTCACCACTTTGACCTGCCTAATGCAACCCAGGGCACCATTGGCCTTGGCCATAGTAGCACTTTGCTGGCTCAGAGTTGACTTGTCCACCAGGACACACAGGTCCTCTGCAGAGCTGCTCTCCAGCAGATCACCCCAGCCTGTCCTCATGCAGAGGGTTGTTCCTCCCCAGGTGCAGAACTTGGCATTTCCCTTTGCTGAGCTACACGAGGCTCCTCTCTGCCCATCTCAGCAGCCCTTCCAGGTACCTCTGAATGGCTGCACAAACCCTCTGGTTTTCAGCCACTTCTCCCAGTTTTGTGTCACCTGCAGCCTGGTAGAGGCTCCGTTCTGTCCATTGTCCAGGTTACTAATGACAGTGTCCAACAGTGCCCCACTGCCAACCCCTGGGGGATACCACTAGTGACTAGCCTCCAGCTGGGCTTCGTGCCACTGATCATAGCCCTCCAAGCTTGGGTTTTGAGACAGTTTTCATGCCTTGCTAGTGGCTGAGGTACAAAACATTTGTGCTTTATTCTTCAAGTGAATGGGGAGTGAGACATTTCTCCTGAGGGATGTTTTTGTGGGTCTGCTAGATTACATATCACTGGAGATTACAAACTGCTGCTCGTGCAGGTTTGCAAGGTGATTTCTCTTGAAATAAATGTTCACAACACCCTAGCATTTTCCTTTGTTCCTTGCTCTTCTCTGCAAACCACTGTTTCTAATTAAGCTGGCACTGCTGTTTATTTGTGCACTACGTGTATCCTCAGTGTCTTCCAAGACATCTGTAGCTCTTTCTTGCCTTATTCCCTGCTTCGGGATATATCAACAGGCTGATTAAGTTCTGACTCTGACTTTTGCAGGATATGTGCTCTGTCTTCACTGTGTCTAGTGCTTAAAACTATATGATCTGTAGTATGTTTTCCTGCAGTTCTGTCAAACTGGCATGAAGAAGCTAGTTAGTATAGACTGTAGTTTCACATTTGTTTTGGTTACATCTATCAGAAGACAAGCCTCTCTACACTTTCAGTGACAATACTATCCTAAAGCATTTAAGATTTTGATACTGAACTTTCTTTACCTGTTAGTGGAGGGTCTGACAAATCAGAAGCTCTGCTTGCCTGCAGCTGTAGGCTGGGAGACTTTTCCTACCACTGTGTTTCATAAATATTGACAAATTACTTTTATAGCCCGATCTGCACAGTGCAGTAAAAGTGGTAACTCAGATTGGTGTTTTTAAGGCAGCTGTCTCGAGGAATCAGGAATGCACATCTCAGCTTTAAGAGCGGGGACTGCGTTTTGGAAAACAATGACTCTAAAAAGGATTTACAGGTCAATGCAGAAAACGTATATCCCTAGTTTTACATAGTAGACAAGAGACAAAATGAGGCCCTTGAATGTATAAGCAGAAGGCAACCGAATAAAGGTGGAGAAGTTTTGGCACTGTGAGGGTACCAAAGGGCTCTGTGGTTTCAGTGCCCATGCTTCAGAAAGGAAGTTGCAGAGCTAAAGAGGATTCAGGGTAAATGTTGAAATTTGGGAACTCGCCTTATGGTCAAAGGCCAAAGAAACTCAATCATTTACCTAAGAAATACATGGAGGTGCAACTTGTTCCCACTCACCAAATACTTCCATGTATGACTAAAGACATCAGTCTAGCAAAGCATAACCAAAAAAAGTATAAAAGAAGATATAATGAGATCTAACGGCGGGAAGTTGAAGCTGAACAGATTCCTTACAGATAAAAGTGACTGGTGATTGACAGCAAGGGTCTTTATAAGCACAACTAGGCAAAATTCCTCTACATCAAGGGACGTGGAGCTTCTAGAGAGGGTGCAGCGGAGAGCCATGAAGATGATTAAGGGACTGGAGCATCTATCATATGAGGAAAGACTGAGTGAGCTGGGCCTGTTTAACCTGGAGAAGAGAAGGCTGAGAGGGGATCTGATCAACATGTTCAAGTATGTCGGGTTCGTTATCAACCCGTGGTGGTTGTCCGTGGTTATAGAGGGAATACTGAGGCCATCCACCTCAGGGTCAAGAAGCACTGACACCTATGAGATGATAGACCAAATGACATTTATTGAAATTCACTGCTGGCTCTTATAACTTCTGTCCAGGTGGAAGTTGTCTTATGTACCAATTAGGCTCCAGATATCACTTTTTGCCCTAATATGGTTAAACCCTTGCCCATTCCGTGACACCGCGAGATCTTCCGTCCGCCATTCCCTATCTCTGCTTCTGTCACGTACAACAGGTCTCGTTAACAGTACGGCTGCAACTCCCACAACGTACAACAGGTCTCGTTAACAGTACGGCTGCAACCCCCACACAAGTACCTGAGGGGTGAATGCAGGGAGGATGGGGCCAGGCTCTTCTCCGTGGTGGTCGGTGACAAGATGAGGGGTAACGGGTGCAAGTTGAAGCACAGGAAGTTCCACCTCCATGTGAGGAAGAACTTCTTTCCTGGGAGGGTGACAGAGCCCTGGCACAGGCTGCCCAGAGAGGCTGTGGAGTCTCCTTCTCTGGAGATCTTCCAACCCCACCTGGATGCCACCCTGTGCCACATGCTCTGAGTGTCCCTGCTGGAGCAGGGTGGTTGGACTAAATGATCTCTAGAGGCCCCTTCCAATCTCAACTGTTCTGGGATTCTGTGAAAATACGATTTCTGCAGAGGGTAGATTTCGGTGTGCTGGGCTCTTCCAGAGCAAAGGGCTTGTTTTAATGTCACCCCAATGGAAGAAATCAGCCTGATTCCCTGGAAATGCAGACTGGCAAAGATGCAGGCCCTAACACATCCTTCCCTGCAAACTGCACAGAAGCAATTATCAGCTTCAAGCATTGTTAGAAGGTGAAGAGATTTCTGCATTGGTTATTCATACTGATAAATATTAGGATCCGAAATAAACAACATGACAGTTTTATGATGATAAAGCCCTAGTATATTTTTAAAGTCTATTTTTTTTTATTATGACAATATTTTTAGTTTGTGTTATCTTCACCTGTACAACAGTAATATATGTTTTATCTCTAAGGAAAACTAAGCAAGGAAGATTGTTTTCTGGTTCTCTGAATTCTCACTTGATCTGTGCTGCTCATCAGAATAACACTATCTATTTAAATTATACGGTCAGAAATCACTGGTTTTTGAAAGCTCACAGAGAATATTCAAGATCTGTAACTAAAGCTTCACAAGACCAATAATAACACAGAGAAAATCTTTACCTCGAAGGAGTCTAAATACTCCACATACTAATATAGAAAATATATACAGAGATCACTTCCAACTCAGCTCCCAATCTTGTACAGATGGTGTAGAACACTGGGGTAAATCTATACAATCCATAGACCAATCTATACAAACATATGCTGAATTACCATAGTGTGTCTTACACAGTGTACAACAGAAACAAACTGTATTGCAATAACTGATCACAGCATAAATTGGTTTATTTTGATCCTTCCTAAGGAGGCACAAACTGTTTTTTATTGTGCAGATCTCACTGTAATGATGAATTAATTTCAGCTTCTTGGGAAAAAAAAAAAAAAGGAAGTGGGAAAAAAAATGAATAAGGATGATAGAGAAATTAATCACCCCAAGGTTTACATTTATGCTGAATTTTGTTTCTGGGAGTGATCCCATTGCCTTCATACAGCTCATTCATCACATAGAATTAAACAGGCCCAAAAATCCTTGCTGGAGCAGGGCCTACTATTAATTCAGAAACAAAGCTCTTGTCCCCATGTGGAGGCTCGTTCACAAACAATAGTGCCTTGTTAGCAGATAGTTAAGCGCCAGGATGTCAGCAGTTGGGGGACAGAGCTGGAACAAGGAGGACTGCAGAACATCTCCCCGCCCCGTGCGGAAACAAAGCCAGGACAACTGCACAGGTGGCAAGCTACTGATTGGCTGTAAGCCTTGCAACATGTGTGTTAAAGAAAGTATAAAAGGAGTTAGCTTGAAAATAAACTCGTCTCACTCTGCACCCCAGACTGAGTCAGTTCCTTCACAAGGTGCAACATCCCCAAGGCCTAGTCACAAATTACTCTTCTTTATTTAAGACAATAAAGATAAATTGGCGCAAATCTCCATGCAAACATGACTTATTTCATGTTAATGACGGTTTATATGGGGTTAGCATAAATGTGGTTCTAATCAACTGCAAGTGATCCCAAATAAAGGGTGTAGGCAGATGAGCAGGGTAGCATTTGGAACAAGGAGAAAAGAAAGAGGGGTAGACAGAAAAAAAATAAATAAGAAGCAGAAATTCTGACTACACAAAATATTTCTAAGTTATATATATATAAAAAAAAAAAAGGAAAATGAAGGAATGGAAGGCAAAGGGCTATTGACAAGTGAGCGAGGAGACCTTTAACCAACCACGCTTTTGGTTCCTTAGGGCACCTGGGTTTATGCGCAAATAGGCACTAGGAATTGCCCAGGCATCTGGATAAATTAAGACAGTTAAATCATTTGCTTGTAAGATTTATACACATTAAATCTGAAATGTGAATGAATATATAAATCTCATGGAGTGGTGAATTTCTAACAATAGGATTATTGTTTACCTGCATTTCCTCTGGTAAGTGTAATATACTACAAATAATGTACTTTATAACATAAATGCCAAGCAGTTTGCATTACAGGGGCCCAAAAAACACATTTTTGTTTTCAATACAGTATTATGAATATTATTTATTTATGATCACTTTGACAATGGCACAGGACAGAGACTGCAGGCTGTTATCAAGGGCTGACTAGATTTCTGTGCTATAGGACTGTTCCTTTTTCCTTTCTTATTGCTTTGCTTTGAAATCTTGTAACAGCCCTGGCTGAAACTGCAGTGATTTATGTAACAGTGAAAACACTTCTGCACTTTAGAAGTGGTAGTGAACAGATTTGACTTTCAACATTTCAGAGAAATATATTTACTGAAGAGATAAAATAGGCCAGGAAGGCGAGGTGGCGGAG
>VWPW01020883.1:0-94796 GCA_013389825.1 Crypturellus undulatus
AGTCCCACCATGCAGGTTCTTAATTTATCACATACAAGAAGAATTGCAGATTCTTCAGAATTGCAATGCAGTTACTGAGCACAAGGCAGATCAAGGTGATATTCTGTTTGGAACCAGAGGAATGTTGTTCCAGACTTGGGGTACTGCATAGAAGTACTAAAATAGCCTAAATCAAACCCCTTGAGCTTCACAAGAACCTTCAGCAGTTACAGCACTATGTGATTTGTTTGACTTAGAGCATGAAGCATCTCTAGGATTAGGGTCTAATTCTCAGAGGAAGAATATTGTTAGTTCTTGTTTGCATTGGAGAATCTTTTGGTCACAGACTGAAGAGACAAAAATCCTCAGTCCAGAGGGCAGCAAGAACTTTCTCATTAAGTTTAGCTTGATCACTAGTGCCCCCCAGGCCAGTAGCATGTGGATCTGCTGTGGGGGCTGTGTTCACCCAGTGGGTTTTGAAATGTAGAGAGCGCTGCTTCAAAAAGCAAATCAGTTATATGGGACTAAATAAGGACTTACAAGTCCACAGAAATTTTCAGGCCAAATGCTTATCTATATAATCAGCGTATTCTGATTGCTAGTTTCCCCTTGAAAAGGAAATATTCTATCTTAGCAAGATAAATATTTGCAGATGTTTGAATTTCGTTTAAAGGTGATACAATCATACTGTGATAATTAAGGAAACGATCATGAAGATCTAGGTTTTCCCCTTGCACTGCTGGAGGGCTGAATGTTTAGCGAAGGACGATGCAGCTAAACGTAAGAGTTCGGATTCTGGCTTTCTTTGGGTCATGTGAAATGTGTCTGAACAGCCAGGAGGGCTCGGAGCAGAGGGCGGCTGCTCTCACCTCTCGCTGGCAGCTTCTCATGGAGAAATCATCTTTGTAGCACAAACGACCAAGCATTGCGGACTCAGGTAGTCATTTAAAGTCCAGCCGCAGAAGTTAACATCTCCCTTAGGGTGAGGGCAGGAACGCGGCGGGCGCTGGGGCGCGAGCTCGCTGCCGCAGGGAGCCGGCAGCGGCCGCGGCTCCAGGCCCTGCTCCTTCCCGCAGGCGCTACGGCACCCGCTGCTCCCGCTGCGGCAGGCACATCCACGCCACCGACTGGGTCCGCAGGGCCAAGGGCAACGTCTATCACCTGGCCTGCTTCGCCTGCTTCTCCTGCAAGCGACAGCTTTCTACCGGCGAGGAATTTGCCTTGGTTGAAGAGAAAGTGCTGTGCAGAGTGCATTACGACTGCATGCTGGACAACCTGAAGAGAGAGGTTGAAAATGGTAACAGGCTGCTGCTGTTATGAACCGTGCTTGTGGCTTAGTTCAATTAAACTACTGGCTTTTGCTTCATCTTCCTTGTTAAGAGATGGTTATCTAGCTTTACTAAGGCTGAAGTGCAGGTTCTTGAATTAAAACAATGTGCAAGTTATTTGATATCTTATTTTTATAGCGTGTACAACTTCTTCTCTATCCTACGGAAAAGAAAGTGAAGTGTATCTAGGCCATAAATGTCATGCTGGTGTACTCCTCCCCTCTTGCAAGCGAGCCAGCTGGATTGTGGTGCCAGAGACACGTAACTGAGCCAAACGTGGCTTTTTTTTTTTTTTTTTTTTCCCAAATCTGTACTCGGCCAGGCAAGCACTATTAGTTATTGTTGAGGATGGTCTGACTTATAAAATATTTTTGAATGTTTAGCAAACTTTTTTTTTTTTTTTTTTTTATAATTTTTTTTTTTTTTTTTTTTTTTTTTTTTTTTTTTTTTTTTTTTTTTTTTTTTTTTTAATACTTCAGGTAACGGGATTAGTGTGGAAGGAGCACTACTAACAGAGCAAGATGTTAATCACCCCAAACCAGCAAAGAGAGCTCGTACCAGCTTCACAGCAGACCAGCTCCAGGTAGATAGTTTTGCTGAAAACTTGCTTAGTTCAGGCTTACACAGGATGCAACTCCTGGGCCGATAGGAAAACGGATGTATAAGGAAGGGGGGAAAAGTGGGGGAAAAGGGCTTGTATATTCCAAACTATTTCACAAATTATCAAGACACAGCATGTCTGTAGCTTTCTGGACTATCTTGTTAGCTTCAGCAGTTTTATGTGAAATAGTTACTCTTGGAGCTTTTTATTTCCCCGGGGGCAGCCAGTAATTCTGCAGCAAGGAAACAGAGAGGAGGCTGATGACTTTGGTTGCTTGATGAAATCTCTCTAATCAGACGCTTGCATCACGGCACACAATTATGGAGATGGAATATTTTTGGAGTTAGGTAACACAGAGCGCTGTGCTGAGGGGACCCTGCCGGGCGCGGAGGGGCTCGTGGGCTGTGGGCTTGGGCGCTGCTGTCGGGCTGCATCTGGGCTCCCATGGGGCTATGTCCCTGGCTCAGGTGCGTTGAGGTTCCTGTGGGTGCAGGCTGGTCCCAGGCACCCCGCAGGTTCCAGCTGCCCTCATGCTGCCTCTTGCTGGCGCTGTCGGTGCTGGTGCCAGCCTGGTCTTGCTGGCTCCTCCGCAGGTTTGCAGGTGCTTCTTGGCTCTGGTCTCTGTGACAATGCTGAGCCCAGGGCAGCACAGTGTTTGGAGACACGTGCCACTGTTCAGTGTTAGAATTTTACATGGGAAAGTGGCTTTTCCCAGCAGTAGGGGTTGAAATGGGAAGGTGCCTCCACAGTATGTGCTGGTCCTCTGTGCTGCGCAGTTTGTGCTCGGTGCAGTGTTGAGGAGGCTTCTGCACGGCCCTCATGTGAGTGTGGCCCCTGCGTGTTCCCCTCTCCATCGGGACAAGGCCTGTGGGAGCCAGGCGTCATCGAGAAGCACTGGGATCTCCCCGCTTTGTGCCCTGTCCCTCACCTGTGGGGCTGTGAGGACGGGAGCCGGGCGCTGCTGCCACTTGCTCTTCCCGTCTCCGATGTTCCTGTCTCGTCATTGCTGGAGAGCCAGTGTGGAGCAGCCACCTCTGCAAGTCTGTGGGACGCAGGTCTCAGCCTCCCTGAACTGCCGCGTTCCTGGCTGCCGCAGCAGCCCCGTGTGTGCAGGGCTGCTCGCCGGGATGTACCCACGGCGGCTCCTGTTGCAGTCTCGCGTGGACATGGAGCTTGTGGCTGATGTGGCTGCCGAGTTCAGAGACCGATTGGAGCTTGCCCCTCGGCTGTCCTGGGCCGTGGGCTGGCTGCTCAGCTGCTATGAGCAGTGTCTTTGTTAAGGGAGTTTGAACTGGCTGAATTTCACCCAATTGGTTCCTATGGAGTTGTACCTGCTGCTTCTGCTGTTGTCCACTGGTGCAAACAGCTGGTTTCACTCATTCTGCAAAAGTCTCTCTATTCAGCTACGCTGGGGAAGGCATGATGTCCGGACTCACTGTAAGAGTCATCCTTTGTGGGAAGAAATGGTTTGCTTTAATGTATTCAGCAATCTGCTTGGGGGCTAGTCGTTAGATGCTTTCCTACATGCAGCAGCTCAAGAGGAATCGACAGTGTGGCTGTGTTTGAGGACCACACAACCGTATCCTTCTCCTGACATTGCAGGTCATGCAAGCGCAGTTTGCTCAGGACAATAACCCGGACGCACAGACGCTGCAGAAGCTGGCAGAGAGAACGGGCCTGAGCAGGCGCGTGATACAGGTGACTGCTGAGCTGGGGCGCACGCGGGGACAGCTCGAGGATGGGTTTCCATGTGCACCAAGAAGTGGACAAAGGCTTAATCTGGCAGTTTAGGCGTGGTTATATGTCCTAGACAAGACATATATCTATACTTGACTTTATTTTTAAAAAGCTGATTTTAGCCCATTCTGAATAGCTACATTTCTTTTCAAAACTGCTGTAATGACGTGAGCACTGGGGTTTATTGAGTATTACTGATCTGTTTTGCAGGGCAGAGTCGATGAGTAATACTCAATCTGCTGTGTAGGAAACCCTCTCCTGCCAGCCTGAGCGTCGCGTAAGCGGGCGCCGGTGCTGGGCGCGGGCGCCGTGCCGCTCACGCCGCCGTGCCTCCCCGCAGGTCTGGTTCCAGAACTGCCGCGCGCGCCACAAGAAGCACGTCAGCCCCAACCACTCGTCCGCCGCCCCCGTCTCCGCCGCGCAGCCCTCCCGCCTGTCCCCCCCCATGCTGGAGGAGATGGCCTATGCCGCCTACGTGCCCCCCGATGGTACCATGCTCACTGCGCTGCACACCTACATGGACGGTGGGTGCCATGCCTCAACACTGCTCCGTTTGGCCCATGGCATGTGATAGTAATGCTTGCTAACTAGCTGGCTAGAGGTTACTAGTACTAGTAAAGCACTAGCAGCTGTAGCAGGGATCGTTTGCCAAGTACTAAGGGAGGTGTAACAGGTTTCTCATTTCCAGTATTCTGCTACCAAATATCTTAGTACTGTAACTGCTTTCTGTACCTCATCAGGAGGTATATGCACCTCGCTGCTCTTCTAGCAAGAGCCCTTCACCGTGATAACATAATGGAAGATCTGAGTGTGAAGACCACTTTGTGCCTTTTCCTTGCTACAAATACTGGTAATAAGAAACAAAGTGTGTGTTCTTTGTTTTTATTCTGTTTTATGCTGCAATAATAGGAATACCTTAAAGAGAGCAGTTTCCCTGTGCACCTGCCCTGTGGCAGGAGTCGTGGGTGCCCAGGGCTTTCGGGCACCTATCACAGGAGCCGCAGTGCCCCGTGGGCGGCAGGGGTGGGAGCCCTGCACTCTTGCGCAGCGCGTTGTGCCGGTCTTGGTCTCTTCCGCTTCCCGTGAAGCTGACGGGTCAACCTCTCTCATTGCAGCTCATTCACCTACGGCGCTCGGCCTCCAGCCTTTGCTACCCCACTCGATGACACAGCTGCCCATCAGCCACACCTAACCCCTCTGCCAGGGACACAAACTGCTGGGGATGCAAGGGTTAGGTCCTTTAATATGTATTAAAATATCATCACAGAGAGGTTAATGTTTACTTTTTTGTTTAACATCTAAACCATTTTCAAGATCACTTTTGCTGTCCAGATATGTAAGTATATTTAGCCTGCAAGACACTTTTATGGATCCTGCATAAGTAACTATAATGTTGTTTACAAGCCTTATTAAACATCTTTTTGTAATGTCTGGAAGTAGTCTACTCTAGTTATGTATTTGTTAATTTATTTGCTATTGAAGAGCACTTTGCCTAAACGAAAGGACTGGTAATTCTGCAAAATGTTTACAATTCTTTGTGAAATTGTAGTTTACCATTAGTTTATACTTGTAAGTTATTGCTAAAAGTATTACTTGTATTTGAGTTGTATACAGCCTCTATGTTAAAGCTTATTTCTGTGAGCTGGCAAAAATAAATTTTGGTTGCAAATATTTTTGAAACAAACCGAATAAAGCTTCTCCTGTAGCATACGCAGCCCCTTTCACTGTGTGCGTGGCTGACCTGCCCTCGGCTGCGAGGTGCTCTAGCTGATCCCATCAGCTGTGAGCAGGTCCCAGCAGGGTGCTGCCCCAGCCTCCCCTCCCCAGCAGTGCAGGGTGGGTGGCTGGGCAGGACCCTCTGGGGATGGTGCTCCTCATGCATCAGTTCCTGGTTCCATGCTCCCATCCTGAGGGTGGGTTGCCCATGTGCTGCTGCTCCTGTGACTGCAGCTTATTCCAGGGTGTGGGTTTGCAGAGCTGGCCTCCAGCACGGTCTGCACTGAGCATCTCTATTGGACTACCACGATCCTTGACCCAAATGCCTGCTGGATGCAGTTCCTTGGGCTGAGATGAGGTGGGGGGTTGTGGTCCCTGGCTGTCTTGTGGCTATTCCTGCGCCTGGAGGGACACAGTGTTGTGGTCTTGGTGCTGCTCCACCACCTTTCTCTGTCCTTGCTGTGCTAAAGAATAAAAGAAAACCTTTTATAAAACAACCCAACTGAAAGGAAATCTTTCTGCTGGAGTCTCATCTCACCTCACTGTGGTTGGTGGTGCAGGAGACACGCGATGTCCCAGCCCTGCGCAGAGCCAGGCACAGCCAGTCACCCCTGCACATTATCCATACTGCCAGGACTCCACATCGCACATGGTCTCTGGAGACCACAACCTCTCCAGGTAACATATACCAGTGCTTTATCACCCTCATGGTCAAGGAGTTTGTCCTCAAATTTAGTAGAACTTCCTATGCTTCAGTATGCTCATAGCCTCTTGTCCTATCACTGACCACCCCTGAAAAGAGATTTATTCATAGTTACAGTGATGGAAACACCACCTTTCAGTGTATATTTTGCCCTTCATTGTAATTGCAGGAGTTCATACTGACTCTTAAGAAATACTGCGTGCAGCAACTGAACATGCAGAAGCTCAGGAGCTTCTTGTGGCCACTGGCTTGGTACGTCAGCTCCTCCAAGTACGTTGTGCTAGTATGATTGCACGTACAAGGATAACATTAATATCTGCAAGTTCTAGCAACCAGAACTGCTGCTGCTGAGCTGTATACTGTGACCTGGCAGTACATTTTGGACTACTGTTGCCAAGCTCAAAATTGGGCAGAAGCTGGAAATGCATAAGTAGAATAAATAGGAAAAGGGGACCAAATACCCTTTTGACATTAACTTTTGGAGCAAACTAAATATACACATGGCTCCTGATACTGCTTGAATTCTTCTTAAATGGCAAACTTGGGCTCTTCCAGACTACAAGATTAAAACAGATCACTCCTCCCGCCGGCAGAGCCCAACCAAGCCAACAGGAACACAAATGTGGGGAGCCATGCAATGAAAGTTGACTCAAGACAGGAAATTGAGCTGGTCAGATGTGATGAACTGATGCAGCCAGAAACTACGTTATGAAGCTGTGCATGAAACAACTCCTCCCTCTGCCTCCAGGCCATATGTAGACATGGGCTCTACCGAGCAGCGCGCCAGCTCCTGGCGCAGGGGAACACACCAGCAGCAATGTTCAGCCTCAAAAACGCGACTGCAAACACGCTGACGGTGCACATCAAACGTGGGCCAAGGGAAAGCAGAGGCATTTTGAACCCAAATTTATCACCAGGGTCTGTTTCTTTATCATGGCTAGGCAATGACACAATTTCCTTCTTCATCAGATGTTTCAGCCAGCCCACAACATCTAAGGAGCCAGGACTGGGGCCATCGAGACCCTGGCAGAGGGCATTTGTCCTGCGATGCCCCAGACAGGCAACAGAGAGCCGGTGTGGGAGGCTGGAGAAGCCAGGCCAGGTTCAGATTCATCTGGCTATGGATTAATGTTTCTGTGGCCTGCAGCCAGGGCTAGATTTAAATGCAATACGAATGGCAAGAAAACTATGTGCTATATAAGACACGTAAGTCTGAACCCTCACTTGAAAGGAGGCAATTTTGATGGGAAACCCAAACTTTTCTGAAGGAGGACAATGTAACTAAAAGTTACCATCAGCTACAACAGACCATGTGTGTTAAACAGTGATACCGATGTGCTTTAAAAAAAAAATCCAGATTTAATTAAAAATAACTGTGTACATATGAGACACGTAGTAAATGTCCAGTATTCTCCAAAATCCCTTTACAATTACTTTTATATTGCAAATAAGGTCTTCCAACATTGCGTGAGCCAGGACAGACAGCCGCGCACCAGCATGTGAGCACAGCATGCGCTGGGCTGGGGTTACACGTACCATGCATCGGTGTTAAACCTCCCTGTCTGTTCTTTACTGCCTCTTTTGGGTGCCAGCTCGACTCCTTGCGGAACGGAGGCTGTGGCAGTCCTGCCAGGCTCTCTCTGCGGACATCCTGAGCCTTGGGGACATGCTTGCCTGTAGGGCTCTGCGGAGTGCAAGTTGTCACCGCCAGGCTGGACCCTGGGACCATGACTCTGTGAACTCGAGGCATGTGGGGCAGCACAGAACCCGTCCCCCCCCTCAACAACAACTACCAGAAACCACCCACCACAGACCCACACTGCCCACCACAAACGACTGCACATGCAGTGCTGCATACAAAGCTCCTCAGAGTCTGAATGCACTTTTTATATTTGCTCAGTGAGAACTGAATCCATAATGTATATTTATGCTTTTTCCACCAAAGATGTTCTAGTGAGCATCTCCCCCTACTGTAGTAGTCCCTCAGCCAAAGGTGGCAACAAGTACAACCTGTCTGTGAGTGTCAACATCAGGAATTCAAGACGAGAAGAAAAAAGAAAAAGAAAAAACCATAGCCTGCAGTCTCGATCCAGAGATTGCTCAGTTTCAGAAGCACCCTGCAGCAAGGCTCCTATGCATGGGACTACTTAGGGGTTTAACCTTGAGCCCAGCTCCTCCCCATGTTCTGCCTCTACTTGATGCTTTGCTCTTGCTGCTCACGCTGCCCTGCCAAAACCCATCTGCAGCCCCCAGTGTTACCGCATTGGACTTTTCCTGCCAGCCAGAAAACCTGTTGCAGGCAGAGATGGTGTGAGTGGCCTGGCACTGCAGTGGTCTGGATGGCATGGGACCCTGTTCTGCTACAGTCCCACACCTACCTGGGAACCTCCTTTAGCAGCTGAGAAAGGCCTGCCTGCCTTTGAGTATTTTGTGTCCTCATGCAAAGCCTGGGGCAGAGCTCGGGGCAGGGGGGAGAAAGCAAGCATATGACTCTGGAGCTTCTGTAAAGGCAAGCAAGAAAAGCCAAAAATTTTTATTAAATTACAAGATACAACTATGGCTGATTTTCAAACACACCTTGTCCAGTGCAAGAAGGATTCAAAGTAGTCACGTGTACAAAGTTGGGTTAGATTTCCCTCTCTAATGATAGGATGTCACAGTGCCATGCCCAGCCGGCCCTTCTTTGCTGTGCTCTGCTCCCATTGCTTGTCAGAGTGGCTGTTCTGCCCTGCAGCGTGTGCTGAGTTGCACCGCATCACCCCTGCCCTGCCCCGCACCGTCCTGCCCTGCACAGCCCCACGCTGCACCGTGCTGCCCACACCATGCACCGCACTGCGGCCCTCTGCCCCGCTTCTCCTCCCTGCACGGCACGGCACCGCACTGCACTCCTGCCAACGGCCCTTTCCGTGGGGCAACTCGATGCAGGGTGCCCATCCAGCCCCGGTGCAGGACAGGGGCGGCTGTGGCCCCAGAGAGGGGCTGGGGACGCAGGTGTCAGCACGGCTTCGCGCGGCCCCAGCACAGACAGACCAACTCTGCTTTGTATCTAAATCTTTATTAGAACAAATCCCCAGAGCTGTAAAACAGTAAGTAACAATAAAATTAAATATTAAACACTTCCGTTATCAAAGATATTTAAACATTTCTATTTCTGCACAGCAGAAGCAAACAGGTTTTAGAGCTCAAATTGTCATGTGCTCATGTTAATTTGGTTTTGGCATGAGAAATAATATAACTTTAACAATCGCATTAAGAACAGAAAGAGGCTTAGTGACACAGACGGTAACCAGTGTTCCACTCCTCAAGCCATAAATGGCCTTTTTGTGATTTTGCAATTTGGGGCAATACTTATGAATTTTTTGGTAACACAGAGTAGCAGACAATCTTTATATTAGTAGCACTGCTGTTACTTAAATATGAAGAAATAATTATATTTCTATATTTGATTACACTGCAGTACAAATTATGTTATCTGGAAAATCATCACCTGCATCAAAAAAATATAAAACCAAGGGTCATTTATAAAACACTTCCCAAATAGCAAATAATCAGCCTAAAACTGGAGAATCAACTTTATGTTTATGAACACAGAAACACCTACATAACTGTGGTGTAGCAGACATCTGCAAGCTCCCATTTTCATTCTTCTACCTTAAACAGCAAGAGCCCCTGGTCCCCTCAGTCATGCAGGTGCAGCATGATCACTGCAAGCAGGAAAGACCCGTTCATAAGGTCACTGTCCCATAAATTAAAACTGTAAAAAATCTACTAACAAAACTCATTTTTTTATTCTTGTTTAGATAACTTTGCAACACCACCACTGCCCTATGTTTTCTGTTGCACATGCAGAATATTTTCATGATCTGACAACAGCAGTGAATTTGTGTGTGCTGCAGTATTCACAAAGAATGACAAATTAATATCAATTACATTAATGTCAAGCAAAGAGTTTTTTTCCTTCTTGTCTAGTCCGTTCTGCTTTGTCGTTTACATGATGTGAATTAATGTTGAAATATAAACCAGGCAAAGTAACAGCCAGTAAGGCACTTGGACACGACTGGACACGACTGTCCAGGCTGAGCCTAGGAATCAGCTGGAGAGAGACATTCCGCACATAGCTGACAGCCGACCTAATCCTTAAATCGCTTCTGTGACCGCCGGTTTCAGAAGAATACTCAATGACACTCTGAGAAAAGTTTAACATTGCGTCCTTCAAAATCTTTTTTCCACTCCACAGCGGAACATGCAACAGTAAAATGTTTCATTATTTTAAATAGCAATGTTGGAAAAAATATTCAGCTTCCTCAGAACATCCACTTCACAGAATTAATCACTAAATGCTACAAAAATGAACCCAATTTCCTTGTTTCTTTGTTTTGCTTGGGGAGGGGTGTCTTGTTTTAAATTTCTTCACAAAACACAAAGGCCTGACATTAAAAACTTTGGTGTAAAACAAGCAAATTAAAGCCACCCATTAGTATGCCATAGGGAGATACAGTGCATCAAACCAGGACTAAAACAGACAAGGTTGTGTGGTTACGGAAAGAGCTATTTTCTACCTTCTCTTCGTTTCTACATTCTGCTTGTTGAAAATCTTCAAGAGTTTTATTTATGTAAAAGGATCTTTCTGCAGAGCTGGCATGTCTCTACGTATCTTCCATTAGGAAGAGGAAGGGCATAACTAGAGCCCGGCCAGCCAGCGGGCAGGAACAGTCCCACAGCTGCCTGTGCACGCCTCAGCTCTGGGGCCCCTTGGCTTTTGCTGCGCTCAAGTGTGGCCTTGCTGCTCTAGCCCTGGGCGGCTCTAGCCCTGGCCATGGCCTTGTGGCTCTATCTAGTGTTGGCCATGACTGTGCTGCTCTAATACTGGCCACGGCAGTGCTGCTCTAATGTGGGCCATGGCCATGCTGCTCTACTGCTGTGCTGCTCTAGCGTTGGCCATGTCTGGGTGGCTCTAGCGTTGGCCATGGCCATGCTGCTCTCACGTTGGCCGTGGCGGTGCAGCTCTAGCACGGTGCTGCTCTAGTGCTGGGCATGGCAGTAGCCTTGGGTTTTGCCGTGCTGCACGCACTGGGCAGGACGGGTTCTTGGCATCATGCAGTCCCATGATGGCGTCAACAAGGGTTTGGTCACTGATGCTCCAGAATTCGGCATCAAAGCATATATAGCGTCTTGTACCGCGACCTACGTGGCCCATGTTCCACTAGCTAAAGTGAAGAATAGAATCTAAGATTTTATACTAAATCAAGTAAACAAATAAAGGTCCAAATCCATAAATCTTACTTTTAGTACCTGTGCTGTAAGTTAGCAGAGTCTCACATGCAAGATTAGTTAGGAACCGCTATAAATTGGTCTTAAAACATTTAAAGTGGTTTTTTTTTTCCAAGTAAATACTCACATTAATTTCTACTTAATTGTTCCCTAGAAATTTTTAAAAGCCAATTTTACTTTTTTTTTCCCAATTTATTTATTCAATTTACTGATTACAAAATTTACATGATATTGCTTTGTATTTTCACAGTTCTCTTAACTACATCATTAACTAAATGGCTTTTAAATTTTCTTCAAAAACGTGGACCACTTACATTCTAAACAATTTTCACAAAATAATGAGTGGAGCAATTTTTATATATATATATTTATATATATATTTACTGTATATAAATAATAATGCAGTTTAAAACTTTGACTTTTAGAAATTCATTTAGCAAATGCATAGGTTTGTTACAAAAGTCTTCTAATCAAATAACTTTATACTATTTCTATTATGTTATATTCCTAATAAACTCTATGGTTACATTCATATGACAAAAAGCACATTGTATTCAGAAATACACTTTTTTTTTCCTCAGTAAGACACTCAAATCCAGTAGAGAAATAGAAATTTCTTAAATCAGTTTCTTCAACTGCAAACTAACTAGAGAGCAGTTAAAATTACATTGGAGCTTGGACTGGACTCATAGTCCAGCTACTTTTAAATCACGAAAAAGTGGCACAAACTTCCCCCAAATTGTTGATTCAGTACTCAGAAGAGATTAGAATTTTAGAGGGCTGATATTCAGTGTCATGCACATGATTAGATGGGAATGATGATAATGATGAGACTTCTACTCCTCAGTCAAGAACCTGATTTTTGGAAGGCAGATTCAGCCCTTTCTGGAAGTCAAGTTCATTCTAAGGTATCTCAAAAGGGTTCTCAAAAATGAAGATGTCCAAAATCACTAGTTTCATTTGAAACTGTATGCCTTTATGCTGTTTAAGTCCTAAACTAAACCCCTCATTTCTGCTTCAGGGGAAGAGCTACAATGCTCCTGGATGGAAGCCCACCAGTGTTCTGTCACTGACGCTGCACCTTGCAGGATCTGGTGATCCTGCTTGTTCAGGACTCCCAATGTGTGGAGCACTGGAGCATTACCAGTGCCCCAGAGAAGGCAGCACGAGGGAGAGTCTTTCTGCTTTTGTTGCAAATAAAATGCTCACAGACTGGAGTCACAAGTGCAATATCACTCTGAGATGTGATCTGGCAGTAAATTTTCCCCCAACATCTGAACTTAATCAACTAGAGAAGAACTTGCCTTTCTCTTTGTAATATCTATGCACTCATTGAGTAAAAAAAAAGCATTTCTAAGAACCAAATTTCTGCAACAATAGATCTGTGAAGAATATGTCGCTCCTGAAAAGTGGACCTCATTAATGTCCTTGTTTAGTACCATGGAACCCATGAAAAATGGGGGCAGAGGCTCTGGCATGCATTAGTGCAGTAAAATGTTTCCAGTTCAGCTCATGGAAATAACAGTCTTGAAAAATATCTTTAATTTTTCAGGCTTGAGGACTTACATACTTCTCTTTTTAACATTCCAGTACAGCATTGACTTCCTGTGAGCAGAACTGTCATTGACCTCAATAACAGTTGAATCTAAGGGGTTTCAGAGATCTGAATAGCACGTTAGTGTTATTTATATTGATAGACTTTGAACTAATAATCAGGCAACTCCAATAATCTAAAAGCATATTCGATCTTTTGGGGCATCTTTCACCAGTGATATAATCCTGTGTCATCAGAAGATTTGGTTCTGTTTCTGATCCAATACGTTCCTGCTGGAGCGACTGAGTGCTGGAGACCTAAGAGCACATGCTTTGCCCTTAGCGTTAGCTTGGTCATTGCAGTGTCTCTAGGAAACCCTTCCGAACTGGCTGAGGCAACAGGACCTGTGCACACACACAAAGCTAAGGCTTTCCTCTGAGGAAAAGCTGCATTTGGTTTTTGTTTCAGCAAAGCACAACTTCCTCATAATGCAGAGCATAATCAGAGCGTCATTAGAGATGGGGACATTAAAACAAGGACATCTATCATACACATCAGCTGAAAACGATACATTTGCCATCTTGTACCAGATGAAACCTCATTTGTGTGAGCCACAAATCATATTAAGTGCAATGGGACCTTCCCTCATTTATATAATCTGTTAAACACAACTCATAAAAAATTTCACTTTAAGTACCATCCACTGTGGTCTTCTCTGGCCACCTTCTTTGGGTCTACAGAATACCATCCTTCATTTCTTAAAACACACAGTTGTGGATGTGATTAAAACATTACTATGTTTTCCAGTGTAGAGAATCATTAATGTATGTATTATCACAGTTTAAATGGCTGTGAACCAGCTTGTACAAAAAATACAATCATAGCACCATATTTACAAATTTAGTACCATCTGCTGGTTAAATAGAAATTCTCAAACTATTTTTTATGGCTAATTAGGTTATAGGGTAGTGCTTTCAGAAAATTGCCTGAATATCTTTTACAAATATACACTTATAAAAAGAAATGTTATCAAAAATGCTGTTCTTTGATGCAGCAAATTGTGTTAAAAAAGTTACTAAAACATTATTCATTATAGACTTAAAAAAGCTTCAAATTTACATTTTCCTTTTGACAGGCACTCTATAAACTAAAATGTGGCCTTGTTTCACAACTGTTAGTTTAAGCATATATTTATCTATTTAATTGTTATTAATGCTGCTCATTTTTTTATAGATAGAAGCAAAAGGAAAAAGAATCACCCATTAACCAGAAGCATCATTTACAGTTTTTACTTTTGCCTACTTTGTACATGTGTTGCTTAAAAGTGACACTCTTGTGATGTCAAGGTTTACTGTATGTTATCCCACCGCCTTCTTCGGACTTAGTTCCTTCTTTCCTAGAATTCGGTGAAGGCTAGCTGACATGAAGTAGGGTTTTGCTGTAGATCCGTCATTTCTTTCCAGGTCTTCACCTGAATTTTCACCAGCCAAAACAGCAAGAAGCAGTGTAGCCAGACACACACCAAAATGGGAGGAAAGAAGAGAGAGACAATTGAAGGGAAAAGGCAAAACAATCAACATTAGAAAATATCAAACATGACAATTTAGCCATATTGTTAAGCTGCTGAAGGACATAATAGATTTTTGTTTTTTCAAGCCTGAGAAAGCTTTTCACAAAATATGGTGACACATACCTAGCTATTTTAAAATGACAGAAATAACTGTTTTAGTCTCCCAGTTCTTTGGTTTGGCAGCATTACTGGAAGTTCTCAGAAAGGCTCATGTATCCAGACTGGTAGCCAGACTTTCCAAAGAAGCCTAATGTTTTGGCTGCTCATTCCTGGAAAATTTGTCCTGAAGAGAGCTTTGGATTTATGCACTTTAGAAAAGTGGATCCCTTTTTACTACCTAAGAAGCTCTTTGGAAAACATGGTGCCATGGAGTGCACAACAGCTATATGATCTTCTGACCATTACCGAAAGGTCATCGGAAGTAAAACAGAGTATGAACTGAGAAGAGTGACATGTGCATACTCCCTTTTTCCTACAGAAGACTGTGACTAGATCACTCAGTTCCTAACCAGACCACAGTCCAGGAAAGGGCTTCTGCACAGCTGTGCAGCCCGGTGGGTGGTGCAAGCCCTGCCTCCGCATTGCCGCGGGGGGCAGCTGCACCACAGGTTGCAGCGTAAGCGCTGGCTGAAGACAACTGCCCAGAGATGGTACAGGAAAACCCCTTATGTATCCCCATGGCAGCTTCTCTGAACAAAAAGCTATTGTCCGCACACCAGACGCACAGACAGCATTTGCCTCTCCTGACGTGTAACAGGCCGCACTGGGGCCAGGACTTCCCTCTGCTCCTGAAAAGCACAATGCACCTTCCTGCTCACACCCCGCAGTCACCAGCAGCATTAGACTGTGCTGTCTGGCTGAACAGGTATCCACAGTGGAACTGTTTTTACAAAATGCATCATGCTCATTTCTACATCATCAGCCTTCCTATTCAAGCATGACATTCCAAATCATCCTCTACATGCTCACACAAATGTGACTGGATTGAGGTCAAAGATCGTGGAGAAAAATCCTGTGAGGAGCTTCAACTGCAAAAACACCGTATCTTCTTCCAGCAACTCTGTGCACAGGCCACCTGATGGCACCTTCAGACTCCTGGTAGAGGTGGTACAGAACTGCAAAAGGAGATGTTTCCCAGGAGGAAGTGCCAGTGTGAACTGGGAGCGCGTTCCTGCTCTGTGGCAGAGCAGGACACTCACATTTCTGTTGTACACGCGCATGTCAATGTGTGTGCTGAGCTTCGTTTTAACTTCACCCCCACTCCCCAAACGTTTTAATGTTATTTCATGTCACAATCCTTGTCTTCCAGGACACTCCAAAATGGCAATAGCTCAACATGACTAACCCTTAGTTATTACATGAGGAAGACAAGGCAGCTAATGACCTTGAGCCTACAGAACCGCCTGCAGAACCAGCTCCTGCCTGGATAGACACTGTCCCAGGATGCTGTGGCAAGGAAGCCTGTGGCAACAGCCCTTTCCTCTTCATGTGCTGCTACAACACCTGCAAACACAACACTGCCCTGGCTTCCTGCAGCATGTCAGCATAAGACATGGTCTGTCTCCTAATTTCTGCCATCACATTTAACCCTACATGCCTATAAATCAACTACACGCATCTATGGCAAAAATAGAAAAGAATACTTGTTAATTTCTGTGCACCAGGAAAACAACAAGCTTTCTGTATTCTGCTGATTTGCTAAATTCCTTTCTATCTGAATTATCACAGGTGATCATTTACTTATTGCCATTTTAGATGATTTCTTGGAGATGTGTTTTTTTTGTATCTGCCAGTATTTATGTTTCTTTAGAACCGAACTTCTCAATGCAAGATACATCTGAGGTCACTCTCAACTACACATTAGTTTTCAGTTTTCTCTGATAACACAAGAGAATCTTGTATCAACAAGTGAGTCTTGCATCATGCTTATGTGTGATCAGTAAAAAGAAAGAACCTTTTTATCTTCTATATGTCTCATAATTAAAAAAGAAGTTAATATATTTTAATCAGCTTAAAAAAAATCCTCAGAGATGGGGAGTATACAGAAGTATTTAGCCAATGTGACAAAGAGAAAGCAGTAAACCAAGGAAAAATACAGTATGAACAATATAACCAACAAAAGGTTTATGGGGTGTCTTTAAAATTAATGAAATATCATTATCACTGTTGCTTTACACCGCGTGGTAAGATTCCCCACCTTAGAGAGAGACAAGTTTTTCATACACAGATCCACTGTGCAGTGGATAGTGGATCTTCTATCTCAGAAAGGCGGGAAAGGATCCCTAAACTTCACTGTCAAGTACACAATTTCTGAAAGACACGACGAATGGAAATGACGTTGTGGTCCAAGCCAACAGGGTGGAAAGCGGTGCTACTCGTTTTGCCTCAATGTATAAAAAACCATCCTCAGAAGAAGTGAAGGAGAAACCTACAGTCAGCAGAATGTCAGTCATGCGAGTGAGTCTTGGAGTAACAGCAAGAGGCACAAGTGATGAGTGGGTTTATGGTAATGATAGACTACAAAGGGGATTGAGTTTTCTCAAGAGTCTTGCAAGGTTGCTTGATATATCCTGATTTGTTTACTTACAGGCTCGTTCACTTTGACTACCTGTTTCTGAAGTCATTGTAATCCCTTGCAGTGACATGCAATCATTTCCACAGCAACTAGCTGCACAGCCAGAAGTGGGAAATAGATAAGGAATAGCCAACAGGTAGGGAACAAGTAGAAGAAATCAATGAAAAGTTAATCGCTGAGCTTTTTTTTCATGTGACTAATGTTATTTTCTCAGCCATTACAAAGATCTTAGTCTGCCTCTCTGCCTTAGTAACAGTGAAAAAAGGAACTAAAATGCACTAGATACATTGAATGAATTCCCAGTGCAGTCAGGAGCCACCTCACTCTGCACGACCAAGAGGACTTCAACGCATGGAAATATAAGGCCGCTCCTTACATCTTGCTTCCCTCACTTTAACCATCACAAGCTACACTTCCAACTTCTGCACAGGCATGACTGACAAGTTTGGGTGCAATATCTTCAGTCAGCTTGCAGCTGTGAGCAAAGCCCTGCCACTCTGTGGAAGTCAGGACTTTCAGAGCCCACTCCAAGGCCCTGCTATGACCTCCTGTGTCCTGTGCCCATGCAGCATTGTGCCCAACTGAATGTAAACTTCCAGATTTCACATTTGTGGTGTGAATGGTGCACCCATCACACTGCGTGGAAGGAACCTGCATGATTTCTTGCTTTTGCCAATGGGAACATTTCTGATTTTTCACAGGTTCAAGAGATGAAATACACCTGCCCCGCAGAGGCTATTCTTTTTTTCCAAAGCTGCACATGAGGATATGAAAGGAACATCTCTGACTGATTTTCTTCCCTCATTCTTTGGCGCTGCATTGAATTCAGATCTGTTCCTCATCCTGTTCTCTTGGGAACCAAGCTAGAGGAGGACTTTAACTTCAGCATGATTCAGAGGAAAGAAAGAGAATTTATACTACCGTTAGAGAAGAATCAGTCCTATCTGTTTAATTTTGCCTCAGTGACTTACTGTGCATATGATGGATCAAGACTATGATTACTTACAACTCCCATAGATTACTTACCACTCAAATAATTCAACCAGTTGCCAGAACAGTTGCTCCATTTGGACCTAGCAGAGTACCTTTCATTACAGAAAAACTGTACCTTTATTTCTTCAATTCAATACACCTAACAAATGTCCTTCAGTGACCACAGCATCTTCTTACAACCATATGCTATAATTCGAGACCAGCTGATTTTAGTATTCTCTGACTGAAAAAACAGAGCACTAGTCCCTCAGAGAGCCCACGACTGCTTGGGGCTGGGACTCCAAGGGACAGTTTCTCAAACGGTATTTTGCATGAATGTAAAGGTAACTCAGCACAATATTTGTTCAGGACTATTAACCTGAAACCAAACGCCCAGCAATAGCTATCAGTGAAGACCAACACACTGCGTAACAAAGAAAACTCGCTAATAATCAAGAGGTTTGAGCGTTGCTACACTTTACAAAGCATCCAGAAGCAAATTATTAGAGAAAGTTCTGAAAACAAAGCCAGATGCTCCAGTGAGTTACAGCCACCTCCCACTACTGAAACTCATGGCATGTGAACACAGAAGTACCTCTGTACTCAGCCATGCAGCAAGGAGCCAGTGGGAAAAGTAGAGACAATTCCTCTGGTGACACATTAGAAAACCGGGGGAAAAAGGGAAACAAAGTAAGAAACCACCTTGTCAGTTCCTCTTCCTGCAACCTGTGGGAATTAGTAAAAACAAACTTTGTACTTACAAAAGCAGAGGAAAAGTGTGTCAACACACATTGCATAGACACTGAAGAATCCATGTGCAACCAAGTAGGAGCCAATAATGACAGTCTACAAAAACAAACCACAATAAAACCACATGTTAATCTGGCACTTGTGCTGAAGACTGTCACAACCAGGAGCCCAGTCCAGAAAGCAAATCGAGGAGGTTTTAATGCAGCTCTGCAATTCTATGTAGGGTTCCTGCTGTGGGGAGGCATCTTGGATTTCTAAGAGAGTAGCTGCTGTTTTTTTTTCAGCTGACAAACTGGGGCCATGTCAACTCCATACACAATATATCCCAGGAACACTGAGCTCTTTCACAATGTTCCTCTAAAAGATCCCTCCTCCAAAGATGTTCTGCATCTGTGGGGACTCCAAAGGAGAAAGAATTGCACCCATCAGAAGATGCATTGTAGTCAGTACCTTGCCACCATGAGGGTGAGATCCAACCATTCTGCAGGTGCTGTGGGCACAGCAGGAGGGGACGGAGACACTGTCACCAACACATTCCCTGAGCACCTCCAATTGCCACCAGAGTTGGGGCAATCAGCTAAGTGACTTACCAACAAGGGTACCCAGTAGTAGTTCAGTGTTGGTGCTTCCTTGGCAAACACCGGTATTCTCTGCGTGAAGAAGAAGAAGGCGAGCACACCTGCAAGAAGCACAGAACATGTGTCACTTCAGGGCATCCCACTCTTGCAGAAAGGATGAAACAAAAATAACAGAAAGGAGATCCAAGGCTGGACTATGAAAGGTCCATTCAACAACAAATTCCTAGATATTAACAATCTCCTAGATCTATCTTCTGACCAGAAGGAGATGTAAAAGAATGAATTATTGTAAAAATACTCATGAAGCCAGAAATATTTTAGTCATTTTTAATTACCATTCTACTGTACTTAAAAACAGAATTAACAAATAATGATAAGACAATAATGTGGGATAACATCAAAGACCTTTGGGTAGACCTTTTCTAAAATAAACAAAGGTAAGCAAGTAGAATTCTGCTTGTTAACTTTACGAACCTGAAGAAATACTTAACTATTTTCATATTAAAATGAGAAAGGTTGTGCTAGGGATAAAGACAATAATAAATATACAACAGAAAAATGTATGTAAACAGAAACGGCCAAAGAAATTATCCTTGAAGAGGAAAAAGATATTAATTAATTTCAGTATTTCATGGCTATATTATAAAATAAGTTTCACGTGAAGTTTGTTCAAGTTTGAGAGTCATTCTGCATTAATAACGAAACATTTTAGATGTGTCCTTAGTGCAAATTTACAACTTTTGGTAAAAATAGAATCCATTTGTAATTCTTTCTGTATACAGAATGCCAAACATGGCATTTAGGAGAGCTGGAAGGGAATAGTGCCAACCTGAATTTCTGAAAGTGCTTTATTTTTAAAAAATTAATTTCTGCCACAGCAAACTATGAATACTATTTCTGATATTCCTTTATAACCAAAAAAGGACCCTGTAGGGATGTTAGATATATTTTGTCACTTTCTTTCCTAGAGCTGGGAGGATCTTTTGAAAGGGCTTGAACACAGCAGAGCTTGAGGCACTGCTGCTGCAGACCCACACACTTCACGCACGGCAGCTGCTGTGGAGGGAGCGCTGCAGCCCTGCTCAGGTCTCAGGGGTATGTGGTGATTCTTATGCCAGCAACGCACGCAAGGACAGTAAAAGCAGTTACAGAAACGATGCTGCCAAGAGCACACAAGGAGAGATGGAAAAAGAAAACAACAACATGCCTCCTGTAAATCCGTGGGCACAGGAACAGCTTCCTGAATAGTCAAACCCACAAGAATCTCCAGCCCTTAATTGAGCACATACGGACATGGCAAACTTGGGGGTACCAGAAAATAAAAACATACCATTCAAGAAGAACCAGTTAAACTTACCTACACCACCAGCAACGAGAATTTTCCCCAGGAATAAAAGAAAGTCTGTAACTTTGTCCAGAACTGCAACTCTGTTCAGCAAAGGACAAATCATACACAAACATCACAAATCAGACATTCATATTCTTTTTCCCTAAAGCTATGGCTAATTTGCAAAATATAATCAGGAAATGTCTTTTGCTGATTTCCCAGACTGCTAATAAAACATTGCAGTGAAGCAATATTGAGAAGGGCTAGGTGTTAGCCTAGTGCCCGTCAGGAAATGAAGCACCGATCCTCTTGCTGGGTTAGGCTTTAAGGAAGCGAAACCGCTGACAGCACTTGCAGAGTGCTTATTGACCCTGCTGGTTAAAAAATATCCTCAAAGCATCATTATTTAAGCCTTTCTAATAGCTTAGAAAAGGCCAGAGTGAGGCCAGCTCATGGGAGGCCAAGGCACATCAAAACACAGCACAATGTTTGAGAGGGTGGCTTGCAGGTTTTCTGTCTCTTGGTGCCACCTGGCCACATATCACTGCTCCAGGATATGCCAAATGCACAAAACTATTTTGAGATGTCATTGTACAACCCTGCAGGTGGGAGATCTCAAAGCAGAGGCAGTCCCAGATGAATGAATGAAGGTAGACAAGAAGTTTAGCCACAACCCTGCATTGTCCAGTTCTTACTGAAAGCAACAACAAAGGAGGGGTAAGGAAGAGAGGTGAAAAACACACTTGTTGCAAAGAATCTCTGCTCAAAATCCAACTAGACTGTCTCATCAGAAACTGAAGTTAAATAATGTCGTGGAAAACAGGCTACTGCCAGCCTCTTGACAGTGCTGAAGGCTGCTCTACCGGTGAGGTCCAGCACTGACTACCAGGGAAGATAAGCAAGTAGCAAACGTTAAGTAAAACAAACCACCATTAACTTGTTAGGAGTTCAGAGCCACAGCCAAAATACAGAAGATAACAAAAATCTCCTTTGAAAACAACAGAAATACATGCCTGTTTCTTAGCTGCTGTTCATGGAGGAGCAGAAGTGCACAGGACGGGAAGGCTGAGCAGCTGCCCTCACATCAGCACTGCACGGCGTGGACAGCCCTGCTCTGATGTGGATACCACAGACACAGTGGGTATACAGTCCTTTCCTGCCCCATGTTTGCCTTTCAGAATCCTTCCTCCTCCCAGTCCTTCACTAAACAATTTGAACTACCAAACCTGCTTTACTGTGGTCTGCTATCACTTCAGCATGGTCTGCTCCTAAATGCTTTTTGTTCTTACTGTATTTCAGAAAGAGCAGGGAGCTAAGAAGGAAAGTACTGCAGAGAACAAGGAGCTTGGCGACATCCTAGGCAGTGGGGAGAAGTGCTGGGCAGTTCCCTGCACTAGGAGAGATCTGGCTATGGTACATATCAAAGACAGTGGTTTTGAAAGCAAAGTGCTCCCTCTTCTTTCTTGCTGCTCTCTCACACCTCATAAGTTTTCTGGGACAATTTTGAATCCTTAGATCTTTCCATTTTCCCTTTCAGAGAAAGCAAAGGGACCAAAGCTCAGGAAACACACAAACAGCAGATGATGCACCCACAGACCTCATTACATTCTATAACGGTGCTGCTGATCATAAAAGAGTGATCTTAACAAGACTCTGCTGGATGAGACCAACTCTGCCTGCGTTGCTCTGCTGGACAGAACTTGCTGGACAGAACTTGTTGCTGAAACACACTAGACATTAGAAGGGAGGGATATTTCTGAAGGCAGAACCAGTTTAAATTAATTTTCAGAGCAAAGATGGAAGAGGAAATAAGGGTGTCCTCAGAGTGCAACAGCAGGAAATCCTGCCACAGTCAAGGATGGGGAGATGGCACCTTACCTCACCACGTTACGCATGAGCAGGTAGAATGCCTCCTTTGCTGAAGTGCAGAAGTTTTTTCCATATATGGCAATCTGCAAAATAACAGTAGTTGTTTGATAAGTATTTTAACTAATTAGGATAACTCCTTCTGTAATTCTATTGAATGTAATACATAATCTTAATTAGAAAGAGACTTGACAGAACATCACCCATCTTCCCTCTCCAGAGTGTCTGGGTGTGAGGATGTTACACCTCAAGATCTGCAGGTAGCAGAGCAGAGTACAAGTGAGTTACTGCTGAGGACTCCTTTTACTCTGCTTGTTGCTCACACTGAATCTATAGACAGCAAAAGGAAACAGGCACAGGAAACAGACAGAAGACAGTTGACCTGTTGTAGCTTGTCTTCTTGAACCTGACTCTGCTCTCCCTTAAAAACAAATTAGGAATACTAGTACTGAAGTCAATAAAGTCAGAGGGGTCCCATTGGCAAAAAGTAAGCCAAGTAAAGTTATTCAGGAATAAAAATCTTCTTTTTTAATTTTTATTTTCCGAACTAGTGTCCTCAAGCATAAGATAAATTAACAGTTCTTTGGAGTTCTGATATTAATGCAGTAGGCTTGCCTACTGCAAATAAGACTATCAAAAAGAATATCTTCTCTTGAGGACTGCAGTAATCTGAAACACATTTTGTGCAAACATGGGATTAATGGACCCACAATAGTCACCTCTGAGAAAACAAATCTGTTATTGTAGAATTTCTTCACTGACACTGCTTCAAATAATGACATCTCTGTCTGAAATCTGTGTATATTTATTTAGGTGAAAACCTGAAATTTCTCTTCCGAAGGCCAGTTAGGATTATTTCAGAGTAAGATAAGTGTCGCTGCTAGCATGCTTGTGCTAGCATGCTAGCAGCTTCCAGGGGAAAACAGAGATACCACCTACCTCCTATCTTCCTTATTTAAAATGCTGCCTTTTAACAGAAGTGTTAAAGTGCTTCAACATGCAATATGAAACAGCCAGCTTACTTGTTGGAATCAAGATTTGAACTGCTGATTCAGAGAGTAAGTATTATGCCATCCCTTCTCATTTATTTGGGGGGATGAGAGAGTATGAGGGACAACAGGTATAGCCAAGAGGAAAGGCTGAGTTTGCAAGGAAAAAAAAATCTCATGTCCTCATGTAAGGACCACATGCATTTCCTGAAAACTGACTTAAATCCTATCATTTATCTAGCAGACTCAAACTATGATGGCTGTTGACCAACCATCAGTGGCTAGAGTACTTTAGTGCCCTAAACAGGGAAGACCACATGCTGAGAAAGAAAATACATACCATGATGTAGGCATTTCTGTTTATAAATTTTATGAATTTTTCCAAACACCAGAAACAGCATTTGAGGCAGCAGAGTAGAAATCTAGTGAAGGAGTTTTGTGTACCTAAGAAAAAAGGAGAGCATAGCACATAGAGAATTCACGAACAGAGTGCAGAACATAGAAAGATATACAGAAGGAAATCCTGAATTACAGCAAAAGCAGAAACATTATTTCTCTTTTTCTAGGCACGGACTCTCCTTCATAACAAAATTTAGCTCACTATCTTTCAATTAGATTGGATTCAAGTCCTGTTTGAAAACTTACATTAAGTTCTCAAGGATATATACTTGAGATGATTCAGGTATATTAAAAAAGATTTATTTGTTTCTAATACAACTACAATGGCTAATAACAATGTGGGATTTGGGTCTTAAGATAATCATAGCTGAAAAACCATCCTGGGAAATAAAGAAAATCATTTGTCAAATGAATTCATAGTAACTTAGAGCAGATTCATAAATCTTACCTTTCAGTTTGTGATCCAAGTACTCCAAGATTACTCTAATAAGCTGGACGATTGCAAGAATTAAGGCTCCAAACGCCAGTGAACCTGTATGGTACCTAATGCAAAATAAATGCTACTTAGTGGTTGGCATTCACAGTAGCATTCCAATTACGCTTTAGGTGTTACTACAGTTCCCTACGAGCAGCAGATATCCCTTAATATTCATCCAAAGCCTGTGTCCAGGTGAAAAGGTGCTCTTTACAGTGAGGGCTGCCCAGGGCACACAGCATGACTGGGATCATTAGGGTTCACCTGATACCAGCCAACCTCTCCAAATAGCTGTGGAAGAGAACCAGCTGTTCTGGGATCTGTGCTCTGCAATCATGCTTGGACGGAGTATCCATGGGACACGACCGCACCAGCCCTGCTACCATGTGGAATGAGGCCTAGATATCTCTTACCTAGGAGTCCTTGTGTAACAAAAGATGGTTATAACTATGCTACTCTTAAAACTACTATTCTTAAAAGTTTGTAGCTTAGCTGTAATTAGCAAAGTAAACCAGTAGACTATGTACTTATTGAGTCAGGACATCACCTCTAGGTTTACAGGAGGTGATGAACTTCTAATAATGAGAAAGGCTGCGCCCTTAATGATGACACCTAATCATTGCCATTTGATATTTTAGGCCCTATTTTCCCAGGCGTAAAAAGAGCAATTTTAGGAAATGTGACAAGAATCACAGTCCCCTTCACAATCTTACCGTATTGCTCGCCCAAATGAAGAGAAGAGTGGCCACAGTGGAATATCGGCAGGTTTCCTAAAGGCCCAGTAGTAAGAGGCAAAGGCACCAGCAAGGGTACATTGACCCAGTGCAATCGCAAAGTTCACCAGCCAGAGAAAGACAAAGGCATTGGCTAACTGAAAGATGAAGATATATTTATGGTACAGGCTTTCTCCTCCATAAAATGCAAAAGTACACTGAGCACCTGGACAGAGTTTGGTCACGTTGGTTTTGTTAAAAGTCTGTATAGAAAAAAAAAACAATACAATAATAGCAATGAATTTTCTGAAGAAAGTCTCTGGACTTTAGTGGCTTAATATAAATCACATATTTTTTGATGTTTCATTAGCTCATTCAACAGTGCACTCCAACAGATTTTAAATATTCATATATCTAGGGTTTCATGTTAATATGTTAGGCAGGTGCAGTTCTGCCTGGAACCTATACAAATGAAACTTGAATTTTAGAAATCTACTTTTAAGATACCTAAACTACTCAGTTTCATTAAAGAATAAATACTCCAGTAAAAGTGTTATTTATTTAAAAACCAGAGGCCAAATCTGCAGCTTAGGTAAATTATCATTTTTGAACTGAAATCAAATGAATCATGACATTCTATCCAAGTTGAGGAAGCAGCCACAGCTTCCCTTACACATCTCAGAGTATTAAACCAGGAATCCTCTCTGAAGTTGAATTACTTTTTCCTATTCCTGTTGTTTATATCACGCATTTGCCCAGAATACACATGAAATGACAAATGCCCATCTCTAATTCTTTTTCGTTTTTCAGGCATCAGTAGAGTTGGGAATTGTTTGGAATGCAGATACTCTACAAAAAACAACTATTTTGTTGAATATATATATGTATATTTACATACAGCATTTTGCTGATATTTATACCTAAAGATAACTGTACTGATATAACATTTCATAAATACTTATAGCTTTCAAAAATACTTGAAACATACTTAAGTCATAACATTTAACTGAAATAAAATCAAACATTTTGGACCTTCATAAAGGCCACTGTTGTGCTGAGAAAATCCCAATATTTACTCAGGTCTTTGCTTCTAAAATACGGCTTGTCCTTGGGCAGATTTGAGGCGCAGCTTTTAAAATTGTCCACTGCCTTTTATAGACCCCAAAAGAGAAGCCTCAAGAATCTGAGAATACTCCTTAAAATACAATATAATAACAAAATTTATCTCTGTGTCTCTTTCTCAGCCTGTAAAATAGAACCATCAATATACAGTTTCCCCATAAGACACTTTAGCAGATTAATTAGGGTATTTCTGAAAATTGCTTGGAACAAAAAAAACATTATTTGAACAAGAAATACTATTCACATATTTAACAAGACTAATCATTGCTTAAAATATGAATGTTTTCTACTGGCACTGCACAAGGACTTAATATCAATTAAGAAATGCAATTAGTATACCCTTTTATTAGAGGTAAATATTAGTTACACTTACCTCTGGGTCACAACTCAGGTTTGCATACGTGCACAGTGTTTGATTAGCCATTACTTTATACACAGGCTCCCCTGATGTAGCCAAAAAACTGAATGAATGGTTTTAAGGAAGAATCACAGAACTGCAGGCTTTGGACAACTTTAGACTCTGCAGTGGGAAATCAGGAGCTCTAAAGAACTTGTGCAAATAGAAGAAATATTACTCTTTTTAGGTGGAGATTTATATGGCAGAACAGACTGAATTCTCGCATTATTTGGAAAACTAAGGCAAATTTCACCTGTGAACTATGATAACTCCTGCCCAGGATGGGCAAGGGAAATTACCCTGCAAATTGCCTCAGCCTGTCCTATGTATCTAGCTATGGTGAGGCACATCACCCAGTGTGTCTTTGTCAGCTCATGTTTTAGTGGAAGCAGACACAGAGCACAAGGTAAGATCACATTGTCCAGCACAGCAACAGCTGAACATCTTTGCACGTGAAAGAAAAACAATTTGTTTTCAGAAAGCAAAATTTCCTTTTTCCTTGCCATCTCAAGAACAAACAGTTGGTGGCTGTTGTTATGCATTTTAGAAAGGACTCAGTCCTCTCTCATTCCTTTCCTAAAACTTTTCCGAGCAAAAAATTACCTGAAGCTTCCCCAGTTAAATCAGCGATCATTAACACAGGGCCTGCAGCACATGCAGTACTGTAAAGGCCATATTTATTATTTGCTTTCGACCCTATTTTACCCCTTAAAGCCAACCTTAGCTAGTACACAGAGCCTTGTTTGACTCCCCCTCCCCTAGGACAAATTTCAGTTCATTTCATCTCATAGAAGTTAAGATCTGCTCTCAGAGTTGGACATCACATCCAAATGTGCAGCGAGGAACAACGAGGGCCCTCTTGGTGCTGGTTGGTTAAGGTGGTGGAGCACCACCTGGTCTTGCGGAGCAGAAGACCTCTCCAGACAGATACACAGGTAGAAGGATACACAGCTGTCACAGCCCAGTAGGAAATACAAATTGCAATGAGTAAGAAGGTGACAATTGGGTAGAACAATGTAGACATTATATAGCCAATAGCCCTGTGAAGGAAACAAAACATATCAGAAAGCTACAATGATTTAAGAAAAAAGCTTTTTTATTTAGTTGTCTGTCATGATCCTTTTTGCTTTGAGCTACCTATTGATACCAGCAACATAATCTAGTGCTGGAATCCCAGGGCACTGCAAGTCCGTCTTCAAACGGCTTCCCTTCTAGCGCTGCTTCGTTGGCATCTATCTGCCACGTTGAGGCCTGTCTCCCAATTCTACTTGCTCTTTTCCACTCCTGTTTCTCAGATCTTGGTCTTTCCAGGTCATAAACCATTTTGATCCAAGCTGTTTTTGCCTGCTGCAGACATTACCCCTCATCTCTATGTCCCACACTGCTCAGCTCCTGTGCCTTCCCTTCTGACCCGGCACAGCCTAAAATCACTCCTCACCACTGTTCATTACTGATCATTGATTGTTCCTAACTATGGATTTCAAGTCAATTAATTATATGATAAATTGTGATATTTTTGAGAGACTAGTTATAAAAAGGTACTAAAAACATTATTTGATTCCCAATCATTAACAATAAGTTTTTCATATTCCTGAATACAGGGCACTGTCTGTTAAGTCCACAGTAATTATTTACAGTGTCTCTTCATAAATAAAAATTTCACCCATAACTGACCTTTCCACACTGCTGAAAAATTAGAATATGTTTTCATTTCTCAGTAGGAAGTTTATGAAATTTCTGAAATGCTTCTATCTGTCAAGACTGTGAAAAAAAGTGCTTCTGTATTTTAATAAGTATGCACTAATGAGTGGAAGAAGAGGTGATGCCAGCATTAAGTGCTGTGATCAACATTAGTAGTTACAGAAGATTTAATTAGCAATGAGCTGGTATTCCCTGCAATACCTGTTCTGCTCAGCAAACCTCATGCTGTGCTTCAGCCTCCAACTTTTTGCCCTTGGTTGCGGAGGAAAAAACTCGGAAAGAGTGAACTGTAGAGGGCATTTAATAAAGTTAAAGGTATATTTAAATCAGACAAACATACCTACTGCCTTCCTTCAACAGTGCAATAGCAATCCGAATCCGGTTCCTCAGGAAGATCAGCATCAGAATGATTATAACCTCAACAACACATAGTATTATCACTGTAAAACAACAACAACAACAAAATATATATATATATCTTTTTCAGGAACCAAACCAGCATGCTATCTCTGTGAATTGGTAATATTATCCTCATATTTTATAGCACTGTTCATGAACTCCACAAAACTCTGATAGAGCAGTTCTTTCTCTCACTGCGAGAGAAATTCAACATGCCAGAGTTGCTCATAACACATACGACCCTAACATTAGCAACTTTAATTTCAGAAGAAAAATGGAACATACTATCCTTAGACAAAGATAACCATTCACTTTTTAAAAATAATTGTAGCATTTGGTCTTAATACAGTTTACCATTTTTTTTTTATTTATAAACAAGCATTTTCAATGTTCATACTTTACTGTTGCTGTATTTAGATGCAATAAAACAATCAAAAACTAGACCAAAAGTCAACTTAGCAACCCAAAGTTTATGACTTCTTCATAAAAAGTATGTTTCTTTGATGTATATTATGCCAACATTTAGATGCACTGAAATCAATAGGTTTGTGTAGACATTTGCTTAGTATGCACTCCTTTCATCTTATTTTAAAAAAGGAGAGATCAGGCCAGGGCACTTTGGGGCAGATTATTTTCAGCTTGCAGTAGTGCTGCTGGAATCATACTGATGTGCTCTGAGGCTAGAGATCTGAGAGCGATGTCCCTTGATTAAGAGCAATGCTTGAACCAGAGCCCAAATCTAGTCAGCTTCAGCCTGATTTCTATTTGTGTTAGTCAAAACCAACTTCTGAAGAAAGTAAAAAAAGTCTCTAAACTTTAACAGGAAAGGACAGGACCCTTAATGCCTGAAGCAACCTCCTCTGATCCTGAGACATATTCATTAACTTGGGGTGCCTCAAGCAACCTCTAAATAGCCCAGCAGTGCTAAGCATGGCTGCATGGAGTGGGGCCTGCCTCCCCCAGCTGAAATCAGGAAGGTTTGGGGAGGAGGCAGAGGCGATAATGTTCCTATGTCCTTGCTTGTCTGGAGGTTATCCCTGGGAGATGGGAACTGCCATCCCGGGTGCGCAGCTTAGACAGCCTCTGGATGCAGACACAGTCACTGATGTCCCCAGGTAGTGTCAGCCCCACCTGCCACCAGAGCAACCTTTGACAGTAACTGCTGTGACGCTCAGAGCCACAGACTTCATTGTGATAGGTTTTTGTTATCTGAACTTTAACAACTATTTTGAAATGTTTCCTCATGGGAAAAAAAAATACTCCGCCCCACAGAATACTGTTTCTTTAAAGTCGTCCTCATTTCAATTTAGCTTGGTTAAATTAGTGCA
This sequence comes from Crypturellus undulatus, assembly GCA_013389825.1. Taxonomy (NCBI): domain Eukaryota; kingdom Metazoa; phylum Chordata; class Aves; order Tinamiformes; family Tinamidae; genus Crypturellus; species Crypturellus undulatus. The sequence continues at coordinate 30,031 of VWPW01020883.1, forward strand.
ATTAGTACCACGGATTGTGGAAAAGGAAAGAATATCTGTAACAGAATGCATTCTGCTTACTGTGCCACATGACATAACTCAAGCAGAAGACTTATTATTGCAGAAAGTCTAATGGGATAGTGATTGCTTCTTGTGAACACCCATGAACAGATATAAAATTTAAAGGGCACTTACTAAATGCTAACCATGTCTGCCTCAGCTGCAGGTACACTCTGAAGTCTGTCTGGAATCCAATATCATAAACAGTGAGGTCAGATCCAGGTGTTCCCTTCAGATGACTGTACTCCCAGTAACAATGCCAGGTACCTTTAAAAACAGCCAATAAAACCCAAGAGTTTCTGAAGAGTGCAGAGATAGTTTAAAAAATAAAAATATTTTACAATTCAAGTGTTTTTTCTTAGCTTGTTAGGTAAACAAAACCCAGAAATGCATTACTATGAGACTAGCAAATTATAAAATCATATCTATGGAAAAGAAATATCAAGAGTTAACAAAAATAGTCAAAGAAGCTGGCAGAATGCACCTACCATATCCTATAATTCCAATCACACCAAAGATGAAGATCCAAAAAAGCACCCCAGCTGTGAACCTTAACAGCACAAGGAAGAGCAGACTCACAACCATTGCAATGAACAGACCACTGTGAAGAGAGGAGACAGAAAGATAAGGGAAAAAAAAAGAGCATCTTCACTTTCTTGCAATGACCGGTCCTCCAAATGAGGGTCACTTTTGTCTCACATGGGAAGGATTAAAAAAATGTATTTCAAAGTCTTTCAAAATGTATTTATAAAATATATCCTCTTGAATAGCATCTGTTGTTGGAAACTAAGAGATTATTTATGATAATTTCTCAAGATTCTTAGCGCCAGAATCATTGTCCATACTGGGGTCCTTGTCTTGGCAGAATGGGACTAGTACTGCTTATTTCGTCATTTGCAGCAGTTGAAGAACAAACTGCCTTTTTGAGGCTATGGTCTGAACAAAACCATATAGCACAAAAAGGAAAGTGGAAGAGGAAATGACTGCAAAAGGCCATTTTAGTCAGTGAGGCAATGAAGCTTCCAGTTGTAAAGCAGTATGAATAATAACCCTCTCCAGCAAACATTGAGCTGAGATGCTTGAGAGAACTTTTCATTTCTCTAACATTTTCAGCAGATGTTAGAACAATGTTATACTAGAACAGACTTATAAAACTTTTAAAATCTGTTTTTTCCTGTGTCAAAAACATTTCTTCTAAATGTTCCCAGCTTGTTTTCTTGTTAACAAAGACACAAAATGGGTCAGCCTGATCATAATCAATCAAAATTACTAAAAACTTTAGAGCAAACTAAGTCAGGAAGGCAGAGGACCAAGAAAGAGAAGCACATCAGCTTATTTGGAAATTTTAGACTTTAAAACTTAGCCCTTTAAAGGTTTCCTAGCATGAGTTATTTTCACTTCTGACCAACCGGTTTGAAATTTTGAAGTCATTCCTCAAAACAATCTTCAGCTGTTTCTTGGTGTTGCTTTGCCCACTGCATTGGCAATATAAATTTCATGATGGTGTTAACTATACTGTGCAGGCATGAATTAAAAAATCACTTATTAGATATACATACTAATGCACTTATCGAATGCAACTGGTCTGAAAGTCTCTTAACTGTGTTTTCCTTTGGCTTTGGAATTGGATTCTACAATAGAAGTCACAGTGTATGCTTTTTCTGCCTGGTAAAACCTCAAAGGCCTGCTTCAGAACAATTGATGCTCTGTGTGCATGCTGTGTTGTCCTTACCTAATGTATAGAACCATCAGAACAGCATTACTACTATGTGGTAAAAAGAAATAATAGTTGCTCCTTGAGTTCAGTAGTAGGATTGTTAACGAACACATACATGATTTATTTTTTTTAAATTTCTTGCACAGTCCAAAGTGAGTTTGGAAAAATTACGAATACCTGTTAAAAATCTTACATTAAAATCCAATACCAAGAACTGGCATAATCTTCAAAAATTTTCATTCCAACTGATCTTGCATCCAGGACAATATTGATGCCACTGAAAAAAAAAAAAAAGGCAATCAAAAGAAAAGGTTGCTTTACCTAGGAAACCAGAGAATGTATTTAAACAACATACACGTCAAGTTAGCTGGGGCCTGTCACATGCAGACACAGCCAAGGCCATTAAAGCCTGTCTCCTGCAGCACAAGGGTTTAATTTTGAGTATTCTTTTGCTCTGCTTAGTACTAAGTTTTGTGAGCCAGCAAGAATCATTTAAAAACAGACAACCAGACACTGAGACAGACTCAAACTTCTAATTCAACTTGTTTTTGCAGATCACAGGGCTGATTTTCCTTACCATGATTTTGCAGATTCAGGCACTAAGATACCATTTCCTCACCGGTCTGGCCTAGTTATCTTCATCTACCTGCTACAATGGTTCCAACTTCAATTTTTAATTTCTAAATTAATTCTCAAACTCAGAAACCAAAAAAGAAAAAGTGGTCATGAAGAGTAAAACCTACTTTGCAGCTTCCCTCAGATCAGTTACGTTTCTAGTCTTTCCTCTTCCATCCTTGAAGGTAGTCTGATTTGCCACAGTCAGCACACCATTCTTTGTGGAGAAGTCTGGAAAGCATCTCTTGAGAACTATTCAGAATACCAAAAAAAAAAAAAAGAAAAAACAGGAGGCACATTACATTTAGTCAAGCTCCACTTTCATCATTTCTATTTTACATGAAGTTATTACTTATTTATATTTAAATAGCTTCAGATTTTTCACTTGGTGAATATTGGTATGTTGACTTTAACAGATCATGGAAGAAACATTTTATTAAGATATAACACAATAATTTTATGCCTTGTTTTTTTTTGTCCCTTGTTGAAAAATGTAGGCACGGTGAGATCCTAGCCTTTGACTGGGTGCTTCTGAATAACAACAGTAAAGGTGTTTAAAAATCTGTAATAAAACTGGTCCAGTTAGTATCTGGGCAGCTGCTCAGATAGGTCATTTGTGTGATAACAGCCAACCTGTCTCCAGGGACAGACGTAGTGTGACAAGCCATCGATGGCAGTAGGCCTGAAAATCATACAGAGTAGCAAGTTTTCATCACTGCCGCCCTATGCCAGATAGGTTGCCAGGTAAGTACTAGACACTACCAGTGATAATTCGTGGCCAATGACAGGACAAGGGGTAATGGGTGTAAGTTGAAGCACAGGCAGTTCCACCTCCATGTGAGGAAGAACTTCTTTGCTGTGAGGGTGACAGAGCCCAGGCTGCCCAGAGAGGCTGTGGAGGCTCCTTCTCTGGAGATCTTCCAAACCCGCCTGGATGCCACCCTGTGCCCCTGCTCTGGGTGTCCCTGCTGGAGCAGGGGGTTGGACTAGATGATCTCTAGAGGTCCCTGTCAACCTTAACCCTTCTGTGGTTCTGTGGAGAAGAGATAATGGAATAAATACAGAAACTACTGATTAGACAGAGGGAAGAGAGAATTACTAGAGAGAGAAAACCAGATGGTTATGTCCTTATGTCACCCTGTCCTTGACTACAAAAACTCACGTTTTTCAGTCTGAAGAGGAAGTCGGTCTTCCTACACAACTGTACATTAACTTTATATAGCAAGGCTGTGTTTTCATTATCAAGTTCCAACAGACACTGATGCCAGGTTTCAATAACCAGTCCCTATGCAGGAAAAAATAGACTATCTACCCCACAAACTGTTCTGAGGAAATAACTAAGTTACCCATTTCTCTTCTTCCCCTAGTAATGTTTCCTCTCTGCTGCATTCTACAAGAAGATATTAGATTCTTGCAAATTAACTTTCTGCTTTTTGGATCAATAAATCACTTAAACTATGGATTCAGCGAAAAGAAAAAAAATTCTCTTTTTGATTATCTGTCCCTGGTTTATCTGTTTTCTGTTTTAAAATGGAAAAATAAGCAGGTCTGTCTTTCTCTGCAGGAGCTTCTGGGCCAGTGGCAGATGCTCCTAGAATTACATTCCTGCAGCTGAGACCAGCCCTAAGACCTTCAAATGGCTATTTAGAAATACCCACTGATCTTGAGGACAAAATCATCTTTTTCCCCTTTTATTCTTCTATAAGCCCTGTAGAATCAGCCTACGACTTAACAGGGCCCCCCAGTACAAGAGGGATGTGGAGCTGCTGGAGAGAGGCCAGCGCAGGGCCACGAGGATGATCAGGGGCCTGGAACATCTGCCCTGTGAGGAGAGGCTGAGGGAGCTGGGCTTGTTCAGCCTGGAGAAGAGAAGGCTGAGAGGGGACCTCATCTGTGTCTATAAGTGCCTCAAGGGAGGCAGTGAGGAGGATGGGGCTGGCCTCTTTTCACTGGTGGTCACTGACAGAACCAGAGGAAATGGCCATAAATTGAGGCATAAAAAGTTCCACGGGAACTTAAGGAAGAACTTCTTGACGGTGAGGGTGACAGAGCACTGGACCAGGCTGCCCAGAGAGGTTGTGGAGTCTCCTTCTCTGGAGATCTTCAAGACCCACTTGGATGCAGCCCTGTGCCACGTGCTCTGGGTGACGCTGCGTGTGCAGGGGGGTTGGACTAGATGACCTCTAGAGGTCCCTTCCAACCTTAGGCATTCTATGATTCTATGAAACTATACAGTTTTCACTGTTAGTGATGAGGCGTGAGCAAGAAAAAGCTTGGCTTGACCTGATCATAAACTGAACTTTATTGGATAACAGAAAAAAATATCTTTATACTTGCAAGCTGTCTAAAATTGATTTGGATGTCACCGGCGGGTAGCAGATACCCTTGTCACAAAAACACTTTTCAAAACGGATTGTCATTTAATGGGGACACTAATACTCTGCTGAGACATATATAAGAAGTACAGCCACTCACAAGGCCTGCTTGGAATGATCATTGAAGGGCAATCTTCATCACGTAGGACTTGAGCAACAGACTGAAAAGCAGAAAAGTAAGAACTGGTGAACACATAGATGAATAAGTGCTTTTCATTTCCCACTCAATCTGAGAAAATGTCCCAAACTGTGCTTTTTTGCCTCCTCCCAAATTGGTGGAGTTGCAAAATATTCATAATTTGAGACTACAAACTGCCACATGGAATTTGGGAAAAAAATATTCTTTTGTATTGACAAAGAGGAAAATACCTGTTCTCACTGGATCAGCACCTAAACCAGAAGTGACTGGGCAACTGTTTTTTGCCTGCTCTTCAACTTTACTCTTAAGGAATAAAAACACAGCACAACTTCTTATAGTTGTGTTGTAATGTGTTTTAAAGATAGGATGAATATTACACCAATTACACCAAAGACATTAACTTTCATAGCTAAAGATATTAACTAAGTAGCTGTGGATAACTCAGAAGCCCTGAGGGTTTGTTGGAGAGATTCTGCTTTCCTGGTACGGAGCACCTAAATACTGGAGGAGACCACCTTCCACAGCACTGCAATTTCATGGGTAAATGCAGATATGTTTTTAAACTAATAGTAATCATTTAAAGACTCTGAGATTGTGGGTGCTTATGAGACCTTCAGCCCTGATTAAATCACTGTCAAACCATATATATGGGACAATACCTCACTCGATGAAAACTGTAATAATTCATTGCTTTGATATAGTTCAGTAAAACTATGTCCATTACATAGTGCTTGATGCAAAATTGTATTGCATCACTTGTTAATACATACACACCTTGCGAGGATTGTTAAAACCAGGTTTGCAGAACTGCTTAAAGTAATTCCAGTGATCTGCTCTGTATCTGTAGGAAGCCTGAACATCTATGTAGGTTGCAAACCTGTCTGGGCACTTTGAGACGCAGAGCTACAAAAAAAAAAAAAGGCAGTAAAGACACACTGGAGGTGAAGAAGGGGAAAGAAAATCAATGCAATCGAGAAGAACACAAAAGAAGAAGGCAAAAAAGTGGCCTTCTACAGAAGTGCTCTGTTTTATGAGACTGCTGTAATACTTACTGTAGTATTTAGAAAGGGACAACACATTTTTTTCTTTCAAATCCTTAGATCAACACTAAGTCCTTTGATAGAACACACTTTCAAAATCTATCACAAATGGCATATTTAATACCCTTTGCATCTTCTTAGGTTCTGCATGCTCTGGTAGACAACAGCAACACATATTTTGAGGCCCAGGAAAAAAACAAACTGTCGGTCGCTCCCTTGCTCCACCTCCAGCAGCAGCAGCATATAGGAGCAAACTAGTGCAGGAGTTGCTTTCACAGGACATGTGGCATTTCTATTACGTTCATACAGAAATGTCTCATGCAGCTAGAATCACTTCACCCCTCTACCCTCTCTCTGCAGTGACACTGCTGGAGTCAAGCTAGGTGTGCGCCACTCATATGAAGGTGGTTATTTGCAACACTGACTAATGATGAAGCTTCCCAGGTAGGGTGCGCACGCCAGAAAGAGAATCCTTAGCAATCTGGGCAAAGGCAATATAAACAAGATTTGTGTGAGAAACTGCGTGAGCTCTGGGCTTTGATGAATGCACCCTCCTGCAGGCTGTGGCTTGATTTATGTACCGGAGAAGCGGTTGTCCCAGGAGCCAGAGTTGGCAGGCTTCCTGGCCATGAAATAAGCCTCACTTTACTTTGTAAACCCACAGCCTGGCTCTAGAACCAAGACTTTCTCCATGCTCAGTTCTTGCTTTCTGTCACAAACTTTTTGCTGTAAGTGGGATAGAAGGACTTTGCCTACAGTTTAGAAGAGGAATTTTCATACAAAAGTGTCTTCAGCATTTTAACAAAGGACCTGAGTATTAAACATCTGCAGAAACATACAGCATTCAAAAATTGTCTCAGTTTTGGGGATGTTACATATCTGAAAACAGATAAAATAGCAACACCCTCTTCCAACAAGTGTGTCATCATAGTGGATTCAGGATCAGCGCCAGCTTGACCAGAGCATCAGGCCCAGATATTCCTGAGCTCTCCTGCCACTGTGGACTAGTCTGCACACCACTGGGCCAAATGGGGCTCCCTGACGCAAAGCTGCTGCTGACCAGCAAGGTTCCCACTCTGTTAGCACCTCACCAGTTTCAGAAAGGTTCCTGCTCCCCCTTGCTAGAGGGTTACATCACTGTGCCACACAGTCACAATAATTGATGGGCCAAAAGCATCTGGCAGGGATGGGGATCAGGAGTCAGGACAAGCTGGAAAGGGAACCATTCTTAAATGATAGTCCAACAAAAAGTCATTTAATGCTTGTAATTAGTAAACTGGCTATCACACAGCAGCCCACACACAGAGTAACACTGGACTTCACTGATTGTGGCCAACTTGCCTGAGACCACATTCTGCTCCCTGCAGCTTAACTGCATCTAATGCTTCAGCCGGCTCCTCTAATACAACCACGGCATCACGTGCATGTTTAGTTCTTAAGCACCATGACTAAAACACAGGAAAGATATTTTCTGTCTATGTCTTACTCACCTGTGTTGTAGGGCACTGTAGGTTTATTAACACTGCTGGGCTGGCACATTTCAGAATGTTGAAGTAAAACAAAAGGGTCTTGTTCCTACAGAAGTGGATGTAAAACAGTTAATTGTATAAGTATGGATGCTTATACATCCTAGCGTACCTAGATTGATAGTATATGCCAATGTTTTAATTTAATTTAATTTTAATTTTCCTAAATGGCCGTACTGCAAATCCCAGACAAACAAACAAAACCACAAGCAGACCCTGAATGTTCTCTGCCATGGTATCTTTCAAACCGAAGATATTTGACATAAGAATTATTATTTTTGAGGCAGTTTTTCCAGAAGCTGCCCCAGGCCCTGTTTCAGCACCAGTCGTCCCACCTGGAGGTGGCGCAGAGCTGTTCCACAGCACCCTGCGGTGCTCCTGCTGAACGTTGCTATCGGTAGAACCATGCTATAGAAGCTGATTATTTTGTTAATCCAAAAGTCCAAAAATCAATCTAGAGCTTTCTGTGGTTGGAAACTCAAAGGAGCTGCCCAAGCAAGAGGATGATAATAGCATGTCATAAGAAGGCTGATAAGCCTCCCTTGATATCAGTAAGGGCCAAGCAGTGCTCCTGCATCTTTCCAAACTTGGGATGCAGAGATAGGTGTTGCGTCAGCTTCGATTTGCTGAAATTTCATCACCCCAAGATGGCCAGATTTAAACACAAGGGTTTTGGAAAAAACAAAACTTGCAGTTAAACTCTCCTCTGTCAGGAAACTACCGATAGTTGCAGTGATGCTGGCAGGGCACTAGTCCTGGCCTTTCTACACAAGGCCTTACAGCCAGCTGGCCATGCAAGGACTACACCATCCCCATACGAAATAACAGCTCACATGTCCCCTGTGGCCCATCTCTGTCACATGTTGGGGCTTCAGAGGAGCAGAGAACCAGGCCACAGGAGCCACACAACGGGAGCCAGGCCAGGCCATGACACACCATGCAAGTCAGGCCACAGGAGTCACACCAGGCCATGGGAGCACCGGGAGCCATGCCAGCAGGGGGAAGGCAGCACGAAAGGACAGCAGGCGAACCAGGCCGAGGGACAGGTCTGTCATGTTCCCCAAGAAGCAACACGTCCTTGGATCTCCCACTGGCACACGGCTCCCTCCACCTGCTCAGTGAGGTTCTGCCTTCCCAGGCTGCGACGGAGATCATGGCACTCAGGCGCCCACCAGAACTGCAGCGAGCTCAACTGTCGGACTGCTTAGAAGGTTATACTGTTTTCAGGGAGGTACCTTCTATTATACATATAAAACACACTTCCTGACAAATATAATTCACAAACATTAGCTGCTCTTTCAAAACAGTAAAATACTGACTGAAATGTCATCTTTCTTCAATAGTTTCCTCAGAGTGTGAGTTGTTTAGCAAAACTCATGCCAACAGGGACTTCCTTCTGATGTCTTTGTGCACTTGCTGATATTAGCAGCAGAGAAGAAGGTCTAAACATACATGTAATGTCAGAAAGTGGCCACAGAGAGGCTGTTTGTCTTTTACTGACCTACATCCTTCACAGCTGAACAGTACTGCACTCTGTGAACAACCTGCTTCCAAACAAGGTAAACCAACAGCAGAGATTACATGGAGTTAATGGATGGATGATGGAGAGACAAAAAGATGCCTAAAAGAAAGTCTCATGACAACACAGGACAGAATTAATTTGACTACATGGAATTCATGGAGCTCAACTATTTCTTGCTTGCTTGCTTGTTTTGTTTTCGCATGAGCTGTGAATGTTGGCTTGCTCATTAGCTTCTATTTTCTACCACTCAGTGAAATTGTAGAGGACTCTTGATCCAGACACAAGATCCAAAGTACAGTGACAATCACCATTTCCCAAGAAAGTAGTCTCGGAGTAAGCAGTCAGAAAACTCCTTGTCCTAGGCTGGCCTTTTGCCCTGCCAACTCACAGATGGCATCTGTGAAGGTTGGATAAGCACATCCCACACCTCCACTTTTGGGGACTAGATGGACGTGCTCAGAGGGGCACTGCCAGGCCCTAATGTTAATGCTGCCACAAGAAGCTACCTTTCCAAAAGTTCCCTTGTGAATCCTTTGGCTTATATTGTTATAACAAGCACTTCAAGGCGGAACACGTCAAAATGGAGCCTCAACAGCTGCATTACCCTCCAGCAATCATGTATATGGAAAGACATTTGTACACACAAACTGAAGATCATATTGTAAGAAAGAACTGAAAGGAAGATTTGATAAAAGAAAAGGAAGAGGGAGATGACAGTGAACAGTAAGACTCAGAGATATGGATGAAGCTGCATGTCACACACTGCATGGGTGCTATGTCTGATGCTCCCACATCCATGCCCATGGGCCACAGAGGGAACGAGGCCAGACCGAGGGGTGGAGGGAGGGGGCAAACATGACGGTAGAGCTTCTTCTCACAGTTCTTACTCTGTGAAAGGAAGGAAAAGTAAAGAAACCCTATGGCCTCTCCAACATCATATTTGAAATAATCCAAGTAAGAGCGTGGAAGAGATCTTCTTACAATCTCCAGTATTAATTTTCTCTGTAAAAAGAGCTTGACAGAATGCAAAGACCTATCTCCTATTCCTCCCCTTCTAATGGGGAACACTGTCTTTTCTCTGCTCCTTCCCAGAAAAGTACATGGGAAAAGAAATGAGAAGCACCTTCTTCTTGCTTCCTGCACACTGTCCAGCGTCACGTCCCTGGTAGGGGTACACTTACTATTTTATGAGGGAGAAGGAGAGGTAAAAGAGCAAAAAAACTGTCTCAAATTCTCTTTCATAAAATAAGTCTTTGATTTTGAGAGAAAAAAAAATGTGACACTATTCTTTTCTGCGCAGCTGTTTTCATCTGCAAGTAGATTATAAATTACGGAGTACTCTACATTAGTCAATTCATTTAACTAATTCTCACAGGACCAAATGTAAAAGATAGGGAAATAGAGACAAGCAGAGCCACTTGTCTGATATGGCCAGGGAAGCTGGGATTACACCACCTGTGCCCAGACCACCTGCTCTCCTGGCTCGTGCCAGGCAAGCAGCAAGATAAAACAGCCCTTCCCATGGTCTTTTCTGGTCTTTGGTGTTTGTTGAGAAAAATTGAGAACCAGGCAGCAATGGTTTAGCATTGTTCTCATCCAGAGGAGCACAGAATGATTTCTCAAAGGGTTATTAAACATCCCAAACTCCGCAGCCAGCAGCTCTGCCACCTATTCACATCCCATGCAATTAGTGAGGCACTCTTTTAAGTTATATTGATATTTATTGAGAGTATTCTCCCAACAACAAAAATAACTGCATTACAGTAATAACTTGTGTCTAGATTTGCACCGAGTATCTAAGCCATTTCTGTACCCTATCTGGAATAAACACAGTAAGAGGAAGACAAGTGTTGCTGCCTCTCCAGCTTCCCTGCAAGAACCCCAAGCAGACAGCAGATCTGAAAACCCATCTCTCATCCATGCTGTATGAGCAATAAAGGTAGGTGAATTGATTTAGTACTCACTCATTGGGGGTGTCTTTTTGACCACAGAACTGCCCATAGCTGTCTGTTGGATAAACCACTTTCCTGGGGTCGCCGTGCACCCACGCTGCAAAAACACATATATCTATTAGCATTTTAACCAAGCATGCAGCAGTAGCTTGCTAACAGTAGAAATTCATTAGCATAAAAATGCATCACCACTCATGTACCATTTCAGTCTTTCTGGGTGGCCACTGAAGACGATGGATTTTCCTTAAATAGTAGACTTCTTAATGAAAAAATAAAATGAAGTAAAACAAAACAAGAATAAAACATGGATGAAACAGTGAGAAAGGCAATCCCTTCACTTTTTAGCTTCAGAACATGTATCTGGGTTATATTCAAACCACAGGGCAATGGGCTTAGAAAATAACTGTTATTAAAATGGGAAAGAAGAGCATTTGGCTTTCAGTCACAGAGCAGTATAAAGCTGTCTACTCTACAGACAACGGAGACTGGGTTTGTGACTTGGGCATGTGACAGACTATACACAGGGTGCAACGGAGTCTAGTGGGGTCCAGCTGCATTGAAAATGGAAACAACCTCTCACTTGACAAATTAAAATATTAGGATAAAATACAATTCCACATTAACATCCAGCACTGGCACCCTAGAACTGGGTTTGCTAGAGTATTATAATAAAACACTGTTGATCCTCTACCAATCACTTCCTTTTGCTTGTATTTGTAGAAGAGATTAAGAAGATTTTAGCCCCAACCTTTGTTCTCTTGCACTACAATGAAGTCAGGAGCCACTTAGCATATACTTTAGGCTTTGATCTATGCAAACCACCTTGAACTTATTTCTCTGTAATAACCCTCATTTTCCCTCAACTGTGTGTCTTTAAATTTAGCCAGCTGTGAAACCATCATTTTCCTCGCTGTCACTTTATAATAGCAGCACTTAAGATACAACATTAATGGCTGCAATGGAGACAGAATCTACATAAGATCTCAAAGCAGTATGCTGCAAGTCTCTCTATATGGTAATTGGCCTGACACGTAACACACCTTGAATAAATTGCAAATAGCTCCACTACTACCCGTTTGCATAGAACCTGCAATGTAGTTCTAGTTGTGTTCTTCTAATGTTCACAGAAAGTTAAAATGCTTCACCCATATGAATCTCCTGAAGTTATTTCACTAGTTTTACTTAACAGGAACATTTAGGAGGCATCATCTTGCTCCTACAAATTTCTACAGTCAGTTGATTACTCACTTATACATGTGTACACAAATTCAGAGAGCTGATAACTCTTTGTTGACTGCACCTAGTCTGTAGGCTATATCACATGCAATTTCTTCCATCATTACTCTGAAAATAGAGAGTTTTCCTTCTACTTTAATACTACCTCGCTTTCTATATACTTAAAGGCCTTGGCCCAAATCAATTAAGCTCCTATGCAGATCAGAGAGGTCTTCATGACTTATTTGTACAATACTAAACTACTCTTTTACATTAGCCTTTCCCACTTCCCTCTGTCCCCCTTTTTTAATTAGTTTGGCATATCATTAAAAGGATTATCTTTTCTTATTTGCGTGTGTTTTTCTAACACTAGCACAACAGGAAGCAGCAAAGATAATCATACAAGATTTAAAATGCTAATGAGAATCAGCAAAGCTTTTATCTGCTTTCTGCAGATAACCTGGAAGTAGCTCCTACTGCCACGAATATTCCTTTCCTAGACAGTATATTAAATCTGGAGTTACTTTTTCCTACTCAGACAAACCTGGAAGGAAAGAAACATTAAAAAAAATATTTACTATCTCAGTTCTTCATTTGCATGTATAGCAATTTGCTATGAAAAATCTTTCCATCAGAACAGTCATATATCCCAGGCTTATGTGCTTCAGTCTGTTTGGGTGGACTAAAACATTCATCAAGAATAAAACTGAGTTCATGATGTGCGCAGAGCAGTGTATTATCCTCATATTCTTTTTTGATCTAATATACAGTCGCTAAAATCTTTCAGAGGCTCTCTTGGTTTCCCTTTGTATTGCTCCTTGACCTCATAAGACTTCATCATTTATCTTCTGCAGTGCTTGCCAACAATCAGCAGACTGAGCGAGATGTGGACAATGGAACATGCTGCTTGCGCCTCTGCTCTGCAGCTTCTGCGTGCGCTGCTGTCTGGACATGCTGCGCTCGCCTCGCCCTTAGCAAACTGCTTGGTACTTTTGCTTGGTAGTCGCTGTCCTGTGTGCCTCTGGCTTCAGCCACGTTGAGACAATAAAACAGCATTAAAAAAATCCACTTTGAAAAAAGAGATTTAGCACCCTTTTCTCTGTGAAATGTCACCACTGGATCAGCTGCTGTGTGGATGCAGGAAAATGCCTCTCAACTACACTGCAAAGCGGCAGCAAGGAGAATTGGTCTGCTTTAGACCACACAGATCTAGCATTTGAATAACTCTGCAGTAGAAAAAGAGAAGGAAAACAACCAACAGGAGAGAAAATATGCAGCTTCTTCCTTTGCCTGTGCCTGTGCCCAGGCTAAGCAGTAGCATTAACAAACTTCCTCCTCTGTTACTTTCTAGGTAAACTTGGAACAATGGCGGTAAAAGAATCCATATGATAAATGCACCTTTTCCAGCCAGCTCAAAGAAAAACAGTATCTGATTCAGGTCTCACTGAAGTAACAAGGTTGTCACAAAACGGCAGCATTGTGTTTTCTTGGCTGTGCTGCCCTATTGATGACCCAATATCAAGGATGATAAATGAAACAGAATCAATTCATATTGAGTTTTTATTCTAGCACATTCCTGCACTCATAAGGTTGCAGCCAGAGTGCTGACACCAGCATCTGGGCTGAGCAAGAAAATTAAAAAACAGCTCCATCATGTTACACAACGGGATGAACCATAGAGCAGCAGCGGGACAGCATGACCCACAGCATTTGACAAGGATCTGCTGCCAGGAAGCCTGTGACTATGGTCTGTGCTCTTCCTGGTGCAGAATGAACACACACCAAAACAGCCAGTGCCCATTATCCTAGAGGCGAGTCCTGCCGTTCGGTGCTGCAGCTGCATCAATGGTTACAAAGGCTGAAAGTTCCCAACTAAGAATGTGATCAGAACACGAGCCCTGCTGATACTTAGAATATAACTAAAAGTCTGTTTAGATTGCCTGTCTCATCCTCTCTATAGTGTAATTTTATAAGAGCAGGCTTTCATATCATTATTGTTTCTCTTAAGGTCATACCTTTAATGTTTTAATGTGTGGAGAAAGAGGCTTGCCAAATTGCACTTATGGCTTTTTAACACAAGCAATTTACTAATGCAGTGAAGCAAGTAATACAACATATGATGCTGAATCTGCAAAGTCCTGTTGATGGTACTGCTGTTGTATAAACACCCCTTAGAGCAAGACTACATTCAGTTTTGTACAGGGAAAAAAGTATGCTCAGCACTTCAGGGTGATTCACCAGGGCAGAGATTAGTCCTCATTTATACACCTATGAACAGAGTGCTCCATGAAATCAAGGATTTCATACATGGAATTATAAAATTGAAAAAAAATCATGAAGAATGTTGTAAATTGTCATCAAAAATGTACATGATCTCAAGCCTTCACTTGGGATTTGAATCCATCAAGCATTTTTTATAAATGCACAGTAATGCTAAAACGGAAGAACAATCTCTCATAATGATGAAAATGCTTGAGTATTAGGTACTACAAGCTGAAGAGATGGTTTACTGATCATTACTCGTGATCATAACTCCTTAGCATGGTTAAGTGCACTTCAGGATAAAAAACCCACATTGTTCTCTCAAAGCACAGGGCAGTACTGAGAAATTTGATATTACAAAGTGTAAACCTGCATCTGGGGACAGGTACCACTGACTGGGATGGAGACATTTGAATGGAGAGTGATTCCTGCTTGTACACAAAGCTCTGCAAGGGGTCACAATCTAGTTCACACCTTGACCTCAAGAGTTTAAGGCTGGACCTATATCACAACAAATGTTGTTGCTTTTAACTAATCTGTCCTTTGAAGATAACTTATTGGCTGCCTTTTTACATTCATTTTGCTGAATTAAAATCATCTTAAAGTAGAGATGAAACTTTTTCAAAGTGCCTGAGGGAGGCAATAGTTTTCAGAATACGCTCAGAGCTGCAGTGCTAGCAGAAGGCAAGAGGGCTCCGCTCCAGCCCTGTGGCTGCAGGGTGCTGTGCTATGGTGCAGCTTAGCGGGAGGATGGAGATCTCAGACACTTGGGATTTGCAATGCTGAGGTTAAA
The DNA here is from genome assembly GCA_013389825.1 of Crypturellus undulatus. Taxonomy (NCBI): domain Eukaryota; kingdom Metazoa; phylum Chordata; class Aves; order Tinamiformes; family Tinamidae; genus Crypturellus; species Crypturellus undulatus. The sequence continues at coordinate 45,226 of VWPW01020883.1, forward strand.
TCAGACTTGCACACAGACACTGTCCATGCTCTAAGCTGCAGGTCTTCACTGCACAGAAGAGAAAACAGCACTACAGAATTACAGTGAAAGCTAATGGCTTCTCTTACATCTGAGACAGGGCCAAAAAGAACTTTTACAAGTAAATTGAGCAAGCTTGGCCAAATATGCAGGCACACAGTAATTATACTTTACAGTATCACATAAAAGCATTAAAGGTTTCCTCACACAAGCAAAACACAATGGACATTACGAACAAAAATTCGGATATGCAAAGAGTTCTGGATTCCATAGATAAATGCAGTTATCTTTGTCTTCTCCGTTCACTCACACAGGTTCTTTTGGTAATATTTTCAAGTACACAAAGCCTCTTAAAATGTGATGTTTAGGTCTAACTTCTGTTGTTGACAAATAAAAGATTTTCTTCCATGACAACTATCATTTACAACACCAAAATTATTGAACTATGGCATTTTTACTTAAAAACCCTTCAAGTTTTTCATCAGCAAACACATGTTTTTGAACGTTCGCAGATTTGCTTTCCGTGCCTGTGCGAAAGCACTGCTACACCTGTGTGCACTTACCCACTATTCCTAATGCGATGTAAGCCAGAATGACAGCTATGAAGATTACACAGCAAACAACATCTGTGCAATGCCTGAAGAGAGAAAGGAACATTTTTTAAAATAAGGTGTCTAATGTGACCCTTTGAAAACATAATGAAATTCACATCAGAACATACTGTAAGCATATCTGCCTCTGCTGTTGGTATTTTCTGAAGTCTCACTCACAAAATCATTTTTGAGTTGCAAAGCCCTGCTTTCACTGGAAGAACAGCAAATAAATGCACACGTAGATGTATGATAAATACCCCATTGCAGACAGCAATAAAACCATACTGAAGAAGACACTGAAATATTTTTAACAGCAATACTGAACAACATTGAACACACAGGTCACTTACGGTATAAGCTACTGCAGACTATCTGTAGCAGCCTCAGTATCTATCATCAGTATCTATGATGCTTAAAATTAGCATCAAATATTCCTGAAAATAGTTTAAAATGAAGTTTCAACACTGCTTACCTGTATTGTAAATAGGTTATGAGTGGAAGGTAACAGAGAACAAAACGAAAAAAGTTGAGGACGCAGTCCTGTGCCACATGCTCTAGGAGACCCTGTGTGTGCAGAGGGATTGGACTAGATGACCTCTAGAGGTCCCTTTCAACCTTAAGCATTCTATGACAGCAATACGAATGCATAAACATATCACACGATGCAGCTAAAACTGCTCTATGAAGGCAGAAAGAAAACGCTGTGCAGAGTCGCATCTCTGACACGGACAGGCAGCCAAAGAACAGCACCCTCTGTGCTGACAACCAAGACATCTGAGCATCCAGATATAGGGCCAACTAAACATATAGGATAAATTAAACCACTGTCTTATATCTGTTGGCCTGAATATTAAATTCCTGCAGGCACACGAGTGGAGATGTGCAGCATCGGACTCCAATTTTCAGTTCTATCCTCTAGCCTTGAAAACTCATCTGTAGACACCCTGAGATCTTTCTGCACTTCTAATTCTAGTTGAAGTTGAATTCTAGCTTGGTTCCATAAAATCTGAACCCGAGAGGTCTCAAAACGAGTGCCCAGAAGCCAGTGAATTCTTCTGAAATTGAGGGTATTATCATGCTCATTTCTGCAGGTTTGCACAGTAACCCAAGTGCAGGCTGCAGAGACAGGACCAGCACCCAAGATGATGCTTTTTCAGATCCATTCCTCAGCGCCTGACCTTGATTGAGCTATAGGTAAATAATTAGCACAAGGCATGACACTGTTAGAAAAGCAGCAGCAGAAGGGCAAGTAGGTAGGCAATATATCCCTACGACTCCCGTTACAGACAAGCTTTCTCCCTCATAAACCACTTTCACAAGCTCTGGCTTATAAAGACGAGTTAACAGCATGACCCCAGGAAAGCTAATGGGCACTCCTGGGTAAAGTATAGGACTGCCTTCATGACCTGAGCAGCGCTCTGCTCTTTTCCAGTGGCCAAGTAGATAACCAAAGCTCTCAAGTACAAAAAACTGTAGAAGCCAGATTCAAACTTGTGCCTGTCAATCTTTCCATTTTCTGGTCTACATTTCCTCTTGTTCATATTCACTCTTATTCATAATCATTCTTATTCACATAATGAAGATAAAGCTGTCAGATATTTAAATAACTGGAGAGCTTGAAAAGAAGCATGTTTCCAGGTGAGGAAAAAGCATGATGTTTGCTTTTGTATGCTTCTCTGGAAAGACACAGTTTCAAAATCCCACCAAAAATGATTTTTGAGAGAGGCCAAGCTGGCTGGGGGTTCAAGGACAACACCTGGCTGAAGCAAGGGCAAACGCCGGAGCACACTACTCACGTGCCCAGGCCCTGGCCAGCAGTAGTTCTCACACAGTCAACTCAAGTTGAGTTTTCGTCCCATCCTGGTAATGTTTTAAGTGGCACAATGTTTAAAAAAAGATGCCTCATGAGAAATATAGTACTGTAAATACTTTAATTACAACCCCTATATTCTCCAAAACCTCTCCTAGTGCAATCCTCCCAGGTCTCATTTTATGATAACTAAATATAATTAAAGGGTTATCATACTCCTTTGTGTCAGATCATACTTTCACGGTTTGCAGAATTGCCATGAAAAAGTAGCCACCAACACTTTACTAGAATGTGGCTCCAAGTATTGCTTTGACAGAAATACTAAAATATTATAAAAACTACATAAAACCTTTCTGGGTGGCTTCAGAGGATTTTTAAATAGTTCATAGAGACTAATTCTTGTATTATTTATTTCACCAGATACAATGGGTGAAACCATACCTCTATTTAATGACAATGTTAACTCAAGTAACTTACTTTCAGCAAAACCAGAATTTTAGAAGCACAAAGATCCACAGGAGAGAAAATAAATAGATATAAAACATCTTAAAATGATGAATTGAAATAATTATCTTATGATACGAAGTCGTACTGTGAAATCACTGAGAGTTTCCAAGGCTGCAGGAACTGAAATGATGGAAATTGACTCTTCCCAAAAGAGAAAGATATTGGAAACTTATGTTTATTACTTAAACCTGTTCAGAACACATCCAGTCATGTTTCAACTGAAATCAGATTTGATGTGGAATTTTTAAAACTAAGAGTGAGATCTGTTATGGTAAATCTGCTTCTCCACCTTTTTTTCCAGAAAATGAGGCAGAGGAAAATCACTCTGGGAACTGAACTGTCTGAACCCTAAGGAAGATGGATTAATGGATGTATAGTTTTGAGGTTAGATATTGAAAACACAGTTTATCACATAGGGTCTTCAATAATTCTTATGACTAGCACTGCTATAATCTTAGACATTAATTATGTGTAACCACTCAAAGATTAATGAGAAAAAGCACTTACCATTTCCTATAGTATAGATGATGAAAACATTAAAAACGCTTCTCCTAAAAGTAAGGTTGTATACCCAATCATGTATATAGCAGAATATAGCAATGCAGTGAAAGAGCAATGGTCCTATTGCATCATGCATAGAAAATATAAACAAAAGAATGAAATTAATTGAAAACAAGGCCAGTTCTGAAATTTTGATTTTTAAATTACTTTTTCAAGACACCAAGCTCTGCAGTCTGAACCAAGTCCTGGTGAGACTAACCACCTATTTGAGCATTGTACTTTCTTTAGAGGTTAATCACACAAGATTCATCTTTTCTGAGTGAAGTAAGAAAACATCTTCCTGTGATTAAATATGTGCTTCAGGCTCCTACATTGTATTTCACTAATGTCATTTGGCTTAATTTATGGGTCCTAATTTGCTTTCCACCGTCTTTCAGAAATGTGCTGGCTTTTCTCACCATACTACATGTAACAGTTTCCCCCCAGAATGGAGTCCCAGCCAATAAACGAATGACAGACAGATGCATCGGTAGCAAACAGAAAATTATCAGCAGTGAGTAGCAGCGTACAGCAGCCTGTTACTCACTAAAGTTCACACACATTATGGTTAATGACCATGTAGGCCCTATCTCCATTTGGCTGTTTCTCTCCGAAGCCCATTCAACCTGTCACAAGGGCAGCTCTACTCAGGGTGCTGCTCTAGAAAGAAACACTATGCTCATTAGCTAAACAGTAGTAGCTAAACACTGTATTAGCACCTGCAAAAAGCCTAGAGACAGGCACTAGGAAAACAAGGCTCAGAGCACTGCAGTCAGTTGGAGGTGGCCACTTCCAGCCCTGCTGGCACATTAAACTGACTGTTCACGTCCCTGCTTCTGCATCCCCAACCCCACAGGCAGCTGGTGGTTTAAGACTTCCGTGGCTAAGTCACCCCGATTCAAGGTGATGTTCTGCTATGTCACCACGTAGCCTGACCGTAGCTCTGAAGGTCCCTTATGGCCTGGGGCTGAACTGAGCAGCAGTATGTACTGCACACACGAGTGTTCCTCTTGACAAACACACTGCCACACCAGTGCATCGGCCTGCACCAATGAGTGTTTGTAGAGATGCTTCTTTTCAACCCCCAGATGAAAGGTCATTTCTAATATGGGGGTCAAAAGCACACAGAGAAAGAATCATAGAATGCCTAAGGTTGGAAGGGACCTCTAGAGGTCATCTAGTCCAACCCCCTGCACACGCAGGGCCCCCTAGAGCACGTGGCACAGGGCTGCATCCAGGCGGGGCTTGAAGATCTCCAGAGAAGGAGACTCCACAACCTCTCTGGGCAGCCTGTTCCAGTGCTCTGTCACCCTCACTGTTAAGAAATTTTTCTTTAAGTTCCTGTGGACCTTGAGATTTTCCCAGTAAGAAATTTTCTACCAACTTAAAAATCTGTATTTTCTTTGGAGAGTCATGAATGAGTACAACTGATCTGCACTGGCCCATACAGGCTCACTGAGCTGGTATGTTTTATTTTTAGGCACCACGATCCAGAAAGTATCGTTTAGTTCTGGAAAACAGCAAGTCTCAATATTCACGAATGAAACCTGTGAGTGGGAGCTGTCTGTAGACACTGCATGCTCAAATCAGAAAGCAGAAAGGAAGAACTCAATGAAAAAGGCAAGCTTTCCCAGTCATATTAGTGAGTACACAACACATTATATTGATATACACACAACATGTAATCAAATGTATATAGAGCAACAAATCCCACTAGCAAAAAAAATCTGGCTTAACTGGTTTCCATTCATGGTGGAAAACATTATCTTTAGCTTAACATTATCTTTAGCTTAACAAGGGCATTGATCATAAAAGAAGACATAAAACAATCATGATCATTGTCATCCAGAAGATGACAATTTGAAGCTTATAAAACATAACCAGAAAGTGGAATTTAAGATATTCAATGAACAAAAGGGAACTCAGAGGCTGTCATACCCTTATTACAGTCTTCAGTTATATAGAGAACTAATATAAAAAGAAATGAAACGATCTAATCTCTAGACCCAGGAAGTTCTGACAAGAAAACGGGGGATCAAACTCCAACAAAATACACTTGGTTAAGAAAAAAAGAGTCTTTCTAATGGCTAACACAGTGCAGCACCAGCACAGTACTGGAGAGGCTGCAGAGCATATCATGAAAGGACAGGTTAGATAAGCTGCTATTAGAAATGGATGCACTTGATGTACTTGATTCTACTTTGAAACTGGCGTTATAATTACAGAATTTCCTAAAAATTCTAATACCCTTACTTTTCTATGATTCTATGTCTATAAATGTTCTAGCCTTAGTCGTCTTGGGAAGAGAAGTCACAATGGAATACAGAGGTAAAGGCAGGTCAGGGGGAAAAACATCAGTTTGACACTGCTGATATACCAGCACCGTATACACAGAAGTCAATAAAATTAGTCAGAGTGCCTGAAAGCACGAAGCTCTAGCACAAACCCTGTGTCCAAGACGAGAAGGATGGTGGTAGATACAGACAAGGTGGACAAAGACAGGAGAGGGGTCTTAGGCAGCGGAGTACCAAATACGAGACTACTGAATACTTTGCATTTGAAGTTTGGCTACAGAAAGGTTGAGAACCACAGCAAAATGTATGATAGAGCCAGGGAGTTGCAGAAGAAAAAAATCATCAAGAATACTACAGGAAAATCACACAATGAGGAAAACAGACAGGGACTGGAAATAAGGGCAGAGACAGAAATAACCGTCAGCCTAGTATCTCACCTTCAAACACCTTTAATTATGCAAAGTTTGTAAACACAATGTTACACCTCTGTGACTCGCAGTCCATTTTTAGTATTTGCAGTCACAAGACAAATACATGTCATTACATCATTTCTTGGCAGTCAGCTGTTAAGTCATTATGAACTCTGGATTTTATGCTATTGCACTCTTTGGTGATTTCTTACAGCCTCCTCCACCGTTGTGCTCAGGGCAGAAAGAGAAAAAAAAAAAAAAACTCTGAGTTATATACTGTTAAGAAAGCATCCTACCTCTTCACGCTTCCTCTGATTTAAAACATTTTTGTCCAAGATACTTGATAATAATCACTGGAGCAACTCCTAAACCAGTGAAGGTTTATCCGGCTCTTCTGAATCACTGCAGAGCTACAAGACTTTACCAGCTGTGGGTCTGATTTGAAGCTTTTTGGAAAGAGAGTCTGGAGACTGAAACTGGCCTCCAGTCTATCCTCACTCCTTACCCAGTGCACCAGCCTGAGCATCATCCTGGGCAAATAGATGCTGCTTAGCTTATTTCTGTCAGTGTTTAATCCAAGCACATCAGAATAGTTCCTCAAAAGATACTTGTATTAAATACTTAAATTGGGGATGGAGAAAAAAAGAGAACGCAGCACCATTTAATGGTAAAAGACCCTTATATCTCTATGGAAGATAAGATTTTTTCAGGGACAAGTCTTTCTAAAAGTCAGCTTAGCTCATAAGAAAACCATATGGTGTTACATGGAACAGTTAAGTCTGCAGGAAAGTGTGAGATAGCAGATTGCTTCAATATTACCACATCCATAATTACGAGGTTACTTTATTTTAGGTCTGAAGTACGATTGTTCATTTCTAATGTTTTTAAATTCACATATGCAGTAAATAGCAGAACTTCTTCCCACGGTATTTTAATATATCTAAGATTAATGACTGTGAAAACTGAAATTGTTAACACACAGCTTGAAGAAAGCATAGCATGATGACGATCCTTACAAATTCCTTCAAATTGCTATACAAATATTTTCTCATTCTGCAACAAAATGTTCTTTGCAATACAACAATTGTTTTGGACAAGGTCTGCCTAGAGGGGTTGTAGAATCTTTCGAAAATCCTTGGAGATAATCAAGACATAGGGGACCCTACTTGAGCAGGGGGGCTGGACGAGATGATCTCCAGAGGTACCTGCCAATCTCGACCATTCTGCAATACTCATTCTGCAGACTGAGAGACATTTTGTATAGTATGTTTAAGTGTTCATAAGATTTAAATAGATGGAGAAACTGGAGTTCATTTAACTCATGGATTAATTTCAAGACTAGAATTTACACTTTTAGCAACAGCTGGTCAGAAGTGGCATGCCAACTAATCTTTTCTTCTTTTGCCAAGATTTTATGTTTTCTGAGCATTTTTTGGAAAAAACAAGAAGAATCGAGTATATAGTATAATAAGTATAATGCATATAATTTTTCACTTTTTTAATGTTCACTTTTCTGTTAGTCATCAGCAAACTGAAATAGTAGCTACCAACATTTAATATTAAACACATTCTTTACAATTAACAGGAGACCGAATACCACAAACTTTGTGTACTTCCAGAGCACTCAACTAAGATGTATTTCCCAGCAGTTTCGGGCTTCATACAGATTTTAACAAAATAGCAAGTTGATAGATCTTATCAAAAGACAACAGCTATTAAAAATATCTTGACGTTTCAGTTCAATGAAAAGGTGCTTGACTATTATTCCAACTCATTTATTCGCATTACTGTAGTAGCACTATAACATATATTAATAAAGGCTTTATACCAGTTTAAAGATAGATCTTCTTTTAGAACTTCCATGACTTGACACCGAAATTGCCAGTGTATTTGTGATGCAGGCCATTCATGACATTAAAAAGTTTTGGTTATTTTTTTTAAACTGAACTTAATAACTCAGTGAAAGGTCTTTTAAAAGGTCTATTGGAATAGAATACTAAACACCACTTCTTATCACTGATGTTTGTGCTGCGCACAAATGCCTGTGAATACTTTCGTGGGATGGATTTCTAGTCTCAGCCAGTCATTGACAAATATTTAGGAGAGGTAATAAAAAAAAATCCCTCTTATTTAATAAATATTATACCTAATTCTGACATCTTTATGTCAAAATGGATACGGAAACACTCTAGAGAGCATAGAGAAAGAATGAAAAAGCATTTTAAGAAAGCAGTCCATTTTTGAAATAGGAGAAAAGGCAGGATTAAAGTGGGGCATTCAAAAAGAAGCTCTCATATACATAAACAGCCACTCATACACAGATCATACACCATGAGAACAGTTTTTTTTTTTTTTTATTAAAAAAGGGTATTTCCATATAAGTGATGAGGTTCTTTCAATGCAACTTCAAATTCCGTTAAACTTCAGGGTGCACTGAATTATAAACATCACTCTTCAATCCAGAGAGGTATAAGAGATTTTACTTAAAAAAATTTCAGATTCCCACCTACCCACAAGCTTCCCAAAGTTAGAGACACAAGACATCCATATTTCGTGAATTCTGAAATAATATCCTAAGAGTCAATAACGTCAAATTACAATGTCTCTTTACTGTTTAGTATTACAGCAAGCAAGAATTCAGCAAAACTATTTAACAGGAAATTCAGATGATTCTGGCAGAAGGTTGTAACAAAGCGATAAGTGTTTTATAATTGCCTTCCCCTGCTCTTAGGCCCAAAACAGTCCCCTTTTTCAGCGCACATTTCCATTGTGTACAACACAGTTTTGCAGAGAAGAGGCAGAAAGAGGATGGGGCAGCCCAAGAGAAGCCCGGTGTGAGAACAGAAAAAAATAGAACAACTAAATTACTTCTAGTGAGAAATCTAAATAAATAAATAGTTTTGTGCCTGGAGTCATAAAGCAAGGAAACAAAGCCAGGTCTCAAATCCTATGCTCAGACCAAGAGCCTTGGAGCATAGTGGTCTTTGTTAGCCACTACAAGTGATATGGCAAACAGGTCAAAGCTCTGATTTGAACTCTTATCCAAGATACAACCACAGCACACATTGCTTTAGGGAAGGGTATTAGAGAAAAGGAACAATTTCAGCACATAAGCCCACGAAAAGAACCAATGAAAGATGCCAGATCAAGGCTGCAACAGTCCTGCTCATGCCTGCACAAGGTAGCACAGAAGACATTGGCTAAATGTGACACCTTTTAACTCATTGTTCACTACAAAACTAAGGAGTGAAATAGATTGAATTAACATATTTACCTGTTGTGAATGGGTCCTCTGAACTTTGGATCGAATTTCCTTGGTTCACCTGCATTTAAAATAAAATAGTATAAAAATAAGTCCTCATTAAAAGTGTAGTCTATATAGAAGGAGGTGTTAAAAGTAATCTTTTAAGAACATCATCCCTATGTTCCCCTATAACTCTGTTAAAATAATTTCAGAAAAACAGTATCAGTAACTTGCTAATACCATTACTTAGTAATTATAAGGTCAAAGTTTTCCCCCCTCCAACTTAAGAGCTATGAGGGCTACCATTACCACAGGGCGAATCACCTTTAATGCACATCTCATCTTTATGTCCATGAATACTATTCTCATTAGAAAGTTGCTGAAATTTGAGAGACAAGCTGTGTCCCATACCACAGGCTACATGTGACAGGCAGCACATAAGTGAGCCCAGCTACGGAGCTGCAGATCTGCTCTAAGTCCTGCTGATCTTTCTCTAATCAGCTGGTTCAGAGTCTTGCCTGGACTCAACCTAACTGAGATCCTGCATTTTCAGTCTTGTAGAAGCATTTTTACTTCCTTCGGTTACCGGATCTCACAGGCTAAATACAGAGGATTATCAGCCCCAAGGCAGGTGAGCCGCAGCTCAGCTTCACTCCTGCCTCCAGGGGAGCTGGCAGCCACGAGGGATGACAAACTGTGGCCGGACCCAGGAGCCCAGCAGCGACCCTGCTCAGAGCGCGGTTTCGTGCTGGGTACCCTGCTGCCACCCTAGTGACTCTGCCAGCACAAGCGCAACGGGAAGAGGTCTCTGTGAGTCCAAAATACCGATGACCAGCACTTCCCACCCTTTGCAGTGTTGGTGCAATGGGGACACCGTATTCTCCACTGCTACTTCAACTGGGAAGCACCACATTCAGCATCTTCCCCAAAGGAGCTGCTTGCTGCAGGCTCCTGGGTCACGGGAGGAGAGGCCTGGCCAGGAAGCAGCTGCCAGCCGCTGGCCTCCGCGCAGACGGACGGGCCCTGCGGCCGGCTGCCCACGCGCTAGGGCCCCGCCAGCGCCACCTCCTTACCCTGTTTGCTGATGCACGAGCCTGAGAATGGCAATAATGAGACAAATCACCCACTTTGGACACAGATACCATCAAACAGCAAGTAACTCCCTGTGTTACAGCAGATCTTTACCAAAAAGGGCAACCCAGTAAACCAAACCCCTCAGTTCACAGGAAGCTGTTTCCTGACTGCTTGAGAGCACAGCTGTTCTCAGTATGGGACAGTTTGTGAACAAATTACTCAAGAAATAGCTTAGGAGCTTTGCATTTTGTATACATCACTGACTGAAACATGGACAAAATAATAACTTAAGTACTTAGGGGTGCATTTTTTCTAGTTACTTTAAAATAATCACTGTTCCAAATGAATTTCTTCTAGTTTCATACTTCAGAGAAGGTGCTTAGTACGCTTTACTTCATCTGAAATGGTATTTATTTTGAGAACTACCAATAGTCTAATTGCTAATTTAAGATAAAATGTTTTTCCTCAAATCCCTTCAAGTTGCAATTTGCTCTTACTGAAGCCATGTTAGCTCTTTAAGTATATGGCACCCACAGGGTTAGTAAAATTGAATCTTTAAAAGAAATCAAGAATGAACATTCTTCACAAGCAAAGGAACACCTAAAATAACCCTGACGTTTTTCAATCAAGAATTTCTATGATCTTCTAGTATTCTGCAAAACTACACTGGCTTAGCATTCTTATATCAAGAATCACTCTGTGCGTAAGAATAAATACACCATTCTTCTCCTTGTGACTCTACCTAAATATGAACAAATACTTCCAGATTGTCAGAGGAATAAAGTGGTATTTTAAAAAATAGGCTTCTACAAAGTAATTTCTAAAATACATACAGTATTAGCCAGACAGTACTTTATGCAGAGAAAATAAGCCACTCAGCAAACCAACAATGAAACTAGATTTCTTCTATTCAGCTCATCAAAGGATAATTAGAACTTGTAGCCAACAAGGTGTTTTCTATGGAAGCCAAGGGATGCTTCCCGTCAGGATTTTCTGTCCACAGGACTTGGCCCCTCCTTTCACCCCTACCCAGCTGGACCTTCTCCCGCTGCCTGAGCTCAGCCGCAACAGAGCACTAGGTGCTCTCACACGTATCCGTGCCCATGCACACACACGCACATGCATGAGCTCCCCTTCATGAGCAGCTACCTTAAAAATAACCTGCTTCTGTCCGCTGTCAAAAATCCTGCGTTTTACTCTAGAATATCGATAACTTTCTATGCAGAAAGGAGAAGTGCATTTTGAACCACGTGATATTCACAGCCATCCCTTGGACAAAAATTTATGGTGACTGGGCTTTCCTGTGCATTCTCCTTCAACGGGTGTATATTGGCACTCTCAGTATCATTTGTCAAACCTGGAAGCCTGTCCAGTATCTCTCAGTCATGCTACAAGTGCAGCAGTGTTTGCAAACCCAACTCTTCATTTAATTCAGAGATCAAGTTAGAATTGCTCAACAGAGGTTGGAACATTTACAGCAGCTGTGCCTTGTATTTCTAATGTGAACTTTGGTGTACACCATGTGAAACCTCAATAACAATCACCATTCATTTCATCGTTAGATTCACCTGACAGGTTTAAGTCCAAAATTCCTTTAGGCTGCAACCTTGTAAAGCCTAGACATATTCAAGAAACTTTCTGTCCATGAGAAGTTTCTCCTAATGCTCTGTGCATACTGTAACATCTGCAGATACAGGGACTGTACTCCAAACTAGTCATGTTAAGGGGTTATAGGCCAAATTCTTACCTGGCAAATCTCCATTCGTATAAATCAAGAATGAATTTAACCCAGGAGACTTATGAGGTTTCCCTACAATGCTGACAGATAGAATCTGTTTCTCCCCGATGCTGTTAAGGCTGCTCTATGCAGGGAACACCACACTGCATGTTAGAGCCATTTGTTTGCAGCAGACCCCTGTGCCCTGTAGCTACACCTTCTAACCATGTAATGGGTTTTTTTGAGCAACTACATGGATGTCCAAGATCAGTTCATTTTGTGTTCAAGACTTCAATCCTACATGCCCATACTGCAGGATGTCTTCAGTTGATGACAATGCAACAGAAAGTCTCCAGACCTGCACTTAGAAGGAAGCCAGTGCATTTGTGTCACTGATCTTTCAGTCGCTGATTTACAGAGACCTGGAAGGGGGCTGAGTTTCCAAGAGGAAACACAAGGTTCTTGCTAATTATCTCAAACTGAGTATCAAAAGTTGAGGCTGCCAAAACCAAATTTTTAAATGTAGGCTTGTTTAAAATGGAACAGGGTTTGGTCAGACCCCAGCGCGGCACTCGCTGTGTCCCCACCTTTCTCCTATGTCCTTGGGCCAGGCCACGAGCAGCCGCAGCGATGACCGTGTGTGCACGGCTGAGGAGGGGAAGGGTGTCCCAGCGCCACAGAGACTGGTAACAGTCCATGTCAAGGAGCGCTGACTGAGCAGCCTGCCCTGCTGCCTGCAGCAGCATGAGTTTGTAGAGCATCTATCCTCCTAGCTTGCTTCATCCTTTCTTCGGTACACCTAGAGCTGTCCCTTGGGTTTGAAAGGGCTGTCAAATAACTATAACTATGCAATACATATGAAAATAAACTAGTGCCAATAAGCACATTTATAACTAGATACATGCAGTGCATCTTTATGTTGCTTCATATGGATAACCAGAAACACTTGCTTCAAACACTTAAAATGATTACATCATAAATATATTCTCCTGTTGCCTTAATGTAATCCTGCATGTAATCCTCTAAGTCAAGTACAGCTGAAGACATTTGTTCCAATCATTCTAAGGGTGGAGAGGGAAAAAAAAAAGAATATCAACATGGTTGTGGAGTTTCCTTCACTGGAGATCTTCCAAATCTGCATGGATGCCGCCACATGCTCTGCGTGTCCCTGTTGGAGCAGGGGGGTTGGACTAGATGATCTCTAGAGGGCCTTTCCAACTTCAACCATTCTGGGAATCTGTAATTTTCAGGTGAAGATCAAGCCCAGAATACATAACAGAACAGAAAGAGGCATAAATAACTGTGTAGGGAGTTTGGAAAGAGAACATAAGGACACTTTGAAACATAACGTAAAGCTGAGCATATCTAATAAATAATTTTGTTTGCAAATATCTGTTAATCTTTTGGATGAAAAGCACAGGATGAAAAGCACGGGTAAAATCTGGCTTCCTGAGAAGTACTGAACTTTCTCCTTGCAAGTGCTGTGGCATCATGCTAACACCACTCTCAAATCATCAGTCCACTCTTTCCTTGATGCTACCTGGAAATAAGTATGCAATCTTTCTTACTCCAAGTACAGAACAGATCTCATTATCTCCCTGACATCTGCTGAAACCTAACATCTCTGCTACCAGACTGTTTTTTTCTGCGGCAAACCTCACTAGCCCAGTCTGCTGATAAACAAAAAGCAAAGAGTGATTTCTTTTTCTTTAAGGCAATCAAAATCTAGGCAGTATTTTGTGCAACTGTTAAATAGTTCAGAAATTTTCAAAGGAGAAACAGCTAAATAATTTTGTAGATCAGACTATTACCCATAAATATCTGGCCATCCCAATCTTACACCTATATGGTGACACCTTCCAAAGTTGTCAACTTGGTGCACACTCAAAATGGAAGAAACAGTCACAACAAACACAGGACAAAAAAAGGCACATTCCATTCAGCTACTGAAAGAGGAGTATGGACATTTTTTTAAGGGGACCTTGTGGAAGACCTTGCAGCTGCATAAAAAGACAGAGGGACAAAAGACATGTACAGAGATTTTCCAGAGCTGTTCTGGCAGCGTTGCCAGTACACATATTTTATGTGTTTACTCTGACTATGGTAGTGTTGCCCTCCAATATCCTACCACTGCAGAGAGGCCTGGGGCACCATTCAGAGACAAGTCTGGCAAGCAGAAGCGCAGTCAGTAACTCTTGCTTCCTCCACAACTCACATCAGCACTTGTCCCTTTCAGTGTCTGCAGCACCATACGGCTGCACTCTCGGGCCTCCATCCTGTTTCTGCACGAGCTGCTGGCTGCAGTGATCCCCGCTCTGGTCTCCTGTCTGCTTCCAGGATTGCTACGGATCCTCTGCTACCCAGACTTGACAGAGACACCCAGCAGTCTCTGACACATACAGCTCTCCCCATTATCACAGAAATAAAGGTAGGTGGCAACTGTAGCGGGAACCTCCTTGCTCCACACAGGGAGAGACTCTTCTTGCAGCTCTCTGTTAACTATGGTCAGACACGGATGGGGCAGGAGAAGTGACTGCCCGGTGTATTGATCCTGCAACTTTCAAATCTAACTCATCACCATTCATGTTAATTGAGCACACACTGTAGAGGAGACATGTGCTTCCAGGGAAATATTTGCCTTTAAACTGCAATTTAGTTCTGCAACAAATTATCAGGAACCTGTCCCTCAGGCGCAGCACCACAGGCAGCAGGAACAAGGCACAGTGCTGCACCAGTGCCCTCTTCTGAGGCACAGAGCAGCAGCCCAGATGAGCGACAGAGCCGGGTCCTGCAGCAGGCAGCCGGGCTCTTACACCACGGCCGCGCACAAGGACACAGCAGCGGGACAGCGAGGGGCTGCTCTGCAGGCTGTGCCCACGCCCCACAGCCGGGCGAGGCGGGCAGGTGGCCAGGGAGCGAGGCAGCCCCAGTGCGGAGCGCAGGGCCAGGCCAAACCAGGACATCGGGCCGCAGGGAGGACAACCCGGCTGGAACCAGCCCCGCAAGCAGCAGGCCGGCGTGCAGGCCGAGCTGCGCAGTGGTGGCAGGTCGGAGCCACGGTTGGCGCCGGCGCACTGCCTGCAGAGCCGCACTCCTGGGACTGCGCTCAGGCACGGACGCGACGGGCCTGGGCTCCCAGCGCCAGCTCAGAGGCAGCGCAGCCTGCCGGGGCCTTCACGACCTACTAACACACCTGGGCTCGAACACCGCTGTCAGGTTGGGAAGATACATTAGCGACAGCAGAGCAGAAACAAGGGTTCCCTCATTCAGCAGATTAGGATTTGGATTTTTGCTTTTAAAAATGAAAAGCTTCAAAAATCTAGCTATTTAGGACATTTTGAAGTTCAACAATTACGGTGATTTACTGAACCAGTTTTTGTGCAATGAAAAATTACTTTTCATTTAGAAATCCAATACTGCAATACAAATGACTTCAGTCTGCTGTCTTACCACCTATGTAAGGGACTCTTCTCGTGAGGCTAATGGCATTAAAGGGTGTTTCTAACCTCCACTTCTGTCAGTCCAAAGAGAAAATACTTGTTTTGTTCAATTCATGCAGAATTCAATAACATCTGAAAAGCAGAATTTACTTATTAACTAAATGTCAGACTTCGTTCCTGGTTTATATCAGAAAAACCTTATCTTACCTGGCATAAACCAGTACAATAAACACAGCAGAACCTACAAATATTTGCTTTTTGAGGTGTAGAGCTCCTCCTCACCAAGCTCCTAAAATAAATATATTTTAACAAGAAGAGGTTGACAGAACGAAAACTTCAGACGAGTGATGTGTGACAGCAATGCCAGATAGGAGAAGACATTAGTTGTGCTATCACATAGGTTGCAGAAACCCACTATGGTCCAGAAAACAAGTATATTATAAACATAATACCTTTTCCTGAGCCAAAATCTTTTATTTGAAGAATCTTTCAATACAAGAATTTCTACAAAATTATGAAGTGTGAAATAACTTCTCTCTGGTTTAACTTAGAGTCTGTAATATTCCTCACAGAATCACATAACGGTTGAGGTTGGAAGGGACCCCTAGACATCACCTGGTCCGACTCCCCTACTCGGGCAGGGTCACCCACAGCACAAGCTCTGACAAGCTCGGCTATGCGCCGTACTGAAATGGGCGCACACAGGGCCTGGCTTTTACATGCAGGAAGAGCCAACTATACCCCCAGAAAGACCTCCTGGGCCGTAGCCTGCACCCAACACACACTGCACAGTCACAGGGCATGCCTGAGAAGTATAATATCGAGGCAAACAGCAGTATTTCCTTAAATTCTTGCTGACATTAACGAGACTTGTAATTCAGCGCCTTCCTGAACCAAGGGTAGAAACTGTGTATTTGATAACTGTGAATGAAATTCCTTTTCATTAACTTAATTGATCTATATTTAACTCACATGAACTTTAAGAATCTGCAATGCCACCTCTTTTTCTTTGTTTTAAACTTGCCATCAGTTAGCGTATACTTGCATGGTACTCATGGGTTAAACGTTTTTATCACAGACCTCCTAACTTGTCTATCTTCCACAGTAAAGAATTCCAATCTAGTCATTTCTTACGTATAATTCCATACTTTTGGTCATACGTATATTCCTTTTCTTTACCCTTTTCAGTGCTACTATATATCAGAAGAGAAGGAAGGGCCAGACCTGCACACAGCAAATTCACAGCGAATATTGGCTGTGATTTATACAATCATGTATTTTTTCTTCTTATTTGATCTCTATTCTTTCCTTAAAATTCTTCCTTAAGAGTCTATTTACTTTCTGTTTTCACTTAATAAGCCACTAAACCCCCAAAATCTCATTCTT
Source organism: Crypturellus undulatus (assembly GCA_013389825.1). Taxonomy (NCBI): domain Eukaryota; kingdom Metazoa; phylum Chordata; class Aves; order Tinamiformes; family Tinamidae; genus Crypturellus; species Crypturellus undulatus. Next base: position 62,259 of record VWPW01020883.1, read on the forward strand.
GGATGTTGGTAGCGAGCTCTATCCCATTACTGCACATGTGAAATTAGGTCATTCATTCAAAAACATCTGAAGGACTCGGAGTGAAGTGATGATCTACCTTGTTCATATTTTAGTTGAGGATTACTAACACTCAGCACATCGCCCACTCCCTGTCTCCACATATTTCTCCCCCGTATAAGGAAGTTGGACAGTTCTTAGCCCCCTTTCTATTTTGCATGGCCCATATACAGCGAAGTCATGGGAGTCAGGTAAGTTAGAATAAAAAATGTTTTCCAAAATGTCTAAGAGGTTAACACACAAATGCCAGGAATCCGAGGAAAAAAAATACACAAGACCATCAAACTCTCATGCCCAAGCTGACCCTGTTTAACTCCTGCTCGCCCTCCACATGCATGCAAAACTGACAGACAAGTGTCCCGACAAGCATCTCCATGGGAAAAATCATACCTAGGTGAGATGCATCTATTGGAGAGCGGCCCATTACTCCAAAAGCATCTGGAATCTCAATGATTAGGCTCATAATTTTCATGCCAGAGTGTAGAACCAAGTTTCATCACACAAATTATGACTGAATCATCATCATACACATACAGTGTATGGAATCTTTGAAGACATGAGCAGTGAAAGAAAACTTGCTCAAGAAGCATGTAGGGAACAAAATATAGCAGGGTTATAAGGATTGAATCCATAAAAGAGAAAAGCAGATGTGTCTAATGTCTCTGGGTGATAGTACGTGAGCAGACAAACAGCAGCTGTGCAGTGGCAAGGCTTTACTACAGACCATCAAACCAGTAAGAGATGAATGAGGTTTCCTATGAGCAAAAGAGAAGCCTACAGAAAAATAAGGCTTGAAAATAGTGCAAAAATATAATGTGCGCTTCAACATCTGAAGGAAAAAGCACAATTATACTATTTGACAGAGGAAAGTAATTTTTAGGAAGAAAAAGCACTGGAAGAAAAAGGAGTGAACACTGGAAAGTTAGAGATACAATACTTTTAGAGAGAGGATTTTGGTAAGCAATTCAACAGTTCAAGGCAATTTTAATAAACCGAAAAAATATTCCAAAAAATTACAATGAAAAGACAAACTCTGTTCACAAATCCATGTAGAATAATTGATTGAAAGAGCATGAGTCTGTAAAGTGACGCCGTTGCAAGAAAAGCGTATCACATTCAAGCAGAATGTTGTAACCCAGGAAGCCAGTTTATCTTCTGCTTGGGACAAATAAGGCCTCAGCTGAACAACTATTTCTAGATCATGACCATGGCACCAGAATTTCAGAAGATATGCACAAACTGGTGAAAGTAAGATTAAAAAAGCAAGATGCTAAGATGTTTGCAAAATGCTGTAAATGAACTTGAAAGGCTGTGATTAAGGCAGGAGAGATGAAACAACAGCCTTCAAATATCTTATAAAAAACTACAGTGACCAATTGTTCCCAGGTTCCACAGTCAGTAAGAGAAGACCGTAATTTATTTCAACGTAATGCTAACTTAGGTTAGGCATTGGGAGCCCTTCTGACTGCACAAGCAGTCGAACGGCGGAACAGGTTTTCCAAAGGTCCTGCTGAACCTGCCTCACTGGAAGCTATTAAGAGTAGATTAGACAAACACTGTTGGGAACAGGACAGGAAAGCTCGCCCTCCCTCAGCACTGGCACTACCAAATGGTTCTCCTGAGGTCCCTCCTCCAATTTAAATGGCAAATTTCTTCTCCACCAAGCAAACAGGGGGATGCTGTGGGATAGCAGCAGTCATCAAAAGCAGTAAAATTATTCCACTGTTGAAAACTTCTTCCAAGAACTGTTCGTCATGGCCAAAAGTCGCTGCTTACGGTGGTGCGGTTCAATCTACAGTGCTCAAAAAAAGGCACAAGGGAAGCAGTCAGTGCAGCTGGGTAATAAGTCATTTGCTTGCTAGGATTAAAAATTGAAATAATTCTCACTTCTCATAGACCAGACAGATGGATGTATTTCACACTGTTCTATAATAGGAAACTGCTCTATGTTCAGTTATAATACCATTACAACAAATACTTCACATGATAATATATTTACCAATTCTGATACCAAATGAAATTAATTTGCACATTATTACTGTAGTACTAAAATAAAGTATTTACAATAAAAATTAACAATATATACCAATCAGCAATCGATAACATACCAAGTCTACCTCTGATCTGTAGTTTAAATAACCTTATAAATGTCAAGCTGGAAAAAAAAACAGTATATCGCTAATAAGAAAGAAGTCAGTAAAAAACATTTGGGTCTGGATCTAAGCCCCTAAAGTCAATAGGAAGAAGGCAGCTGAAACAAACAATATTTGTTTTAGGCCCTTATGATTTTTTTTGCTATAAGAAAGCAAAGTGGCAGTTAAATTACCATGTTTTCCATAGTAGTTTTCCTCATCTTCATCCATGTTGCTGTCTCCTGATCACTTTAGCAAGCTGTCCGTGTTCAGTATTAACTGTAGGCTCCTGTGCTGGCAGCACACCTTCCCCGCAAGCTTAGACACACAGCAGTACTACTTAAATAGGTTTTAAAATAAATCTGCTTGAGTGGCATGAGCTTCTCCAATCGGAACGAAAAGCAGGAAGGGCTTTCTGGTAATAGGAAAATACCACCCTGTGCCCTGCCCGCCCAGCCACTGTAATATCATGAATGTCAACAGAATCTGGAATGACTCTATCTTAAAGCTCTGATTAGCCATGCTATATAAGCAGAAAGAGAAATGCCTGCCCTGGATACCTGCTGTAAAATATCTGATGGAAGTCAACACAACTGAAACAAGAACTAAGGTAAAAAAGTCTGGCATACCTCACAAAACATAGAGATTCATTTTTTATTACAGTGTTACTATGTGGCTGCCTGATACAAATATTAAATCAAGGGCATAAGAGACAAGTGGGAAATCTCTTCTTTAGAACATATTTTTAGGTGAACAGAAGTATGAATTACCTGTCAGTTAGGCACCTGTGGAAAAACAAATACCGACTATGAGAAGGTTCTTATTAATTCTATTGAGACAGTGGAAAACTGGAGAAACAGAAAAGCTACACATTTTTTAGCATTGTTTTCAGAACACAAAAATACCGACAGAGTTAGTGACTAGGATTGAGTATGAGTTTCCAACTAAAAGTAGCAACAAAAAACACTTTTCTGCAAACATTCCTACCAAGCAGAAAGTCCATATGTCACAATAATTTAGCTACATAGCTAGAATGACACTGTGTGTTTTAGTCTAATGTGTACAAATGCTGCACTGGTAGCTCTCCAGGAGAAACTAGTGATTGCAACTGGACATGGAAGAATCCAAAGCCAACAAGTGTAGGATGCTTGAGGTGGATTAGGAACGAACGAGATTCATCCCAGTAGATGTTTCTCTAGGAAACATGAACATTTTGATGCTTCCGTCCTTGTAGAAAACAAACACAGGAAACAAACAAACAGCTGAAGTTCTTGCATACCATGTCTATCTTGCTCTACTTTCAGAAGTGACTCGATCCTATATGAAAGCCTAATCTTTGCAAGGATTATAGCCTGTTTTTCAAGGAATCCAAATCAAAGTTTGATACTTACTATAGCTTAATTACAATAATTAATTTTACATTAAGTTTTTTGTAGGCAATCTTAGGCTACATTGTAAGGCACATGTGATATTCCTTATTTGGAAACAGCCTAATGTTCCTAATAACATAAACTAAAACAACTGTTGTAAGACAGAAATGTGTAAAAGTGTAAAAGCAGTCCAGTCAGTTAAGGACTGACATTAACACAAATTCCAGCAAGGCTTGTAACTGGCTTACAGGCAAACTTTTTTTTCCCCCCAGCGCTTTAGGTATAACTGACACACACATGAATTGAAATTACAAAAAAAGCATACTTACAATTCCTTTCTGATAAATTATACTGAATGGTGGCCTTTATTGAAATATACTCTGGTATGAATACATGATTCTTTCTAATGGTAACTTCTACAACCAGAAAAATTTAACAAGGATGAAAACAAAGCAAATCACTTTTAATTCCATTTTAGTAATTTCATTGCCAAAAGAAGACAAACTTTCTGACACTGGGTTCTGAATGACATTTCTATTTCATATAATAAATTCATGCAGAATACATTCATGTTTCAAAACAGCAATTAAATGTGTCTTAAAAGGTGAGTGTTTGGCGTAAAAGTCACAGTAAATGGATGCCAAATACTGAAGCATTAGCTAGTAATATTACTGCAGTAAAGCGTTATATCGGAATTTTAATGTATTGACTGCCCATATTAAATGGAAGGCTAGACTCGGTGTGTGGCCTGAGGGCTGCAAGTCTCTCCCCTCTGTGTGAACAGAAGGCACTTCAAGTAGTTTCGATAGTTACTGGGTCAGAAGGGAGACCATTATGTGGATTTTCAGATAGCTGACAGTGGATCAGCCAGGAATCCTGGCCCTACTTCAATATTATTTTATATGTAACAAAAGTGAACTGACCAAGAAAATATTTCTTTCTAATGAAGAACTTCTTTGCTGTGAGGGTGCCCGAGCCCTGGCACAGGCTGCCCAGAGAGGCTGTGGAGGCTCCTGCTCTGGAGATCTTCAAACCCACCTGGATGCCACCCTGTGCCCCTGCTCTGGGTGTCCCTGCTGGAGCAGGGGGGTTGGACTGGATGATCTCTAGAGGTCCCTGCCAACCTCAACCGTTCTGGGATTGTGTGTGATCTAACCTGTGACTAGGACTGCACTGGCAGCAGTAACATAAAAGGAAAACTGTTAATAGCAATGAAAAGACATTTGTTCTATTCTCTGAAAATACTGATCATTCCGATTATGAAGCAAAACATTTTGCAACAGATTTTTGATCAAGTAACAAAACAGCAACTAGATCACCCAACAAAACAGGAGCTAGAGAAGCTAACAGTAATGACTAGAAGAGACAAGTTCCTATTAATGTACACTGTAATATATTACCCAATAAGCTACACTGTCTATGGGGAAGGATTCCTCATGGTGCTGTACCCTTGTTACCACACTAGGCTGATGTGAATTCATCCCCACTCACCCGGGGGGAGAAGGTGAGGGTCAAGAGCCGAGCAAATGGCACCCATGGGAAGGGCTCTGTCTGCACCCCCTAACAGCTCCAACCCAGCTCACAGGTCCCCATCCTCCCTTCCTCCTGCAGTTCTTCACCTGCCTTTTACTAAATCTGTTTCTTCTGAGAAGTCAGGAGCATTTGCAGCAGGAGGCTGGAATTACACTATAATCACTTGCTGCCCCCTAACCCCAGCCTGTCTATCGCCTGCCGATGTTCAAAGCGGATCTGCCTCAGGGGGGAAGTAATGCAGGGGATACCCACTAATTGGGCAGTCTTGAGGCATAAACCATCCCTGAACACACAGTTCAGGGTAGTGAACACACCACTTTGTCAAATCTGATGAAAATTGGTTAATGATTTGCAAGAAAATGAGGGGTGAAGATGGCACAGAGGTTACAGACAGGGACAGATACAGACCACCTCATCACGTAAGTGTCCTTTTCTTTGCACAATTGAAGGGATCTTCAAACACAAACCTTCCCCCGCAAGCCCCGGTGTTCACAACTCTCCATCCACGTTCAGTCTGATTTTCAAAAGCGACTGCCATGAGCTACAGTGAAGCTGAGGGTATCAGTACTGCTCACAAACCAAGTGCCACTTCCGTAAACCTTATTTAAGGATATGCTACAGGAAGAGGAAAAAAAATGGGTGAAAGACCAAGGCTCATGAGGATTTTAGGAAGGCCAATGTATTATGGACTTCTGTCCCAGCTCTACCTCCCACACAGGCTCCTGTGCTCTCCGGGGGTCTGGTCCCCACACACTACATATCTACCCACCACATGAAGAACTGTCTGAGAGGCCTAAAGTCAGGGCGCTCCAGTGGGGAATACTGCCCCTTTTTCCAATGGTAACAGAATCAAGCACTGAATCAGCCTTTAAGAATTTAAATTTTTAAACTTAATGTTATTTTACTGTTTGTCCTAAACTACTCATGTATCTGCAGAAGTATTATGTTCTTCATGTCACAGCCACAAGGCAAAGTGAATGACAACACATCCCACACCTGCATGACTACAGATCTATCTAAGAATAGGATGAAGCTTACCCTGAGGTGATTCCTGTGCAATCAGCATGTTGCCCATATTTGCTTAAAATTAGACAAAACATCTAGACCTGTTCTATCAGCATGATCTTGTCACAAATTTAAAGATCTACACTTAATGTTCATATGATATGACAGGATAATAGGCCAATTTTGAAATATACCACTTGGCATGCAACTGCCCACAGAAAATGGAAATGAGAATTAAGGCAGTTAATACAACATAATTTAGTTGATCACTATAGAGCCATCCTGCAGTGCCACCTAGAACACTGAAAGCTGGTGCAAATTCTACAACATTTCTCTAGACAGGAAAAAAACAGGCTTGCAGAACACATGGCAGTCTGGATCAGAGAGCTTCATTAAAGCTTCCTTTCCAGTGCACCTATTAGCTGTTCCTCAACATTTTAGATCAGAGATGAAACTTTGTCTGTTTTTTCGCCTCCCAGAGTCTCTTCTTCTCCTGGCACTAGGACAGCTATACAGTCCTCAGAATCCCCAGGGAAAGACCTGGCACCCAGGATGCTCCCAGACTGGGCAGAGCCTGTGAGCACGAACTGCTGTTTCATGCACAGATCTAATTTCAGATCTAATTGCAGACGGTACCTGAAGGAAGCTCCCACCCAAGAGAAATTAAATAGCAAAACAGGACTGAGCAGTTACAAGGAACCAGAGTGCGTGTTATGCAAGAAGAGGCTGCAAAAGCTGGGACTGTTCAGCCTTCTGAAGGGAAGGCTCAACAGGATCTTACCCATTTGTACAGGTACCTAATAGTATCAGGAAAAGAAGATGCAGCCAGACCCTTCTCAGTGGTACCCAGTGAAATGATAAAGGCAGCGGGCACAAAGCTCCGTTTCAACCTCCAGCACTCCGTGATTCTAGGGGGCATTTTGTCAAAACGAGTTTGGGGCCAGGATACTGCAGTAGCACTAGGGAAACACAAGCTGTGATCACACAGCTTCGGTTGATATTGCCTTTTTGTTAAATATCTCCCTTTACAACATATTTACTTACTAATCTAGCTGGAAATGATATTTTCTGTTTCAATATACTCTCATGTTTTAGAGGAAAAAAAAAAAGTACCTTAAATATAAGGTACCTTTGCTGATGTTTTAATTGGAAGAAGTGCTATTTCGAAACAAGAATCAGACACCTCCTACCTAGGATCAGAAACTGCAGAGATGTCTGCTTCCTTCCACTTGATCTAGGAGGACTGACCACTGATTTTTTCTCCTGAGTCTTTTGTTCTAGATGGATTAAACTGTCTGTTCTATATCAGTTTGTAACTTTGATAGCTTATCATATTACATAAAAATGCTGTATCATCTGAGTTCTTCTCTCTAAATAACACTGTACTTAGATAAAAATAACACTTTCCTAACCTTAGAATGAGAATATTATATAACAGTATTTACAGATAATAAATAAGACATTGTTTCTAATGGCAAGGAAAATACAAGTTGCAAGGGAAAAACAATTATACACATTTTTTAGATAGATAAAATGCCAGGAGGAGAAAACAAAGGCTAGATTATTGTGGCATCATCTATTTGCCATTATTTTATTTGCACACATGCCTTCAATAACTCCGTAAGCAAGGGACAGTCAGACCCACAATCTTCTGAATAAATCACTGTCCAATGCACAAAAGCCACCTTGAACTGCAGTAATTAGAACTTAAATGCCAATGCATAGTTGTGAAGATATACTTCTAATGCTCACTGATTTAAACTAGGAATGGCCAGAAATAGCCTGTCTTTACTTGGTTGCATCTGCATAGTGAGCTGAAATTCTCTCTGAAAATTGTATAAAAATCCCAATGTAACATGTTTAAATGTCTGATTTTAAATGTACATAACTATTATTCATCTCAGTATTTCAAATGTTACTAATGCTTAATTATATGCCCAAAGGTGCCCTGCTCCTCCCCTTCGGCATCCCGCTGGTAACAAGCGTGTGGAGCGCACTGGATTATTAGTCCGTTCACATTCACAACTAGGTCCTCACTTTTAGGAAGAACTTCAGTCCTATCCAGGAACTTGAAAATAATCTTATGGTTGTTTCTGGACAACAAAAAAATACTATTACCACATCTAAATCAGCCCGACACATTGAAATCAAAGGAAAAGCACAAAGTAAGCAAGATACCCTTAAACTCTAAAATATGTTGTAGTTTATTCTTAGGAACTAATGCTGGACTATTAATACTCTTCCACATTTTTTTTAATACTAATACAATATATTCCACTAAACATTTAGTACTCCAGTAAACTTTGACCTTTGATATGGACTGCTGTTGCCTTTCGAATCGGTGTGGCGGCCTAGTTCAGGAACTGCGCAGTGACCCACCCCGGGCCACTCAGACCATCTGCACCCTAACACCTCTGAGAAGGATGGCAAATGGCCGTTTATTGATAGATAACACGTGCTTATATAGCCAGGGTTTACAACGTCATTTCCGTCTGCTTACACTATTAGAGGAGGGGGCTCCATCTTCCCGTACATCGCGATATCTTCCGGTCGCCTGACCCTTACTGAAATATACTGCAACACTCCCCCCGCCTCTATGAATAAAGAAATCTACTAAATATCAACCTACTAATACACTAAATCTGCTAAATTAACCAATCTCATGCTAAGGAAGAACTAATCTTAAAATAACATTTACCAGCAGGAAGCTGAGACTAAACCTTCTTTTAACTTGGCAGAATAGAGGGCTACTGACAGGCTCCCAACCTGGCGGGCGTCCCCGCAGAGACAACGTTGGTCTCGGTAGTAGGAGTCTCGACCCACTCTTTCCGCATTGCTCTTTCATACCTGGTGCGTTCTGGCACGTAGGACCGGTCAGTACGTGTCAGCAGGCAAACCTGCTTTTCTGTTCTCTTCTTAGGAATAAAGCTAGACGCTCTGCTGATTACTTTAAGATGGAGAGAATTCATAGATTTCTACAAATGTATCCTTAAGAACTATGATCAAATAGTTGTGTATAATCGGTCTGGTTGCTTGCATCACTTCCATATGCAGTACAATCATAGAGTGGATCACTCCATACCCACTCTAAAGCCACTATTATACTGTATACAGTATTTTCAAGTTCCAATACATTTCGCAAAATCAAAGGTTCTTCCAGACATTACTGGCTGAAAAGTGATCAAACAAAACCTTACAAATGATATGTTTTTGCTCTTTTATTTGAGCAGAAGTATTAGAATAGAAAGTTTGTAGTGCTGGTCCATTTAAAAATGGAGACAAGGCAGCAGGGTATGCCTTGGTGCGATCCACTATCAGACAAACTTGACTTTCTCTGAAAAGCATCAAGACTTTACAACCATTTCTACAAATCTCAAGACTTTTTGGTCCACTCAGCAAACTACTGCCTCTGGACAGTAGAGTCATGGACTCCGGTAAAGTCATTCTTCACTGGAACATGCCAGTGGTCCTGGACACGGCCTCAGAGGGAATGCAGCATCCAGCTCTAAACTACACCTTGGAAAGAGCAGAGTCCCTAGAAAAAGCATCTCCAGCATTTTAATGGATGGCTGTTGGAAAATTCAGCCTCAGTCCTCCGGACTGAAAGAATCTGGCCTGGAATCCGCACCCAGCTATAATTAGCTGCTTGCAACAGACAAATAAAACATCCAGAAAGTTTTTCTGCAGAGCCTACAGAACTAATAAAATGTTACTCAGTGTCCTTAACAAATCTCCAGATGCAGTCACTGCAACAATTATCTGTACCAGCATATCTTTCTTGCTCTTTCTATTTGCTTGTATTTATTTAGTATCTGAATAAAAGCAAAGAGACAGGAAGCCAGGAGTGAGAGCAAGGTCTCGGGCACCGAGCAGGGCAGTGTCGGGGCCCCACAGGGCTCACAGGGCTGCGGCTCACGCGCTGGGACAGTCGGCACAGGCCCTGCTCGTCCTCTGGAGATGAGTGCGTTCTGACAAGACTAACTACTTCTTCCTGAACAACGGCGTAAGAATTCAAGCATGTTTAAACTGAAATCAGAACAATTACATCCAGTTACAAGAACACCCTCCACAGTGATTTAAGAGTTGTTTTATCCAGATGTCGCTGAAACACCAATACATCTTTTATGCAGAGCAATATGTGGCAAATTACGCAAATTAGACACATCAGTCTGGACCATTCAACATATCAGAAGTAATGATGAAAATATAAAACATTTCAAATATAAAACATTTCCAAAATACAAGGAATGATTTCTTTTCCCTTTACAAAGGGCATTTTTCAATTGATTACAAAGTAAGGTAAGAAACAGATTTGTCCAGAAAACAAGTGACTCAACAGCAAGATTACAAAGCCCTACCACTAGGTCTTCACTAATACACCTCAGAGTACATTCATGGCTTTTAAAGAAAGAACAATCTAAAGTAAACTATATCTCCGAGACTTGATATCTCATGACTTTATTGTTGATGTAACAGAGATTCTTAAAAATGAGAGTAACTGTATTAAAGCTAATGTCTCTAGAACACTGCACACAAGCTGCACTGTAATGAACCCCAGTCTTTCTGAATGTCCCCGATGTGCAGCGCACTGCACATGGCACACACTGAACAGGCATGCAGCTCTCGGTGACTGTTTCTGGACCATGCGATACGCAGTTACAATGGCGTTTGTAACCTTATGCTAACTAGATCCAGTATTTTAACGACAGCCATATTCACACTGACTTTGCCTTCATCTCAGACTTCTGCATTCACTGCTGGATACGCTCTGAAGTCCTAGCAATGCTAACAGGGGCTCTGTGTATCTGAAACAGTGAACATATTCACGGAATGGTAACAGAGGTTGATTTAAATTTGAAATACTGTTTGAACGAATAAATCCCTTACAGTTGATCGGGAATGGTCACAGTGACCCTTTGTTTCCACATTTTTTTTCCATTTAATAATAAAAAATAGACTTCCACTATATTATCTGTTCTGTCTTAGAAAAAAAATAAAAAACCCTATGGAATCAAAAGTATGAATTTAAACAAAGCCCAGTGTGTTCTTAGACAAGAAACATGGACTGTGACTGCTGATGGTCTCTGTCTCTGCAGCTCCCAAAAGGCACAGCATTTTATGAGAAGTTAGTCTGCACCCATTGAGCCTGCCTCTCATCCTAGGTAATAAGACTATCAATAATTAAATGATCCTACATTACTTGGAAACTTGAAAACATTACTACATTACTTGAAAACAACCAGAAGCAAATAATTTACCTTCAAAAGTACTCAGAGCTGGGTCAGATTCCATCTTCAGTTTCAACAGCAAAACATTCAACCGAAAAAATTCACTTTCTTACAACTGATTTGCAGATTTTTCAAAGTCCATAACACAATTTAGAACTCATTTTCTACTGCTACTGCTGTATCAGTTTAGAATCAAAACAGCTGAAGAATACAATCCTAGATGTGAGCTGATGGGCACAATGTCCCAGTGTTGCTGGGAAGAAAGGCTGCCTGATGCTAATCCAGCCCAAATTCTGCTTCGGTTGCACGATTGCCTCAGGATCAGGCACCAAGAGCGGGATGTTCAGGTGCCAAGGTCTGGCAGTCAAATGAGCGTGCTGGTTCACTCCATTCTGTTACTGTATAGAAAGGGAGGAACTTCAGGCTGCTGCTCACACCTCGTACACATGATGTGGAAAGCCATGCTTCAGCGCCTGCAAAAAAACTCAAGTCTCACTGTGGACACATGAATATTTAACAGACCAAGTGACCTGAGTAGAAGAAATATCTTAAAAGACAAATCAAAACCAGAACAGCAAATGGTAAAATAAGACGGGGGTGGAAATTCTCAGAGTACTTACTGATCTCAGCAACATTTAGACAGTTTCTTAAGAGAGCACCAAACATCCAGGAGAAGATGGAAGCCGTAAAAATAAGGATTTGTTTACAGAAAGATTCGAAAATTCTTTCCCAATCTCAGAACTGAAACATGCTTCACAATGCTGAAATGTTCCTTACAAAACATCATAGAGAAAAAAAGCATTTTACAAACCCATTCTCAGTTCTATGCACTGCTTATTTCCCACTTTTTTTTTTTTGCATATTTTATGCACTGCTCATTTGAAGAGCCATAAGCAATGAAGTCATAATAGACATGAGAACTTGCTCACTGGAACTCTGGGACTATTTTCCTACCTTAAAAAGCTTACTATTAAGTTTAGATGCCTAAAAGTTGGTCTCTAGTTCAACCTTCAACTTCTTCCTGCAAATAGATATCTTACATTGCTAAATATTAAAAACTGCATAGATGGTGACTGGAGTTCTTCTTATAAAAGACTACTAGGACAAAGTTGTGATATCCTGTAAAATTTGTCATATTCTGGGAATTACAAGTATAATATATCCCGCAAAACAGATGTTCGGCATTGCATTTTTATTGATGAATCCAGTCTAAAACTTCTTTCATCATGGGTCCTTGGCTTTCAAAAGCATAATAAAGAAATCAGCATTCTTCTTATTAAATGATAAATGTCCCCATAAAAAACTGTGAAGTGTGGCATGTAAACATGCATTTTATTTATTACTTTTCTCCGCCAATCATTAAGTCAGTTTTTATATACAGATAGCAACATGTCATACTCAAGGACAGGGTCTGCTTTTGATCCCTACCAAACACAGCAAAGCGTGCAAGTGCAAACACAGCCCCAAGGAGGCTGCTAACGCACCCTGCTGTGTTGACGTTCACAAGAGTAAGACACGCGTCTGTGGGCAGCGACTGTTTCTGGTGCCTTTCCCAGTGACACACGGACACAGAGCTCTCGACACATCGCTGCAAGTCCTGCAGCTCCCAGCACGGCCCTTAGAGACCATCCTCACCCGTCAGAACTGAGGTGCACAAACATGCTGCACTCATTAACAGAGCCTCTAGAGGTTGGGAGGGAAGGGTACACCGACATAAATGTCAGCCTCCAATCTGGATTTGCTTTCTGCACTGAACTACAACACAGTGGAGTTCATCCCAATGAGCATCTGTTTGAGACTAACCCAATGCTCCAAAACCAAGGTGTTCACAGGTGACAGCAAGCTTTGCCAGTGCCAACCCACACCTTACCTTTTCATTACCATCCTATTAACCCACTAACCTCCTTAAAAGCAGGTATATGGGGAAAGGGGAAAGATACTATTGTATCTATGAATGTAAAATACATGAGATTTAAAATTCACTCTCAGGAGTCATTAAATATTCCAGGGTTTACAAAGCCCTGGAATCCTTTCCCTTCTGTATTGTGCGTCCTCTGGTCCTCCGCATTTTCCTGCTTCACATGCCCTCAAATAACCCTCCACCGTGATTACCAAGCCCTTTTCCTTTCTCTTCCTAGCCACACTTTATTGCAACTCCACCACGCGATCTGTGCAACAGGGCTGCTCCTAGAATTCTCAGGCTTTGTATTAGGCAGAATGTATTCTGAAGTCTCGTTGTGGGGTGCTCTCCATCTATTCCAATCACACTTTCCTGCTTTAGAACGACACAACTCAGCTACAGATTCAGCTCATTTTGCATCCATTTTTCATACGTTTAAGACATCATGGAGCTTGCAGTAACACCAACTTTACAAAAACTACAGCAAAAATCTTCTGGTTTGAAGAACCAAATCATCAAACCAGAATCAAAGCATTTGGGAAAAAAATGATCATTTGACAAATTACTAAGATTAAAAAAAAAACAGTGTATCATTTTTCAAGGTACGTTACTCCATCATCTAAGTTCACTGCCCAGATAGCTCTTCTGCTCTGTCTGATTACCAAAAGGCTATAATATAAAAATAACTTATTCAAGCTCTTCTGAAAGCCCACTTCCATATTACATTCCCCAAGCAATATTCTAACCTTCATGTCTCTAAACTGCCTCTGCTTTTAAAAAAATGAGTTTTGCGCTCATTCGCGCCTTTCTCGTCTGAAAATCTTGTTAATGCTTTAAAATACTTATTCCAATACCATTCCATGCAACTTTCACAGGTTTAATCAGGCTTATGCAATATTATGTCAACAAACTGAACAGAAGTATTAATGAAGATTTCCTCAGTTTTTGTGTTAAAAAGCCTGCTTTTCAAAGTATGAAGGGGCTCACTGCCAGTTTGTGTGATTAAGACCAAAATGTATGTTATACTGGCTGTTTACTAACTCAATGGAGGGTAGAAAGTAAAGAAAAACTACATGAGGTAACACATTTTAAAATACAATTTTAAGTCATTTAGGCAGTTGTAAGTGCTTCACTGAACAATAAAAAAAAGCTTCTACCCCCTTTGGACAACATCTCTGGCCCATTCAGATCCTTTGCGTCATCCTACTTTATAGAAAAATTTCGAAATCTAATTGATATCTAATTGGAGGCCTCATGTGCGAGGCGCGGTTTAAACAAGGAGTGAAAACACCTTTTGTCTCTACAGACATGGTAGTATTTTGAAACACAGTGCTCAATTTCCACCAAAGTCAGGCATTTTTGTATGCAGCATTCCAGAAGTGGTTTAAACGAAGCCTTTTGGAGTTACAGAAGATTTAGGACATCAACTTTTATAGTTTTTAGTGATGCTAATACAACGTGCTTCTTGGAAACAGCAAGGAAAGTCCTTGGCATGCCCTACCGAACTCTCAAGGCAAGAGAATGCTCCTCCTAGCTTGACCTCACAGCTGAGAAAATGCCTCCACTCAAATGTGTTGGAATTGACAGATGACAAAAATGCATCCTCCCTAGAAAGGTCTCGTCTCATTTGGAGGACAGACCAATGTGGCTGCAGTGTGCTAATTATAACTGCATTCCAAGTATGTAGCTATGGAAACAAGAAGTGACAGAAGAGCCATTTTATATCCAAAATGAGGAGTTAAAAGAGTCAATGCAAGCTGGAAGTCTTATCAAAAAAAAAATAAATAAATAAATAAAAAGAAAAAAAAAGAAAAAAAAGCTTTTGCTCCTAAAGTAACAGATAAGAAAAGAAATCACAATGAATATATGCCAGGTTTTCAAAGAGACAAAAGAGTGGAAAAAAGTATTCTACAGAAATATCAAACATGATGTGATGTAGTCAGCAAGATAAATACAGAACCTTGAAATACCAGCATGGGAATGCACGCTAAAATAACATAAGTGACAGCTGCCATACATCTGTGTACAATCCAACCTGGGAACACCAGTAAAGGCTTTTCATTTTAACAGCTAAAGAGAGTATTTCAGTAGCAGTACACAAAACATACTAGGTATTGCAAAAATAGAAATGAAAACAGAATTCAAACCATGAAAAGCCTACAAGAAAAAAAAGATTTCATATTTTACCATCTGCTTCCAGTATGAACCTATACAACAATCATAAATATGGTATAATAAAACCGTTAAATTATCTATAAGATTCTGTCAACTAAAAAGCTGATAAGATTAATACAGTATTGCTGAGTACATAACAAGTAGTAGATAGTAAAAAAGATAAAGAATATGTTGCAACAGAGGCACCAGAATACTAAAGGAGACAATTCTGCCCTTTCTTTCTATTGGGTTCAGTGAGAATTGTGTGAGAACGTGTCAGATCGGAGTTACACTTACATATACAGAACAGTGACTGAGAAAATTCATCTGAAAAGATTTAAGTCAGTAGTTCCCATGCAGCCACTGTATGCTATTTAATAAAAGATTCTAGATTTGTATGCAGTACAACTAGCAATTTAAAAGTAGTCTTATTTTGGGGACCATTCCACTGCCTTCAGGCACAGCTCCACAGCATGGCTAAGCCAAACCAACCCAATCTGATGATTCCTGTTCCTTCTTCCTCACCCCCTGGATCCTCAGGTCCTACAAGCCAGATCTGTGACCGGGTAGGCAGAGCGGGGAATCTGGTGTTTCAGACACAGTTTTTTTTCCACTGTGTTAATGTGTGCCCCTTCATTTATGTTCAAAAGACCTACTCAGCATGATTCTGTGCATATTGAGAAGAGAGGATATTATTCCACCTGCTTCAAATGAGGAAAGTACACAGTAGTCTTAAAGTCATTTTTACAGTATTTTTTTCCAAGAAAAATCATGGGCTCATTCCAATAGCAAAAGAAATGTAAGGTGACCAAAATTCCTTATTGTTGCCTCTTAAATGCTCTGAATACAAGAAACATGATCTGCCATTCCCTGGATGCGTCCTGTGATGCAGGAGGTTAACTACAATACGGGGGTGATGCTATCTCCAAGCTCTGTGTTTGGCTCTGGCCACAGCGTGTGCAGTTGCAGTGCAACAGCCAGGTCACTTTTGACTGAAACACTAACATAGCAGCAATATACGACTCCATTTTTAAAAAAGAAATGTTTCAGCAATCACATGATTACATAATGACTAGAACAAATCACAAAGTACAGAACTGATTGGCAAGTACTTCCCAAAAAGCAACGGCAAATTTATCCCAATTCTGTCCCCAAGCTGAATTGTCCCTGTGAGCCTAGATGATCTCCACTGCCTTCATTAAAACAGTCTCTGTAATGAAGGTCTGTTTATTGGGACTGTTTCTGATTTGCTGCTTTACAGCCAAGCCGCTGGGAGACTGCTTTTCTCCACCTCACCTCTCCACTGGATCTGCTGAGTTTGATGCTGACCTCACCAAGTAAACATGAGATAAGCAGAGATCCTTTTTATCAGATGAGAAGTTTTTGGCACTTTAACCTAAAACTACTTTAATTTAGTCATTACAAACTCTTACATGACCACGGATACTTATCCTGGCTTAATAATAATTATGCCTTTGTTTAAAATGACATCTCCCTCTCTTCTCCAGCCCCTAAACAGAGAACAAAAATAGCCAAAAGACATTTCAAACAGTTTAACTAAACCCATGTAAAAATAGTATTTTACTTAAATAGTTATGCGCTTTTTCTTTGTACAGCCTGGATCCATATCTCAGGCTGTTATAAGCCTATCTCAGTCACTGCCTATTCTTGGGTGTCTGATGAACACCATTAGCAAAGAAACAGCAGTACTTCTAGAGCAGCTGGCACTTTGGTGAAGATTGTACTTGGTTATGGACAACACCGACTGAATTTCTGCACACCGATCATCTGCTTCAGTGGATTTGCTCCTATGGTGTTACCAGTTCACACTTGAGTTGAATATCTGGAACCTTTCTGGGAACCAGTTCCGAATAGCTTCCCTCTCACTTTCCAGGACTGCCTTCTAAGTATATTCTGGAATATCCAAACTGCACCTGCCTGAGGAGTCTAAAAGTCTGACCCTCAGATTTGGATTTCAGTGCAGGACCTACCCTGCACTGGGTCACCTACCACTGATGCACAAGCTATTTCTGTGTATCACATCCCACCCCAATATACGGTGCAGTCACAAGGAGGCCTACTGAAGTTGCACATACCAGTGCTGGCAGCCATCTGTGCAGCTGTAGTTGTACTTCATCATGTGGGGAATGATTTTGCCCCTTCATTCTCCATCCAGGAAGGCGTTAATGAGGAAGAGTCAACTTCAAATCCTGGTAAATCTGCACATACACACACAGTGTAGGTATTTAATGACTCCACTTTATAGCAATGCCTTAGCATCCTTTTCCTGATAGCCCAAGTGCAGCCAGAAGGGCAGCTGGAGAGTGCCTGGCCCCTGAACTTCCAGAACTTGGGATGCATCCAGGTGCACTCTGCAGGCGGCAGCACCTCCCACACCAGCACCAGCACCAGCTTGGTGCATAGCAGCAATGTCTCTGGAGCGCCCCTTGTCTAAGTCAGTGCAGCTGGTATATGAAGAACTAAGAAGAAAGACTTTTATGAGATAAATGAATATGTGCAGGGTATCCATATTAGCACTGAGAAATACCACCAACTATCTCTGCTTTCAACCTTTTACTTATGTAAGGCAAAGCTAAACTCCCTCCTCCACTGAACAGGAGTTAGATTTGAAGCTGAATTATTTTTATGATACCTAATTAAGTAATTCATATTTGCAAATGCTTAGACATCAATACAAAGACACACAGATTCTAATAACTAAGCAGTTAATTTCAGTACATTTGGGAAGTAAACAGCAATGGGCATTTGATTTAAATATATGATTTTAAATAAAAACTGTCTTTTCTGTAAAATGCTACTCAAACCAGAAAACTTCTCCACTTCCAAATCTGTAATATAAATTGTAATATAAATTGCAGGTACCATGACCCAAATTTATCAGAAAAATAGTAAACTAGTTAACTTGTTAGTAAACTAGTAAAAAAAAAAAAACTAGTAAACTTGTTAATTTATAATTGTACACACACAGTTTGATAATAGCAAACTACACTGGTTATCACTTGCAGCAGTGTGTTTTTTAGTCAACTAAGCCTTGAGATTTAAATGATAATTAAGACTATATTATTTTTTTTCAGTCATTTCCAAAGAAATTCAGTCATATCATCAGCTTTGCACCCTCTACTATCGTTCAGGATCACAGAACTGGAGTCCGCTATTCCCTAGCCTAGCAGATGTGAAAAGCAGCAGGACGGGGGAACAGGAAGACACACTGCACGCTCTGCCGGAATCGGCAGGTTCCCCTTCATATCGTAATGTGCAAGCCCAAAGAAGGTAACCTACAACCTGAAAGAAACTGTGCGATGGGCATTTGATGAGAATGAGTTTGAGAAGGATTTGGACCAGAAAGGAAGGCTGAACAGCCGTGCACACATCACCTGCAGTAACTATCTAGCTCTACCAGGACTGCAGTCAATCCCCAAATAATTTTATAGCTCGAGATCTCTGTAGGTGTGCTGCTTGCACAAGAAAGCTGCACTCAGGGCAGCAGAGAAGCAGAAAAGCTCTCTCCACTTGTCCCGCATACCATGATTATCTCTTACTGCTCTTTGAAACCTCAGCACCACCTCCTCGCCCCTGCAGCTACCCGTATAACTTGCTCTGTGGGGCATACTCTGGGATGCAGGAGAAGTTACTGCCCTGTGCAACAGGGCAGGACACTGAAGCAGCTTCCATAATGGAAGCAGGAAGAGGCAACAAAAGACCTGCTGGAGAGCTGGGCAAGAGCAGAAAGCAAAAAAAAAAAATGCAGAAATGCAGAAGAAGAAAAGAAGGTGCTTTAGAAAGAAGGAAACTAGTGAGAAACGAATACAATATACACAAAGGAGAGATTAGCCCAGAGACAAAACAATTAAAAAAAAAAAACAAGTAACGGATACATAGGACACCTAAACTACTAAATTTAAAGACATTACTTCTGAATATCTCCGTGTTCTTTTCTGGAGAAGACATCACACAGTTTCATTAATTTAAAACAAAGCCTGAAGCTCTTGCTAAAATGTGGTTTAATTCTTCCTAAGATTAGGAAGACTTTCTGAGAGCTGTTTAAGATCATCTGCTACATGGTGGGTTTCCTTAAGTCTATTTCTTTTTAATTCAACACCGATAATAGCACTAAAAAAACCTACCTTTTTTTCTAGTTAAACTGTGAGATACCTTACACTAGTCATAACTTATAAACTTATAAATGTGCAAATGTTAGATATTGGTCTTTACTATGCATAAGGACAGACGTCAACTCAAAATATTCTGAGGAAGAGACAAGAAAGTCTGAAATAAGACATACGAAGATCTCTTCATCTGGAAAATGCTCAGGTTTTCCTCCCAACCTGCTGTGCAGGAAGTAGAGCATGAGGTAAATATATAGGGCCAAATCTATAACCTTACTGCATCTGCTCTGAGCAAGTGGAATAAGCAGCTGGCATTCCTGGAAGTTTAATTTAAACCTAAGCACTTTTTAATCCTTGCAAGATTCCATGGTTATTAACTCTGAAGATCAACCTTTTGTGCAATGTCATTTCCCAGAAAAAAAGTTACATACATAGGATAGTTGTTTTCCATACTGTTCATATATATAAGAACTATTTCTAGAAACCCAGACTGACAATCCCCAAACTAAATCATAAAAATTGTACTCATTTTTCAATTTTGTCCTTCATTATTCTGCCTCCTGTCTTGCCTGAGTGGCAAAGCTTACCTCCAACTCTGTTTTCATAAACTGAGTTAAGAAAATTTAAGTGCAACTGCCTTTTATTTCTAAAGTACTAAATACTACAGCTACTCAGACAAACCCTGGTCTTCTGTCAAACCCAAATACAATTTATTTTCTTGGTCTCACAGAGCACTGTAAACATACTGTGCTCTGTTACCTGCACAGCAGAAAAACTTTTCCTTGTGTGCAGAAGAAATTTCCCGTGTTTCAGTTTGTGCCTGTTGCTTCTCACCCTATCGTTAGGCTCAGCTGGAAAGAGCCTGACCCTTCCTCTTACACACATTGATAAGATCTCCCCAAGTCTTCTCTTCTCCAGGCTGCACTGCCTCAGCGCCTTCACCCTGTTCTCATAAGATGCGCTCCAGGCCCTTCATCAGCTAGCAGCTCCCTGCTTAACTTGCTCTACTACTTCCCCTCTCGAACTGGGAGCCCAGAACTGGACCCAGCACAGCAGATGTGGTCTCATCTTGGCTGCGCAGAGGGGCAAGACCACCCCCCTTGACCTGCTGGCAATGCTCTTTCTAACACACCCCAGGATGCCCCTGCTCTTCTTGGCCATAAGAACACATTGCTGGCTCACGCTCAGCTTGTTGTCGAGCAGAACTCTCAAGTGCTTCTCCACTGAGCTGCTCTCCAGCACGTCGCCCCCAGCCTGTCCTACTGCACAGGCCTGCATTCCTCCCTAGATGCAGGACCTTGCACTTATCTTGGTTGAACTGCTTAAGCTTCCTCTCCGCTCATCTCTCCAGCCTGTCCACATCCCTCTGGATGGCTGCACGTTCCTCTGATGTATCAGTCGATCCTCCCAGTTTCGTATCGCTAGCAAACTTGCTAAGGGTGCACTCTGTCTCTTCATCCAGACTGCTGATGGAGAAGGTGAACAGTATGGACTCCTGGGGTATGCCACTAGTTATTGGCCTCAATTAGACTTTGTCTCACAAAGGGTGATAACAACCCCCTGAGCTCTGCTATTCAGGCAGCGAACAACGTAAATGCAGAGAGATTTCTAACTTTGAATTTTTTTAACCCCACTATCTCCATGTTAGCTCTTGCTGGGTCTTGTCCTTTATCTTCATGCTCACTATGAAGACCACTAACAGACAATTTCCAGGATGTCTCTGCATGCTTATATATAAACCTCGTGCCCCAGATGTCCAGAGGAAGACAAATTTATTTAAACAGATTTATGGCTTATAGATGCTGGAGAGAAAACTTTGCATCTCCCATTCCTTTTAAATAAAAAAGTATTCCAAAGCACAAAGGGACCAGAAGATGAAGTTGGAAGGATTTATCTTTTCAAAAGTCCATCCACATCAGGTACATATTCAGCCAATCTGCAGAAAAGGCACCACAAGACTCAGAAATACCACTGCTCATCATGATCTGTAGCATCAGGGCAAAACTCTTTCATTCAGAGAATCACTCAGTGCATGATGACTTGAAGCTGTCAGAAGAGTGTTACTGAGGAGTTTTGTTTGACAGGGAATAGGTCTTATGTCAAAAATCGGTCTATTTGTACCCTGAACATCCTTAAGCCTTTAGAAAGAAAATAACACATTTCACATACACTCAATAAATAGTGTATGGTCATGCAATTAAAGATTATATCATTATGCATATGAATTGGGAGGTTACTTCTAGAATGCAAAAGAAACTGGTACTTCTGGTACGAGCAATCTTTTATATTATGGTAATCCTCAAATTTGGTCTTGGTGTGAATTTTATTCTTTCTGGACCAATTATAGACGGTCATATTCAACACACAGTTGACATGTAATCTTTATTTTAACTGTGAGTATGTAACATCCACATGTTGCTTCCTGCGAACCAGTCCCGTGACCATCCACAACAAAAACCTGGTTCAAACATATCACAACTCCTCTCCAAGCTAGAGAAACAAGCTTTTCCATGGAAGTCAGCTGGAATAACACCTGCACTACCTGGATTACCCCAACATCTCCAGGTTGTGCAAGCACTGCTGAGTGCACACAGCGCTCCTGGGAGCACAGAGGTGCCCCCCACACACAAACCGAGTGCAGGTTTGTGTCCCCTGCAGCTTCAGCCCTCCTACCTGTACACAGAGCACAGCAGATGTGACCACTATCAGCGCTACACCCACCTTCAGGGTTTCTCAGTGTGTGGCACTGAGAGCAGACACATACAACCTGGCAGACCAGCAGACACCCAGAAATCCTGGACAGCATCTAGAGCCTTCCCAGGCCACCTGGGCAGAACTTCTAAGTAGCAAAACTAGCTTTGCATCAGGCTTCAAGAACGGCAACGTTCATGCTACCGGTAGTTGAATTTTGCATGGAGAAGTAACTGTGTTAGTCCATTCCAATTATTCAATCACATAAATGAGCTTAATATTATTGCTGAAAATTGTGGTCTATGCAGTAATAGTAATGCTTTTCTCTTTTGAGTTACTGTTCATGGAATGACAGTAGTTTTTAATCTTAATGTTTTTTTAAAAGAGGCAGATAAAAGTATTTTACTATTCTAATGTTTATTTTCTATATATCTGTTCTTTGCTGGCAGCCGCTTCTTGTTACAGAATGCACTGCTCCAGGAAAGCTTTTCAGACTTTCTCCCCTGCCAATGCAATGCGACTGACTTAAAAGATATAAAAGATTTAAATGATTCAACACTAGATCTCCATGAAAACATCAATAAACAGACTTTGATTAACTGCAAAAACTTCTGAAAAAAAAGGAGCCTCAAAGTAAGTGGAAATGGTGGCACCCGACCAGGTAGGTAAAGGAGACAGGAATGAGAAGATGCAGTAGGGCATAGGGAAGGACAAATTCCAACATGAGCGTGGGAGGATTTATGTAAGATTGATCAGCTGGGCTCAGCATGTTCATTCATATATCCATTCACTAAAAATGAAATGAAAATAGGACTTTGATCTTCTTGACTACTGGAATGGTATAAATTATTCTAAAACCTATTTCCAAGCTGACAATTTAAACGTAAAGCATAGCAATTTTGTGAATAAATATTACATTTGAATTACATCATTAAGTACAAGGAAAGAAGATCAAATCCAACCACTATTTTGAGAGAGATATTTTTGGCAAGCCACAATATGACTTAACCTTAACCTTAAGCATTAGATACATATATTTTATTTATTAAAAATTAAGTAATTTCTGACTAAGGATTATGTTCCCTTCAATTGAATTCAAACAAGTTGATTTAAAAATCTAGCAAATTCGGTATAAATGAGGATTTGGTAGTTATAATACATTATTACTTGGTTTTGGCTTCTGGAACATCCACTAACAAAATGATTAATGAATGCTCAAAAAGAACCACAGTAAACCCACTTATTTTTTTTTTCTTGACAGATAATGAATCTAACATCTAGATAACAAATGTATGTTGGTGAAGTGCAGTTTACCTGAATGTTTGAAAAAATGCAGTAATACCTGCTTGATTTGAAGAGGAACAAAATACCAAATCATAATCATTTATTTTGCTATTATAAGCAGATAAAAGAGGGATAATTTTCTTCTTAAAAAACATCAGGACAATGACTTTTCTAAGATCCCATGACAGAAGACTTTTACAGCCAAGTATAGAAGTCAATGCTTATCCCTCCTGGTCCTTTCTAGAGATAGTAATCTGTTTTGCTGCTTCTCTTGGGGGAAAAAAAATAAAAAGTTTGAGCTGTGGATTATGACACTCAGAATTCTGGAAATGTTAAAGTGAAATCAGTTTGCCAGTGACCCCTGCAGTCTTCATGCTCCATTTTAGCAATGTTTTTGCTGAATATTTTACATCACGATTCACAGGCCTTGTGCCTCTCACTGTGACTTCCACTGATTCCTACCCTGCTAAGCCCTAGTTTATTTGTTATCCAACTTGCAAAGGAACACTGAAGCAATTCCATGTTTTCACAATAAGCACAAATGCCTGCATTCAGATAGGGAAAGCAAGTGAAAAGTGACATTTTTACTTTCTTCAATGCCTGCAGTATGTCCCTGTAAATATTTCCCACTCACTAGAGAATTCAAGCAAATAGTTCACATTCCAGCCTATTTTTTCCCAATGTTAGAACTGTGCAACATCACAATTACTCAGAGGCATCTATATCAGTTACAGGAGCGGCATTTGCCTGAGTTTTAGGCAAAAAGGAAGTTACAAGTAATCACAGCATCACCTGCCACTCCCTTTGAAATGCAGTTAAAAAAGCAGAGAAAGGCAGTATGCAACTGTCACGCTGACAGTAAAATGTAGAAAGGCATTCTAATCAAATGTTTAGCTTTCACCTGTCTGAAAAAGGAAAGGTGAGGACACAGGTGAAAAGGAAACCAGTCCGGACTATAAGGGCAAAACACGTAATACACAGTACCCTGAAGTGACAATGAAATGAGGGGATGATATAGAGACAAGCCTTGCACTTTCTTATGACAGTAAAGAGCAATAACTAAATTAAATTGCATTTATATCAGGAAGATGTGCTTTAAGACTCTGCTGCACTATCATAAAAGCTGCAACAGCCTCCAGATTTGTACAGGAGGGTAAATCGAACAGTGCAAACATAGGGCAAAAATAAAGAGCACAACTACACAGATCACAGTTCTTCCTCCAGTGTTGCAAAGAGGTTCAACAACTTCAAATTCACCTGGCCACTAAATACAGTAAGAACAGAAACCCATTCCCATTTCAATATACTTCTTTTGCAGGCTAGGAGTAGAATTTTGGTTTTGTGGGGAAATAAAAAAAAAAGGAAAACAATAGCAATAACAATAGTCTATATGATCCTTATTTAGTTGGACAACTGTAACTTAGTGATGATTTTATAAGCAAATGCAGTATTTACTATCAAATTCATGGCAGGTTGTCTTCTGAAGACCCTGGACTTGTATTGCATGCCACTTGTCACAACATTCAGCCACTCTGAAGAGTCCATCAGCATCAATTAGCATGGGTCTACATAAGTAAAAATAGCATGTATATGCACATTTTGTGATTTTCCAACCAAAACCGGGTAGCATTTCCAGCTTCCAGGCACCAGGACTGATGCCAGAAAAGATGCGTAAAAGGAAATAAATATAGATATTTATGCATATATGCATATCTAAATACATATGTACATACCTGAACACTTAACTATCTCGAAAATCTCACTCAAATCTTCAAATTACTTATGAGAATAAATATTACAAGAGTTGCTGAGTATTGGTCATGAGGACACAACACTCATTATCATCTTACTGTTTGTAGCTGTTGTCTAGATTCACAGATACAGCATTGTACCAAACCAGCAGAAAGGGGTATTCACAGACACAGCTCATGGGCCCTTGTCAGAGACAGCAAAGCAACAGCACTGGAACTATGTACCATTTTGCTGCAAGAAATCTAAAAATAATGTACTTTGCTACATTGTTAGGCAGTTGCTTTTTAGCAAGCTGATCACGTCCAAAAAACTCTGTCAGGGGAAAAATACAAGCAATAATAATAATAAACAATTGACTTTACTGTTATATCCAGTACAAATCTTAAATAATAAGTGATAGGACTGCTATTCAGTATCTTCATTTATTGAAAAGTACGCTGATCGCAGATTACCCTAATTCAGCTACCAGAAAATCTTACGGCACATCAGCTTGTACAAGTTTAAATGCTCTGCATGCAACTGACTCGGTAAGAATCTGTTAAGCCAAAAAAGATCTCTCTCTTCTTCTATATATCTTTAGCTGTGCAGAACGGACAGTTAAGGAGAATCCTTGGTGGATCACAAGTTAGAGCTCCTATCTGGAGGCAGAAGCAGATTCCCACCCTGCCTGGGTTGGCAGCCTGCACTAAAACCATGTGTTGTAACAGTACAACTTCTCAGCTCAAGAAACTGGTGCAAGCACAGGGCTTCCCGGCAACATTATTTTTTTCAGCTATCATTAATTATCTGCATGTAAGTATACAGGCAAGCAGTACTACAAAGCATTTTTCATTCTAACTGTTTCTAAGAGGTACTAGAACATACAATGCAAAGTCATGTTGACTGACTAGCATTAGAATATTTCATGAATAGGTAGTTTCTTAATAGAAGTTTCTTTTTTTTCTCACTAAAAACTGTCTTTTGAT
Organism: Crypturellus undulatus; assembly: GCA_013389825.1. Classification (NCBI taxonomy): domain Eukaryota; kingdom Metazoa; phylum Chordata; class Aves; order Tinamiformes; family Tinamidae; genus Crypturellus; species Crypturellus undulatus. The sequence goes on from VWPW01020883.1 coordinate 88,457, forward strand.
GAATGAAGTATTCCGGTTACAGTTTTATCAAACAAAACTATTGAGTAGATTATCTTTGACCTTTCTGAAGGTAGAAGAGGACTTTCTATAGCCTAACCCTCCTTGGATATCCTCACAAAGTTATGTAGCTTTGCGCAAATGTAGGGCTATTGCTAAATGCTGACTGACGTCTGGTCTTGGATGTCTCTGCATGCAATAGCATAATCACTCTGCTTATCTAGTGTTTGTCAGTTGATTTTATCACTGACATTGTCAATATTTATCATTTTGTTTCCAATAGTTCTTACGCCAGGGTACACTTGTATAACACAAGAGTTTTCTCATCACAGAAAACAGACGCCCAAATAAATAAAACAGGTAAGATGGAAAAGGGTAGAATATGTCAGGAAAATAAATACATGATGGTCCTTGACCATATCTTTAGAATATATATATTTTTTCCAAAGCTTATGATATAGATTCACCCTAAATGTCATTAAATTTGTTTCTTTGAAAAGGTCCCCAAAAGGCAGATATTCAATAGATCTTTTATATAAAATACAGTCAAATTTTCCTCTACAGAATATCCATTAAAAATGGACTTCTCCTTGATTTCAAGCTATCCTTTTTTACCACCACATGTAGTTTCAATTTAAGGAAATTTCCCTACTAAACTCTCTTAATCTCAGCGGTATGTTCAGATTATCAGGTAGCATTTTGCTCACAAATATTAACAGTATTGCAGGAATAAAGAGCTGGAAAGATGTAAAATTCAGTAAAAACGTCTAAATATAACATTTGCAGAGATTTGTAGTTATATGCAGTTCTCATAAATAAAACTAAGTACTTTATGTAACAAGCTTGCCATCACGCAGTGCAGAGTTAAAAACATCAGGTATTTTAGTTACAGTGAAGCTGCCTTCTGCTACTGCAACATTAGCAATAAGATCAACCCATCATTCAGTGCTCTGTCGGGTTTTATCCTGCTCCGCAAAAAGGAAACGATTTCAGATGGTATCTCAACGGCCTGGCCTAGGCAAGGAAGTTAACTTGAAGAAATACAAGATGCAAATTGAAATGCAATAGCTATTTCAGATGTAGTTTAGAGTAACATCTTACTTTGGAGGAAGTGTATCCATTCAGAATGTTAATGGCATTCTTTACTATAAATTACTCTCTAGTTGCCTTTTTTGCTTTTTCCTCACTCCACCATGCAGACGAGTCAAGTGATAAAGAGACTACATTTATACTTATTTGAATGAGAAGGGGATTCTACACTGATCTGTAACTCCTGTAATACACTACTGGCATTGCTAGTAACAGGCCACAGGCTTTGTATTGACTTCGGAAGGCCTGAGTTTGAGGCTTGTTTGGTTTGCTTTTTCACAACTTTTACTGATCCATTTGAAGGTGTGTTCTCAGTTGTATTAACCGCAGTTTTTCTTCTGACCATGTGGTTATAGCCAATTTGTTCTGCTTATCCCTGCACAGTACAACTATGGTTTTACATGAAAGTAATAGTGATTAATCTGTGCAAAATGAGACGTTTATGACAAAGATCATGATACACTTCAGAGAAATACAAGCCTGGTGTAACAGCAGAGACACCGAGACGTGGAGATGCTGGATGACATTATGGTGTACAGGCACTGGATGACAGGAAGTGGAGGATAGGCACGGGATGACAGGGGTATCAGTTTGGCATTGGACACTTCATGACTAAAATAACTCATGGCATACAGATGCTGATGTGATAGAAACAGGTGTAGTTCCACTAGAGCTGCTTTATGGAAGCTCTAGAAACTATGGAAGCTATGGAAACATGGTTGTGGAAGCACTGAAGGTTGTCTTATACTCATCAAGATACTTCAGTCCTCTAGATCTGGTACCTTTTTCTAAAATGGTTATTTCATTCTTCAGGGACTCAGAAGGAATTGGTTGTGCAATTTGGACAAGGCAGAAAGCTATAATCGGAGGAGCTGGGAAAGCTACAGTTGGACAATTATGATGCAATAGTTGGAAATGAAGTATTTATTACACTATAGACACAGAGAATTTATTCAGAAATAAGAAATGCATTGCAGTTTGTAAAATTAACATTATGTTGTCTCACTTATCTTTCATGTGTTTCTATGAGCTTTCAACTGTTCTTATTAATAGAAATGACACTTTGAAAAAAGGATTAGCTCCCTCAAAATCCATATATGTCTCTAGTTGGATCTTGCAGTGAATTCTAAATGTCTACATTTACTTCCATAGTAAGAAGAAATGAATAACCCCAGGCACGAGTACAGTTTAGGAGTGGACCTGCTGGAAAGAAGCTAGCTCCACAGAGCTGGTTGATAACAGGTTAACCATGAGGCAGCAATGTGCCCTCCTGGCCAAGAAGATCAATGGGATCCCAGCCTGCATCAGAAGAGCATTGCCAGCAGGGCGAGGGAAGAGATCCTCCTGCTCTGCTCAGCTCTGGTGAGGCCACACCTGGAGTACTGGGTGCAGTTCTAGGCTCCCCAGTAAAAGGACATGTTGCTTCTAGAGAGGGTCCAGCAGAGAGCCACGAAGGTGATCAAGGGACTGGAGCATTTGTCGTATGAGGAAAGATTAAGCAAGCTGAGCCTGTTTAGTCTAGCAAAAAGAAGGCTGAGAGGAGATTTGATTAACATATGCAAGTACCTGAGGGGTGACTGTAGGGAGGACGGGGCCAGGCTCTTCTCCATGGTGGCTGGTGACAGATAGAGGGGTAACAGGTGTAGGTTGATCCACAGGAAGTTCCACCTCCATGTGAGGAAGAATTTCTTTCCTGTGAGGGTGACAGAGCCCTGGCACAGGCTGCGGAGAGGCTGTATGGAGATCTTCCAAACCTGCCTGGATGCCACCCTGTGCCACGTGCTCTGGGTGACCCTGCGTGTGCAGGGGGTTGGACTAGATGATCTCTAGAGGTCCCTTCCAACCTCAACCATTCTGGGATTCTGTGAATGGTCAACATATGCAGGATTGATACTTCACCAGAGAATCGAGCAAAAGATAAAGCATCATGCTAAGAGCAGAGGTTCTCACTTAAAATGCCATATTTATAATAATACTTTAAACTATAGGAAACATGCTACAATGGCTGCTTTTAAAATCCTGACCCATTTTTCTGCCCACTCTAAGTTTATTCCACAGTGACCTTTTCCATCTAAAATGAGTAAGTTAACAAATTCAGACACTGATCGGTCCTGTATCTAGGTTGAGCTGATGTGCCTAAAGAGCACATCACAGAACATGAAGTGGACCAAATTTATATCAGAGAAAGAAAGGTTTAAATCAACTGATTTTCACACAATTCTAACATATCTGAGTGTATTCAAGCCTGAATAAAGTGCTGCATTAAGTGAAATAAATTTCAGTTTTAGACTGATTGTCTCACTGGTATGAAATTTCAGGCTCAGAAGGTGCAGTCTGTTACTCAGACACACAAGGATTTACACGCAATGGTTAAGGAGGCTTTAGCTGCAGTAGTGGAACAGCCCATAGCTCCCACATTACATGACACTGCCATGACTGAACAGCGCACTCTCTTAGGCAGAGGATATTTTTCTTCCTGAATGGTAACTAAGTCTAATGGGATGAAATTAATAAATTGAAAGTGTAGTCTGGATTACAAGAAATAACAAATCTCGCTAGTAAACTTTCCTAGTTTATGAAAAACTATTCCAAGGGAAGCACAAGAACCTCCCTCATTTGGGAAATGAAACCAACAGATTTTTTTATTAAAAAAAAAAAAAAGTAATAAATAGCACTAAATACATTGACTTGCCATGAAATGATTGAGGGAGTCCTATAAGAGTCTGCAAGCTCATACTCAGGCCCATCTTTTTAAACAGTGTTCTAGGTCTGTCTGCTGGCAGCTTTCTTAAGACTTGAGGTCTTCAGACCTCTCAGACTTAAGGTCTGAACACAATTACAGGCAGAAACAGAAAAACAATTTGCAAGTGCAAAACAAGGATTCAGTTATCAAACAAGTATTTATTTCAATGCTGACATAACCACCTCCCAGCAGCAATGAGGAATCTCAATTATTGAAGGATTATTTGTATTCACTTGGCAAAAGAAATCATAGTAAAGCAGTTCTTCTAGAGAAGATGTAGATCTGCAGATACACAAAAGTAAATTAGTTAAACTTGAGTTGAAAGTAATAAAGTTTGGTCTTTCACATAGTTCCTCTCAGTAATGCTGGTTATCAAAATAGTGATAAAAGCTTTCCTTAAAATCAGTGTCATCTTTCATTTAGACTTCAGTGATTTGTAAACTAACAGCTGAACCACAGCTCACAATTGTACAGATTACTCACGGTAGAAACACACATGCCACTGCTATAAGGCTGATTCTGCAATTAAGTTAGAAGTAATTGATTTCAACAGTCAAATGACAACTCTTAATATTGTAGTTAGAAGAAATAAAATATTACTTTCATTAAAAAAACATAAATAAAACCTCAAAAATCAGCCATAATGAGAAAATCAAGTAATAAGTAATTTGAATTCTTTACTTCAGTGGTGGTCTTCCTGCTGGGCAGATCTAAAATGAAGAAAAAGTAACTTCCCTTTAGGATTCTTCCTCTGAATGTCAGTAGCTGAAAGAACTTTTTTTTTCCTCCCCCCAGTGAGAAATTCTCTGCTGGCCATGATAAAGTCAGTATCACTGTTCTTGATTGTTCTAAAGAAATCCTTTGTATTTAATTCATTTTCAATGGAGAAAAGCAGAACAAAAGAAACAAACAAAAAGAAACGAAACAAAAATCAGCACTGCATTTATTTATAAGAAATTAGAACGTTAGGACAGCTATCCATTAGAACAGCTCATGGCTTCCTAAACAAAGACTGAGCCAAGTGGCCTGGATTTACGGAGCTGCTAAGAAGCTTCTTTTCAAGGAGCTTATGAACCCTCTCACCCATTCATGCAGAGAAGCAACGCAGCTGCAAGAGAGCTCCGAAGGCCCGGGCCTCCCAATGCCTGTGCCTAGCTAGAAGCCTGTTTTCTAGCTCTACATTCGCACCAGCAGTCAGCCACGCTACCCTGGACTATGGGCTTCTAGTAGCCACTCCAGGTCTAATGGCCAACAGTTTCATAGGAGAGAGAAGGAGAAATCCAAGGCAGCCAAGCCTAACATAATCAACTGTCAGGCATGGGTTTGACTTGGGATATCTCTCTTAAAGAATCAGATTGATACCACAGGTTGACAGAACAAAATTTTTGAGAATTTTGTTTCATCATTTATAAATTCTGAAACTCCGAAGAATTCTTGAGGTTCCAAAGGGAACACCTCTGTGGAATATACCTACAGGCTAATAGCAAGCAAGCTACTAGCAAAGCCTAGAAAAAAAAAAAAAAAAAAAAAGGGAATGACTACTTGATTACTACAATAATAAAAGTCAACCTATACAAAAGAAGAGAGAAAAGAAAATCAGAAACATACAGTCAGTGTAATTCTTCAGAACTACAAGTTGACATATGGAGACATTATCCTCTTCCCCTAAGTCTAAGAACTGCTAACTAAAGGATCACCCTTTTTTTCTTAGGAGCACGTTCTGAAAAATAAAGGTAAATCCCTACTGTATAATGACAATACAACACTCAGCGATTTCCCATGATTTTCATACCACATTGCTCCTGTTCCTAAATGGCAATTGAGGAAGAGTATGTAGCACTTATTCAACTCTATTCCAGAGACGTTTTCCTTTTCTAAATACATATTCCTACTCTTGAGAGTGCCTATCGTTTTGTGCTCAGTGCTGAATACCTATGGCCTTCATCCCACTGAAGTTAGCTTCAAAACCACTTGACCAGTACAACAGGATACAATGTACAGAAGGATCAAGTCCTGTTCTGCATACTCTATACTTTCACAAATGAAAATTTAGCTTTGTCCTAAGTGTTGGTAACACAGTCATCGGCTTTCCTTTAGACAGATCAAGTTTTCCATCATAGCAAAGGTAAATGATAAAAGTGAGTTTTGTTATACAACATGCCCAGAATATCAGGGCAGAGATAGTTTTATCAAGCCACTATCGCTCGCTTTTACAACTTAGTCAATTACACACGCCTTTCAGGATGTACATTAAAAAAAGCCTTGTTTCTAAGAGGCTTGTTCATTTTGCACATTAAAAGGAGACTTTTTTCCCAGGAAAATCTCGCACGTATTTGGAAGATCGCGATCAGTTTTGCAGGGACACCCTCAAACGGAGTGAGAAATCCCGCTGTCGGGTCTCTCTGGCCGCAAACGAACGGGCCACGGGGGGAGCCACGGGGAGGCGGGCAGCGTCCTGCGCGGCACCCGGGCGAGCGCGGCCGCGGGCATGGGCCGCGCCGGGACCGCCCG